>JAFJTR010000113.1:0-83591 GCA_022559985.1 Parastagonospora avenae f. sp. tritici 18332-5
GTGGAGTTGCGATGCGTTGAAGTTGAGATGATTGAGATATTTTGATTGTGGGGTGGCTCGCTACCTGAACTGGCTCGTTACGCGCACGGGCACTCTAACGCTAAGGGACACCGTGCACACACGAACACCAAATCCACCAAACTACCCACTACTTTCAACCCACAATATCTAATTCGATATGAACGCTATCGACAAGGCGATTGAAGATTTAGAATCGCGCGATGAAGTAGACTCATCCATGTATAGCGAAGTTGCTGCCAAATATGGTTGCAGCCGCAGCGCAGTGTCCCGAAGATGGAGAGGCGTCTCAAGCCCAAGAGCCGACTGTGTCGCAGAGTCCCTTGCGATACCACCACAACAAGAGCTCGCACTCATTAAGTACGTAGCTAAGCTCCATAGTGAAGGACTTGCACCCACAAGAGAGATAGTACAAAACTTTGCGTCAGAATTGGCCGGGAGAGAGCTCTCAGATCGATGGGTAGGACGCTTCATGGAGCGTCACTATGATGAATTACTCACGCAATGGGGACCCAGTATCGATCGCGTACGTCACCAGGCCGATTCTATCGACAAGTACGACTCATACTTTAATCTGTTGTATCTCAAGATAGCAGAATATGAGATAGAGCAGCGTCTATCATACAATATAGATAAGAAGGGCTTCGCAATTAGAGTTGAAGCTAAGTCTACTAGAGTGTTTAGTAAGGCTCTATTTAAAAGAGGTGGACCTAATGCACCAATTCAAGACGTTAATAGGGAGTGGATTACAGTTGCTCCTACTATTTGCGGAGATAGGACGACGCTGCCAACAGGCATTATTTTCCAAGCCCAGAATAGAGCTATTTAGTCAAACTAGGTGATGGATATCCCGGCTAATGAAGAGGACGTCTTCGTCAGCTCATCTCCGAACGGCTGGATCAATTTACAGCTTAGTTTGGCGTAGTTGAAGCTCTTCAACAAGCAGACAAAAGCAAAAGCTCGAAGCTTATAGCGATTACTCATCATAGATGGCCACAGCAGCCATATCTCTATGCAATTTTTGGACTACGCAGTTCAAAATCGTATAGCCATTATAAAGTTTCCATCTCATGCAACTCACAGCCTTCAGCCACTTAATGTAGGGATTTTCAGCCCACTTTCAACTGCCTATTCGTCTAAACTTCGTCAGCAACAACAACGCTCTCCGGGGCTTTTACCAGTTAAAAAGCCGGATTTCTATAGCTTATTCAAGCGAGCTTAGGCCTCTGCAGCGTCTAAATCTAACGTCTTAGCTGCTTTTAAAGCCACTGGTATATGGCCACAAGATCAGATGGTTGTACTTGAAAAGTTCAAGGCAAGAACACCACCCAATCAGACCGAGCCAGTGGACGTCTCTTACCTCTCACCAGCAGACTAGAGGCGTACAGAGCAGTTATTGGAGCAGCTAGTCATTGATCAGACTGACAAGCAGTTCAAGAAGCTTGAGAGAGCAATTCACCGCGCTAGCACTGAAACTAAGCTTCTGCAGCACGAAAACATGGGGCTGGTTGCATTTCTTGATACTCATAATAAGCGTACAAACTATGGTCGACGCCTGCTTGTTGGAGGCAGCAAAAAGCAGCAGACTGATGCTGGGTGGTACTCACCAAGGCGGCTTGAGAAAGAGAGACGTGAGATAGCCATGAAACATGACGCAAAAGTAGCCCAAAAGGCGGCTGATCACAGCAAACGAGAGCTTCAAAAGGCTAAGAAAGCACTTGATCAAAAGCACCGAGCAGAGAGGCAAGAGGCTGCTAAGAAGCAGCGTGAGGTGAAGGAGGCTCAGAAGGCTGAGAGAGCAGCTGAAAACCAACGCCAAAAAGAGGAGAGAGACCGCCAAAAAGCTCTCCAGACTACCCAAACAAGTAAGCGCAAAGCTTCAAAAGCAGTACCTAAGCCCAAAAAGAAGCAGAAACGTAGTGTGGGTGGTGCAGTGGGCGGTGCAGTGCATAGTATAGTCGAACGGGCTGCTACACCTCTACCACCATGCCAAACCCGATTAGGCCGCAACGTCAACAAACCATCAAGATTCAGGTAGTACAAATTGTTCGCAAGGCTCTATTTACTGTTACTCTGAAATATTATCTGTATACATTGTTGTGGTGCGGCTCAATAGCCTCATTTGTGTGGGTAGGCAGATGTGGTGTTCTTGTGCGCATGGTGTCCGTGTGCGCGAGGTGTCCTTTGGCGTTACCTAGGCTCGTTTGTGTTGTGCAGTGTAGGAAAAACATACATCTCAATAAGCACGTGTTCCACGAAAGGAAATTGAGATATCTGCCTATGAAGGTATTGGCGAAGTCGGGTAGGAAGCAGGCGTAAGTCTGATGCTGATGACAAGATCTCGACCACGACACGTCTGCACACCCGCTGCTGCTAAATGACGGGTAACCGAACCGTTCTGTCTGTTGGCCAGATTAAGATATGTTGTCAACTACAATGGAAAGCGACTAGGGTGCCTAGAGCCATATACAGGGCCTTCGGGTCGCAATCGTAACCCAGCGATACTGCTCTTTACCTCAGGCTATCAGATCATCAAGATTCTGTCTACTTTCGAGTGCAGTTGAGAACTTGGAGTAGATGTATTTCTCCAAGGTGGAGATCTCGGGGACTAATGCTGTCCAAGACACTCAGAACTTGACTAGATCCACAGCAATTACCTTCGCTTGCCTACGGGCCATTTTAAGCCATCGATTATCGCCCTTGAAATGTTTAGAGTCGTTATGGCTAAGTATCTAGGGGCCTTAGTTTGCGGCTGAATGCTAGCGATGGTACCTGATCTTGTGGCGTTGAGGCGGCTCTTAGTCAGGGGCCGAATAAGCAAAAGTGGTGTTTATCTAACTACAACATGTCTAGTCAGCAGAGAAAGCGTTCGTCGATGAACGCTCCGTAGATGTGGCTTACGTCCAGCTCACAAAAAGCCTCGTTAGAGATCGCTTGGTCTAGATGCATTGTGGTCTTCTAGAGCTAGACCTGGGCTAGGCGAAGGAGAACCGTCACGCTACAATGTTGCGCAGTCAAGAAAGGGTAGATGGAATTGTATATATTGCTGGAGCCTGCTACTGAGTCTGTTGTATCGAGATTTGCTTCAGTCTTTGCGGCTTTTGATAGCCATTACGCTCTTTGCTCACCGCTTGCCGGTTTCCACTTTTCCCTTGACTCAGCATGTTTAAGACGTTCGTTTGGGCCCTTCTGGCCTTTCCCATCATCGAGGCTCGTATATCTCGAGATGCACGATGCGGTGGTTCATCTCGCGATACATGTCTAGGATCCAAATTTGGAGACTGTTGCAGGTCAGTCACGTCGAAAAGCAACACTTGATCAACAGCTTACAGCCCGTTTAGTCAATACGGATGGTGTGGTAGCTCAAAGGACTACTGTGAGCGAGGTTGTCAGTCTGTGTTCGGCGCCTGCAAGGGTGTCGTCTTGTCGTCTGCAGTCAGGGTGTCGGTCACGTCTTCAGTTCGCCTGTCATCGTCTACGCCTGCGCCTTCCTCAACGTCTACTCCTTCCCCTCTGGTACTGAAGAAGTCCACGAATACTCGCTGTGGATTTTCTAACAAAGCATCCCCCGGAGGAATGACATGTTCCGGCTCGCAGTGGGGTAACTGCTGCAGGTAAGTCTTGTGTTACGTTTGGCTTTTCTGTCACTGACATTATTATGTAGTCAGTACGGCTACTGTGGAAGCAAAGATGTATATTGCGGAACTGGATGCCAGGCCGGTTTCGGGACCTGCGATGCTAGATCTGCTGCATCGAGCCAAAGTTCTTCGCTGGCTGTCTCGTCTTCTCTAGTCACGTCTGAGATAAGCTCAAGTACTGGGTCTTCGACGTTTATCTCCACATCCATTGCCTCATCAGCCAGCTCCGACATTTCATCCTCTGCAAGCTTCACGGTCGTGCCTTCGTCATCTTCGAGCTTGGCACCTACATCGTCTCCAACACCATCTCCGAGTGAAAGTCTTACGGCTCCGTCGTCGTCAAGTCCAGCTGTCCAGTCTTCTACTGAAGTACCAACACCTGCATCTTCTTCAGCATGCTCCCCTCCGCAGTCCACAGCACCATCTATTCCGTCTGGCCAGTGCGATGTCGCCGGACGCCCAGAAAACGTTGGTCCTGCAACGGCATACTCCAATGCAAGAGTTGACCTCCTTGCCTGCGAAGAACTGTGTCGGACTTCGAGTCAATGCCATTTTCTGTTGTACTACCCTAATGCAATCTGCTATCTGTACAGTTTCCCAGCATCGCAGGGTGGACAAATTGTGGCTCAGAGCAGCAAAATTGTCTTGTCGGAGAGGACTTGCTTTCCACCACTGGCAGGAGCTCCTGTAGCTCCCATGTGTCCCAGCTCGACGCCTTCACCATCACCTAGCAGCAGCCTCACGAGCTCATCCTCTGAAATCCTCAGCACACCAACTCCTTCGTCATCATCTCCAGTCCTCGCCACACCAAATTCATCGCCCGTTCCAGCATTTTGTGCAGTCCGAGGCCTGTCATTCGACGACCTAGGCACCATCGGCAGCCCGGTTCAAAAAGCAGATATTGCAGCATGTTCTGCACTCTGTCGACAAAATCCAGAGTGCAAAGGAACAATATACATTAACTCCAACTGCTATCTTACCCGGAACAGCCCAAGGGACAAGGTCATGTCAATAGACTCACACAACCTCTACTCCGAGCGAGACTGCGATCTCCCCGCGTCAACTCCTTCCTCCGCGTCTTCCGTCATCGCTACACCGACTCCTACCCCGAGCCCGTCATTCTGCGCAGTACAAGGCTTTGAGACCAAAGACCTTCTACTCAAATTCGAAGGCCCGATCCGAACCGCAAACCTCGTAGCCTGCTCTGAGCTCTGTCTCCAAAGATCAATATGCCAGGGTGTGGTATACATCGGGGATGAAAAGAACTGCTACCTCACCAAGAACAGTCCCAAGGGCCAGATTACAAAGTCGGACTCAAACATCTTTTATTCGGAGCGCGAGTGTGGTCTGGCACAGGTTTCGAGTAGTTCGTTAATGCTGGCTGTTTCTTCTGCTTCAACCTCTGTATCTACGACCTCTTCAAGCTCGACACCCACAGCTACACCGACACCAACACCGACACCGACACCGACACCGACACCGATCCCCGTCCCCGCCCCGCAATGTAACGTCCTCGGCGAACGAAAGCCAGAATTGCGCTACGTCCTCTCCACCGCCAGCACAGCTGCTATATGCCGCAAGACCTGCAAAAGCTTCAACGCCGGAGGCATGACGTGCGGCGTCTTCGGGTACCGTACTGGTATATGCATCATAGCGATTGGGAACCCGGCGCCTGTGTTTGAGCGGGCGTTTACGCCAGGTGCAGGCGGGCTGTATGCGTTTTATGAGGTTGGGTGTGAGGTTTGAGGGGGGTGAATGTGTGCATTTAGTAATGGTAATGGCAATGGCAACGTAATGTAACGTTGTGGGATAGAACTGTGATATATTGAGTTTGGTGAGGTTGGAGAATACTTGTGGTGAAGCTGAAACCACCAATTTAATCCTCCATCATTGAGATGCATAGTCACAGTCGCTTTAACAATGTTTCTTGCCAGACAGTGTAATATCCGTGTCTGATGTCTTTGAGGTTATAATTCACTCAAGCACTGCTCCCGAGGACGCTGCTTGGTGCTTTTAGGATGCGTGGCCTCTCGATCTTTTTGGTAGGCACACAGGCTCTGCATCACACTAAGTCGAGGCCGGATGGTTGTTGCGATTTCTGCCGCACGGTATGAGTGTACATATCATAAGCCTCATTCGCCGCCTGCTGCTTCTTTCTCCGCCGCCTCCGCCTCAGCCTTCTTCTTGTCCTCCCACTTCTGCTTTTTGTCAAGCAACTTCTGCAGATTCTTCGCACCGTTGAATACGCCCTGAGTCTTCGCATTACATGCAGCACACGTAGGATCCTTCCGGTATCTCTTCAAAGCACAAGCCTCACAAAAGTAGTGACCGCACTTGGTGATGATGGGCGTCTTGTATGGCTTCTTGCAGATGAGACATGCGAATGGTATCTTCTCCAACATGGCAAGATCGATACCGTCGTCGTCCTTGTCCTTTTCATCGCGATTTGCGGATGCGATCACTGTGCCCTCGAGCTTCTTCCCTTTCGTTGACATTTCCCACTCCCGATCGAGCTTCCATCCTGCTGCGTAGTCCTCGCGAGCGTGTAAATACTTGCAATTGTCGCCGAAGCCACAGAAACCGGTTTGTTTGTAGTCCTTACACACGTCGGGTGTGTAGTCTGTGATTGTAATTGTCCGTACATTGCTTGACGACTTCTGTGGGCCGACTTGCCGGGTCGGTGCGTCGGCGCCCTTTTCGATGAAGGTCTGGAGTTTTGTGCGCGTTGTTCCGAGCAGGCTCTTCGAGTTTAGACTGCCGTCTGCGTTCTCGTCGTACCAATTCGACTGTTTCGTGGCGTCGTTGCTGGCCTCTATTACAGCTGAGCGATCAGCCTCGTACTTGGTGGTGCCTTCGATTCCCGAGCCCGCCTTCTGATCTGCAGTGGATGCCTTGAGCGCATTGCCGTTGGTCTTTCTGCGCTTCACTACGCGGCCGTCTTCGCCCTCTGCGTCGGACCCTGACGAGAAGTCCGAATCTGATTCTGGAGGTGGCGGCGCAGCCTTGCGCGGTGCGGCTTTTGCGCCTCGCTTCTTGAATTTGACGACTGGAGCTTCCATGGTAGGTGTGAGTGAGAGAAAGAAGGTAATGTCGCGTGGTATCAAGTGCTGGTTGTGGTCGCTGTAGAAAGTTCGAGCCAAGCTGTGGCTGACCAATTACTAATGGCGAATCTGGGGAAGTGGCGCAGGTCGTTACTTCCGCATGCGACGCGACGGGTGCGACGATCAACGCACCGCTGGCGTCATGTTCGAGATTGACCAGAGCCTTCGTAAAGAGTTGGGAAGCGTGTCTGAGCGCAGTTGGTGATACAAACTACCGAGGATTTCCCCGAGGATCTGTCAATGTGTATGGTTAAGGTTGTCGGAATATGTCTGAGCAACACGTGCCCCTTTCTCACTCATAAGTATACTTCAACCATTGTAACATGATGGAAAATATACTGCAGCTGCAATGACGCGTGGGAAACTGGTACTACAGCTTCTCTGGACCTGCAAATACCCGGATCACGATCTCGGAGTTCTGTTGCTACCGGCCGGACTACAGGTGGAGACGCATTCCAGTCGACGTGTGCCGTTGCGCTCGCAGATGCTGGGGGCCAATCGCGACAACAAACAGCCCTCCCCGGCCTAGACGCGGTGTATGAGGGGCATGCTTGCGTGCAGCATCGTCGACGTAACTATTCGCAGGGTGGGTAGTCATGGTAGAGTTCTCGGGCGCGATTCATTGGCCTCCACGACTTTGTTGATGTTTGTGCTCCAACTGGGCGAACGAATCTCACGCACCCCGGCCAGTGCACGGTCACTCCTCCTCCGTTCATGCAAAACACTCCCGTTATCATCTCATCTCGTCCCGCTGCCTTCGTCGTCACCCGTCACTCGTCACCGTTTCGCCCGCCTGGCATTTCTTTCATTCGTTTCCTGCCCTTCTTCAGTGCTCCTTCTTCGGGGATGCGCTTGTGCTCGTCTATTTCTGTGTGACGCACCAGAAACGCGTTCAAGTGCGAGCTGCCGCTGCCGTGTTGCCTGAGACCAACCTGCGCGTCGCCCTCAGCCAAGCCCTTGCACTTCCTCTTCCGCTTTGTACACAGTTCAACCTCACCCTGACCGAGTGAAACACGCAATCGCTCGCGTCCTAATACTATTCCGGTGCCCGTTCGCAGCCATTGTTGGCTTCCCATAACATTGCTCCACCTGCCGCGGCCGGTTCCCCACTCCAGCATCGCCATCAGGACCGCCTGCCCACATCACCAAGCGGCTCACCCAGAGGCAATGGAATCCTAGGCACCGCGCCTGTGGAACTACTAATGTCGACAGCAAATCCGCCGCCGGGCGCGCTCGCGGTGGGACACCCCAATGGCTCCGACCCTTTCATCGCGGGCTCCCACGATGCCCAGCGACAACGCTACGCAGCATTCGACAACTCCCAGTTCAGCCTCTACCTAAATGGCTCCCCAGCACAAGCGAAGCGGGCTTTGCAAGCCCATCTGTCCGAGACGACGCGACGCCTCCAGGAGACTTCACACCTAGGCAATGCGCTCGTGCAGCAGCGCAGGGAGCTGGAGGAAAAGCTACAGGAGGTCGAACAGCAACAGCAGGAGAGCGACATGGGGCCTGAGCTGCGCCAAAGACTGGCCGAGTTGGAGAAGGAGTTCAACGAGGTTGGCAGAGAGACTGCTCGCGCCTTCCTCCCCAAGTCCCGCGTACCGAGCGGAGAGGCGGATTCTGCCATCGGACAATCCGTCTACTCCAGCGAAGCACAACACTCGCCCACCAAAGTCAGCGTACCGTCCCGGAAACAGCGAAACCAGCAGCCCAGCAGGATCAATGACATTGCACTGGCCACCGAGATCTCGACGTCGCTGCTCTCGCAGCTGAAGGAGCTGCAAGCCGTCTTGCTCGAAAGGGACGATGCTCTCAGGGCCGCCGATCTCGACAGGTCGCAGCTCGAGATCGAGGTTGAGGGCTTGTCGCAGCGCCTGCGTGTCGTCGACGAAAGCGAGTCACGCCTCAAGGATGTCAACTGGAGTCTAGAGACGCAAGTGCGCGAATCAGAAGTGCTCACCAAGTCAGCTGCTGACAGGGAGAATCGCCTAAACCATTCCCTTAATCTGCTAAAGACCGAAAAATCGACATTGGAACGGGAATTCGAGGACCTGAAGCAACAGTTTACAAAGCTCAGCGATGACCACATCAACAAAACTAAGCAGACCGAGACCGAGCTGACAAGTCTGCGCCGTAATGTGGCCATGACTGAGACCGAGAAGAACGCCCTGCAGCGCAAGGTCGAAGAATTGTCCAACCAGAACCAGGAGCTGGCGAAGGCCGTCGCCTACCGCATGAAGGTCGACGAGCAAATCGCACTCGAGGATACTTCCCCAGACGACGGTGTGGAAGAGCGAGAGACTGCGACTCCTGAACACTCGCCGCCGCCATCGCCAAGCAAAGCTACACCACGCCACGGTATGCTCGAATCAGAGACCTTGAAGCACTCTCTCCAGCACGCACATCGAATGATCCAGCAGCTCAAGAACAATATCCATCGTGAGAAGACCGAAAAGATTGAGCTCAAGCGCATGCTACAGGATGCCCGCGACGAGCTCGAGACCAACCGCGGTGCACTCAATGGGCCAGGAAGCGCAGGCAAGCGACGATCCAAGACAGACAAGGATCTATTCAAGAAGCCCGCTCGTCCCGACCGCCTTGGTGCTCTTCGATCCGGTACTCACGAGATTGTTGAGGACGAGGAAGACTGGGAAGAGCAAGACGGCGTCCAAGCTACGCCCAGCCGGCGTCCCAGGTCAGAGCATGTTCCTGGTGCCTTCTCCGGTGGTTTCAGCTCCGCAGCCGAGACCAGTGCCAACGAAGGCTTCGAGACTGCCAACGAGACTTCAGATGCTGCATTCGAGACTGCAAATGAACGTGACGGCACAGCTACCGAGACTGATGCGTTCTTGACTGGAGCCGAGACACTTGACGGTGGTAGCAGCGATGAGTTGACCGAAACTGAAGCTGGGCCCTCCACGGTGACAAACCGAGGCAGCCGTTCCACGCTCGTCACAAGAGAACACCACGACTCGTACGAGAGCACAGCTTCCACCTCTGGTGACGAGTACGACGACTTGGCATTCAAGACCCCGATTCAGAAGCAGCCTTCGCGTTTCCGACTCAGGTCTAAAGCAAGCGGATCTCGTGTCGGAACTCCTAAAGGAAGCCTGGATTTCCACGCCAGCAGCCCTGCAGTCGAGTCACCAGCTAGCTTCGCTAGTAACAGCCGTGAGACCACGCCAGCCCAAGGCAAGAGTCTGTTCGCAGAATTGAACGATTTGAGCGGGGATGAGGACGGCAGTAGCATCGGTGAAGGAACACCAAGCCGATCAAGCGTGGTGTACTCACGCGATTCGTCCCCAGAACATCTGAAGAGACAAGCTGAGGCGGTCAAGGCGGTTATGGTTGACTCTGGTATGATGACAGAGCCCGAGCCTCGCCAAGCTGTAAGCCTGTCTACGATACACTCACGAGCCACCGAACCGCAAGTGCCTCGACCAGCCAGTCTACACTTCTCCGCTCTCTCTGCTGAAGATACGATTCCTCAGGCTGCGCCACAGCCAGACCTCCGTGTTTCCTCTGTCAATGCGCAGGAGACTCTACCAAAGGCTTCATTGCAGCCTGCTCTTACCGTCTCGAGCGTCTCCGGACATAGCACTCAACCTGAGGCTCCTCGTGTTGCGCCACTAGGTTTCTCCTCTCTTTCTGCTCACGAGAGCGTGCCTGAAGCAGCTCCCGCGGCACGTCTGGGAGTGTCCTCCGTGTCCTCACAGAACACCTTACCAGAGGCGGCACCATCTACGCCACTGAACATGTCGTCTATTTCGATGCATCACACCGAACCCCAGCACGCAGCGACCCCAGCTCTGGGCATGTCTTCACTCTCCATGCACCATACAGAGCCTCAACATCTGGCGGTGCCAGCTATGGGCATGTCCGGTCTTGTGTCCAACGAGACACAACCACTTGCATCTGCCCCACACAACGCAATGGCGCCATCCATGAGTGTTTCGCATATCGTGCACCAGAGCAGCGAGCCTAGAGAAGGCAACACAGGGAGAGCACTTGCTTCCGGAGCTTTGCTCGTTTCTGGCATACATCCCCAGTCGACAGAGCCAAATGAGTTGGGCAGCTCAGCTATAGCGCACGACAATCTACAGCAAGAAGACCGCGGCATGCAGCCAAACGAGCAGGAAAGCCGTGCTCAAGACCAACCGAGACACATGCCACTCCAGATTTCCAATGTATCTGCTCATTCTACGGAGCCAACAGCATCTCGACCTCAACCCTCGACCTTCTCACCATTGTCGGCCCAGGCAACGGAGCCAGTCAGTGCTAGGAGAGCTCTTTCCCAATTCTCACAATTGTCTTCGCATGCCACTGAGCCAATTCCACCTCCAAGGCAATCGTTGCATTTATCAGAGCCATCAGCTTGGTCGTATGAGCCTATCGCACCTGTATCGCCTGCTTTGCAGACATCAACCCTCTCGTCTGAATCGACGGAACCCCTGGAGGCAAAGAAGCCTTTGCCAAAGCTGTCGACCATCACCTCGCAATCATCGGTACCTGTACAGCCTCAAATGCCAGCATTATCGGTCTCGTCGAGAGTGTTCGCCCAGGGCAGCGAACCGGTCGACCCTCCCAAACCCGCGACACCCACGGTGTCGATGCATTCTGCTCTTGCTACCGAGCCTATTGCGCCACAACAGCAGGTATTGCGGCAGGCAAACATTGAGGCACAGCAAACAGAGCCCATGGAGCCCTCTGTGGCAATCCCTTCGCAATACGGCGTCTCCAACGTGACAACTCTGCACGATGCTCACCCCGAGTCTCCAACGCTGCCACCTCATCTCCCGTCTCCTAGCCGTTCCCCAAGTCGACCTCCAACAGCTCAGCGACTTCCGCCGCCCAAACTTGCACTCTCGTATGTGTCATCGCAGGACACGGAGCCTCGCGATGGTTCGCGGCCTGCCACGGCTCATCGATCACTACCTCCAGTTTTTTCGACCTCTGCCATGTCCTTGGAGCACGATGGGGAGAATGCACAGACGACAGATACGTCAAAATCCGGCTTCTTCGATAATGCCGTGCCTTGGGGTGCTGATCGGGATTCGCGCACACCGCTTGCTCCTATCAGCTCTAATCTGGCCCCAAAGAGCGCTCGACCACAGATGAGCGACGGAGGAACCCAAACCATGGTCTCCGCTGAGCAGATTGACAAGCTCCTGCTTGCTAGGAATCAGCGTTATTCAGCCATACTCACTCCAAGTAGCGTCGAAAAGGTTGCGTCTCCCCCACCCTCTCCTAGCAGGAGACACTCGAATGAAGGTCGCACCCCTCGCAGGCCTGGCAGCTCCGGCAGCATTCGATCCCGAGCCGCATCGCCGCCGCCTCTTCCAGCAGACCACAAAGAGGTCATTGCTGCAGCTGCTAAGAGTCTTCCTCCGCCTTCGCCCACTGTAGGAGCAATGGGACCGCCCGTGATGCCCGCATCGGCATACAAGAAGCGACCAACAACACCATCTATCAGGACAAACAGTGCGACGTTGACGCCAAGGGCTGGAGGCACCACTCCTCGTGCTCGTCGGCAGTCTGCGCGAAGTGGAGCCTCTTCTCCGCTCAGCCGGCGGTCATCGTTGTCTTCGTTCACTTCAGAGGTGGATCAGCGCTTCAACATGCAAGGCGGCCCATCTTTCACTCCCAACGGCTTGGCAGCCGGTGCTACCGACCCGCGGATGATACAGGCCATCACTCAGACCATGATCGGTGAATACTTGTGGAAGTACACACGCAAGACTGGACGTGAGGGCCTCTCAGAAAACCGTCATCGACGTTTCTTCTGGATTCATCCATACACAAGAACGCTCTACTGGAGCGACAGAGATCCTCAGAGTGCTGGCAAGACGGAACTGAAGGGCAAGAGTGTCGCAATTGAGTCTGTTCGAGAGGTTGAGGACAACAACCCGTTACCTCCCGGACTCCACCAGAAGAGCTTAATTATTGGTACTCCGGGTCGCTCAATCAAGTTCACTGCACCAACTGGCCAGCGTCACGAGACCTGGTTCAATGCACTCAACTACCTGTGTCAACGGGTGGAAGAGGGTGCAGATCCAAAATCACCGCAGGCACCAACGTCTGGCGACGAGATCCAGGATGAGTTCAATGCAGGCTATCGCAGCTCCTCACGAGCGACCGGACGGTCGAGAGCCTCCATGGCATCGCACATGACCCGGAGGACAGCATCACCTCATCACGCCGAGGTACCTACACTCCGGCCATCTCAGTCACGTGCGTTCTCGCCGGAGCCCGTCCATGGATCAGCATCTAGCCGATTCAGCAGCATTCTTCGTCCGACCTCTGCGATGCGAGGGTCTTTTTCGAGCCGCAGGAGAACTAGTGTACAAGAGTCCACTACGTACGAGGAGCCTAGCAATGCCAACATGGAGCTCAGCCGCGACATCCACGACCATGTTGAACACGACCTAGACAATATGGTCAATGTCCGCGCATGCTGCGATGGTACGTATTTGCATATATAACAGAAAGAGTCAAGCTAACATTGCACAGGCAAACACGATGTCGGTCACCTTCACATGCACTCGATGCAGGGACGGCACAGCAGCAACAACGTCAAGTCTCGGCCGTCCTTCATTGGATCCCTCAGCTCGAGATCTGCGTCCCGCAACGAGTCGCGCAACGAGTCGCGCAACGAGTCTCGCAACGAGTCTCGGAACGAATCGCGCAACGAGCGCATTCGTCACGAGACCGAGATGGAGGCAGCAAACTACGGAGCGGGTGCCTAGCCTCCTTCCCATCCTACAACATTTCCTAATATTCGATAATCACACACTTGTGTCGTATACCATGGCTAACAGCCTACTTTCCTAGTCCGTGTAAGCGCTACCGGGTCTTTATCCCGTTCTCCTATGTACCTCTCTGTCAATCTTTCAGCCTACGGGCATTTCCTATCTGTTTGGGTCCGAACGAAGCAGCAACTGCGGTGGGAATGGAGATTTAGAAACCCATGGTGCTGGCGTTCACCGGTGAAGCATTACTTGCGTGATCTTCGAAGCAAGCTCGACTGGGGCTGGAGCTGGACCGACACGACTTAACGACACTTCGCTTCAACCTTCGCAAAGCGCCTTTACCACAACTTCTCTTCTCCTTTCTGTATCTGTGTATAAGCCGTCTTTGTCATACATAGTCTTGGGGCCCGGTGTATCCTAATGTCTATTCGTGGGCTTGGGCGTTCCTGTTGACGGCCTGTGGTCAGATTGATAGCACGATGAATCAAGAAAGATCTAAATTGCGGACATGGTGTAATCTGGATATGATGTGATGATGCTGCATTGTTGTATTTGTCCCAACATAGCTGCGACTTGAATGTAAACAATGGAAGTCCACCTCGGACCGGCTCCACGTCTCCAGACAAGACCCAGATCGATGCCCGCAGATCGCACGCGGGATCCCAGATCTGGCAACCCCACGCACCCTGCTTCATCTTGAAGGAGAAAGCAACCGGTAGGAGAATTTAACCGTGATATCCACAAGCATTGTCGCAACATATTAGACGAAAGCGAGAGACCTAGCAGCACATTACGGTGAGCATGGACGCGTGTAACCTTCGCTCCGACTCGTCTTCTAGAACGCACAATCGTCGCTCGCGTAGTGGGGCACGCGAATGACCTAGCTCGGCCGCGCGCATGTCGCAGTGTGAATGCAAACCGCCCAAACCGCCCCGCTCTGAGGTTTGTGCGAAAGGCAGAGATTTGCTGACTGTATTTCTCGTTCCTCTCTCTTCATTGTCTGCCTCGCTTACCATTTGCCGCGCCGCTGCAGGACGTTGGTGGCCACGGGTTCATGGGCTTTTGCTGTTGCATGTGACCCCCATAGCTCCGCATGCAGTCGTGACTATCCCAGCCAAGGTATGTAATGTGCCACCCACCTCTCCCCCCAGAGCCGCGGCGATGTGAGAATTGCAACGACTGACCACGCGCGCACAGGCGTCGCGAGAGATCTACTATTCTTATCTGTTTTAACAGAGTTTTGGATAGGGCCGGGCACATGCTTTTACACTCCGACCCGAACCTGGCCGAGGTCGGGGACCTTTCGCGCGAGCAGCTTGATGCCTTGGCTAAGAGCGTCGAGCTGAGGCGTCAGCAGCTCGAGCGCGATATTGCAGAGTATGTCAAGCTGCGGCAGGAGGAGTTGAGGAGTTATGAGCAGGAGGTGAGTTCTTCACACTATCCCATCCGCATGCATTCAAGAGGCTGACGACAGTGAATTGTTAGCTACTAGCCCACCACCGCTCAATGGAATGCACAACCCCCCCTCCCACCCCCTCTCGCGAAGAGAAGACTAAACGCACGCGCGTCCAGAAGCGCGAGAAAGAACTCTACGGCCTTGTCACGCCTGTCTTCCTCCCGCTGCTGGACGCAAGAGACACCTCCCCCACGCACGACAGGAAGAAACCCTCCCTCTCCCATGCGCATGCGCATGCGCACAACACTATCCCCGAGCACAGCGCGACCGATGGCCGCAAGCCGCGCGAAATGTCGAGCCCCTCATCCGACTCGAAGAAAAAACGCACCTCCTCCTCCTCCACGAGCAAGAAATCCGCGCTGCGCACGCACGCCTCGAAACCGCGGCGCAAGCGCGTCAGCCTGGTCATCGACGGCCAGACAGTGCTGCCTGCCGATCTCGTCGCGGAGCCCAGCGACGGCGCGACCAGCGCGTCGAACAGCACGGCGAGTCTAGACAGTCTGATCGATCCGCGCCTGACGCATGTGCCCATGGAGACGGTGCATCACAGCCTGCCTTTACCCATGTCCATGTCCATGCACCCCGCATCTCCCACGAAACCGCTCGTCGAAACGCCTACGTCCCTCGCGCTAGACAGCGAGCTTGTGTCCTCGCCCACGCCCTTGCCCGCTCCGCAAACTCTACCACCCGCCGCAAACGACGACAAATTCGACACGTATGTCGGCGGCCTGCGCGGCTCGGGCGCCGACGACGTCGACCAGGCCGCCAGCTACGGGTACCCGAGTAGTCTGGGCGCGAGCTATTTGGAGTCGTATATGCAGAGTCGGCCGCTGCGGGTGCGTATGGAGGCGGCGGATAAAGCGGGGCTGGGGGAAGAGGAGCGCAGGGAGATGGTCAGGGAGAAGGAGGGGGAGGGGGATGGGGATGTGGAGATGAGTGGGGATGAGGCGGGGAGTTTGAGGAGGGGAGGGAACGAGGGGGATGAAGATGGGGATGATTTCATGGGGGAGATGGAGGGTTTTTAGGGGGTTTGTGTGATTTGGCCTGGGAGATCAACGAGGAGAGATGAGGGCGGACTTTGACATCGAACGCCCCTCGATGCTCGATTCAGAAGACCCTTGGGACAAAAATGATCCCAGGAGAACCCCTCAATCAGAACATCTGTTTTTGTACATATCCCATCCATATTGAATTAGAAAAAAAAGTAAAAACTACTCATAACCACCCACCCCATTACTTCCCCTCTCTACGTCCCACCCCGCTCACTGACCTGCTCCACGCGATTAACCACGCGGTCCAATAAACTCACCAACTCATCCGACACGAACCCCGGGCCGTCTTTCTGAATAAAGTGCCCGCAGTCGACAGCCACAATGGGGCCTATACTGCGTCCTTCGTCGGTGAGTTGCGTGAGGCCTTCGTTGTAGCGCCGCCACGCGGGATTGTGGTAAGTCATTGTGAGGATTTTGGGGACCTGGAGGGTCCCGGTGACTGAGATGGGTCAGAGGAGCGCGTAGGATGGGATTGCCGGGGACAGTAGAGGTGTATATTAGGGAGGGTAGAAGAGTGCTTACAGGACTGCTCAGCGAACGTCTCCCAGTCGTGGCCTACGACGGTGAGATAGGGACCTTTGCCTAAATAGCCCTCGAGTTTGGGTGCGTCGTCGTACGGGAGGAGTTGTGCGAGATTGCTTCTTGATAGGCCTTCCATGTTGGGGACGTCGGGGTGGAACATGGCTTTGTACATTCTTTTTGTTTCGCGGACTTCGGCTGCAGTCACGCCATCTGGGAGGGTATGTGAGTTGAAATCAGGCGCGTCTGGGTCTGGCCAGAATGACTGCTGGTCCGAATTCGCCATGACGCTGTCGAGGAATAATAGGCCTGATACGGTGCCTGGGTTTAGCTGGATGAATAGTCTAGCCAAGGCACATCCTATGCTGTTGCAGACGAATATCAGGCATGGGAAGTGGGTTGGCTTGGCGGGATCGAGATGGTCTCTCCATATTTGCAAGATGAGCTGCTTCAGGTCTTGCACAGCGGATATGCAGTCATGGCCATGACATGGCGGTGGGTCCTTGTCTGTTGGATCGCGGTCGGATTCGCCTTGCCCGTATCGGTCGTAGGTGAGCAGGCCCGGGTACGGTAACCTCCCCGCTAATCTCTTCTCCAGGAAGCTCTGAATGGAGGCGTCCCATGAGCTTCTTGGAAGCATCAACCCATTCAAGTAGACAATCAAGGTCTGCGAGAAAGGATTGTTATGGCCTTGTCGGGCGGACGCGGGATAATACGTGTAGTTGATCTTTGCGCCTGGCTTATACTCTAGCGGCATGCGAGCTATTTCAGGCTCCGGAAATGGTAAGAGTTCCTCCTCTGACGGGTTCATGCTATTTGCGACTGGTATGGAGAACTTGCGCAAGTCGGTCGAATACCTTTGCGCCGCCATGATGGGATCGAGTTGTGCTTCGTTGGTGTTTGGGGAGTTCGCGGCATGCTTGGTGGCCGTCATTGTGGCGCCCGGATAAGGCCCTTCTCTTGCCGTGACCTTTTGTGCCGTTGTCTTGCACCTCTTAGTGTACCAAGAAATTGACCTCAACTTCCACCGGGCAGAGTCAAGTCAAGAGTTTGCGCAAGAAATCCAAGAAAATGAAAAGGGGTGAGATAGGCGGAGGGAAAACTGTGTAGACTTGATTGGACGGTTGTGATGTGCGGAGGGCGGAACCTTGGAAGTCGAGGCCTGCTCAATCGATACGTACGGATAGACATCATCAACGGCCACGGTACTTCTAGCGGTTCTGGAAGCCTCGCAAGCGTCGTTGGAGTCTCTGCGGCGTGGTCATCTACCCCTCTCTCCATGCTGACCACCGCGGGGGTGAAGGTCAGCTGTTCCAATCTCTTACAAGGACTCTGTAAGAAGACGATAAATTCCGGTCGCTGCCACATGTACCTACTCTTTGCTCACCAACCGATTTACGATGGTGCGATCTCCGACTCTAAGACGGGCTGACTACGGAGGCATGAAGAGCCAAGAACAGACATGATGACATGCCGCGGGCAGATCCACAAGCTTGCCCGCGTGGCTTGACGAGAATCGCTCCAGGCCACGGCTGCATCAGCGATAGCGAGGCGGGATAAAGAAGAGATACATGGCGTCGTCGCGTTGGTGGTCTTTGCGGCAATTTAGGCTTTGGTGAGACGCCAGGGCCAGAGAGACGCTCCTGCGCAGGTACAAGGGACGGAATGGAAGAAATGACGTCGTCTCCGCGCTCGTCGCTGCCGTTTCCAAACGTCGGCCGTGGTGTTGTCACGCAGATCCATGCCGCCCGCCTGCATGCACAAACATGGGCAAACGCTTAACAAACACTTTCACCACCCACTGCAGTTTTACCCTCGCCCGCTCTTTGAACCTCGCCCGCCTCGACATCCTTCGCTTCGCTACCACCGCAACCGCACATTCACCCCCCACCACCACGCGCCCAGCACGCCTCCATCCTCCTCGCCGCCACCGAACCACCACCGGCGCCCTTGCATACATTACCCGGGGCTAGCACCAGGCAGGCAAGCCGGCCCACAATTTCTCAAGCCGATGCTGACGTTCGTCCGGAGCATTAGCGCAGCGACATCATCGCCATCATCGCCATCATCGCCATCATCGCCATCATGCCGGCATATGTAGAGGCAGGCACCCAGACGGAGTGGGCAGGACTGATGCAGCGCGAGCTTGTTCGTCCTGACATCCTGCTCTCCGCCCCCCACAACACCACAACACCGCCCGACGACATGTTGACAGAAAAGGCACAGTTCATGCACGGCTTCCCAGCCATTGCCTCACCACCCCATATTCTGCAGCCCACGCCTCCGATGGTATCACTCCTCGAGAGACGCCAGAATCGGACTCTCCTCAACCCTCATATTCCACTGCCGCCTGCTGAGGTAGCGTCTCATGAGCTCAACGATGACGTTCCACTATCCCCGACGACCACACACGCGCTGCTTTCGCCCCTCCCGGAAGCCAATAGGCTGCACGCCGGCCACACGCCCTTGATCCCGCGCGCCCTGTCGCCTGCAGTAGAGGTGCCAGACGCGCCGCTGGAACAAGCCCAGGCACCAGTAGACGACAAAGTGGCTACACCGGATGCAGATGAGGGTCTGACGGGTGCCCTGACACTTCCTACGAACCCCGTGGACGGAGCGGACGACGGCTATATACCATTGAACAAGCTGGACGCGGTACTTAGCAAGATCTCCCGGCAGCAGGCAGAGCTTAGGGGTGAATTTCCTGACGAGCCGGCCAAGATCTTCAGTCCGACGGTGAAGGTCGCCGAAGTGCCAAGCGAGGATGGCATGCCACTCAGTCGGAAGGGATCCGCCGACTCGCATCGCTCTGGTATGACTGACGAGGTCGATGGAGTCATTCTGAAGACACCCCCATCCAACTTTGGTGCGCCTCTTGGATCCCTGAGCTGGTGACACGCCGCTTATTAGCATATGCATGGTTGGATCGTGCATGGGCGTTCTAGACGGGTTTCTTTTGTCATATTCACGGAAGAGAAAAGCGATACCCAGAGACAGGCCGCAAACGGCCCCTGAAGGTATTTCTGCAGGCTATAGATTATCAGCCTAGCAATTGAGACAGACTTACTTCAAAATCGCCCTGTGTGGGTGGTTCCAGCGCTTGCAGTGCGACTTTTGTGGTGAACTTGTGTGCTCTTATAGATGTGAGACATTTCATCATGCGTGCTGGATATGTGGTAGGGGCATCCTTCGGTGTCCTTCCATCTGCATAGGTTTTCGTTTTCATCACCTTTCGAACTCACATTGCTGGTATTATCCTTGACCATCAACATATTGACAGTAGCAGATTTACCACACCTCTTCGGTTCGACTCGTTAGTTAGCACCGCTAACACTTGGCAGTGACATAGAACAAGAAACGAATCGAGAGACTGATTGTTACCGAAGAAATCATATTTCATCATTCATACCATCAGCTAACAACTACATCCCACACGCACATCTACTGTCCAGACCTCGGTCCCTCCGTCTCAAGCGCCGCCCCCGGGAAATTAATCCCATAGTCAAACATACTCCTGCCCGCTGGCACGCCCTGACATCCACCACCCAGATCCTTCAGCGGCTGCACCGCCGGCCCCAACCTACTATCCACCGCCGCCAACGCCGCCGTCAACGCCGCGCCACCCAGCAGCTTACTCAAGAAAGACGGCGTATCCGCCTGCACCGCCTGCGCGATAAAACAGCCCATTTTCTTCGGATCATTCAGATCCTCTGCGAAATTGATAAACCCGCCAGAAATATCGCCCAAATTCACGCCCGAGAAACTGTTCACGGCGCCCGTGTTGCCGCCGACTTGACAATTCAAAGGGTACGCGGCGCACTGCTGCGCGGTCGAGATGCCGATGTCTGCAAGTGTCCAGGGATCGAGCGGGTGCCGCTTGTACCAGTTATCTGGGATGCGCTCGTAGCCGTATTTGTATGTGAGCGAGCCAGACGCGTCGCGCTTATAGCTGAAGAAATCCATAAACACATCCTGCGTGAGGAATCCGCGGGGCGACTCGGCGCTGTGGTTGGCCAGCAGGTGGTACGCGAACATGTGCGCGCCGAAGGTAAACGCCACGCCTGCGTAGGCGGGGCTGAAGTAAAAGGGGTTCGTGGCGATGCTGTGCTTCTTGCGGTTGTTGGAGTGCTCGGCGAGGACGCGGGGTGTGATCAGGCCGTCGGCGCGGGCATTGGAGAGGTCGAAGAGCTCTTGCATGTATTGTGGGTAGGAGCGGCAGTTTGAGTTCATTTCGGGGGCGAGCCAGTCTCCCCTCGTAATACTCGCGTCACCTTCACTGCGCAGATGGCCGTATGCGCAGATGCCTGTCTCATTGCCGAGTGCGTCGCCAATGAGGGGGGGAAGGGAGGAGGTTTTGTCTGAGTGCGGACCGATGCTCCAGCGCCCGGAGATGGGGTCGCCGTTGAAGAACGCGGTCGCGGTTTCGAGGAAGATGGTAGCCGTCTTGTCGAGACCGAAGGCTTCCCATAGACCGGTGTTAATGCTCGCGGCATCCACGACACCGTCACGTTGGATGTAGCCGTGGTTCGCAGCAGCGTTGAGACCCGCACAGGGACCGCGGATGTCTCCTGGGCCTGGGGCACGCCACTCGTGCTCGCCGGATGTGTTGACGAGTTGGAGGGCGGGGTCGAATTGGTCGAACAGAGCGTGGTTGGGAGTGCCTGGATATTCTGGGAAGGGGATGATTTGGGGGGTCGTTTGGCGCTCTTGGATGCGCTTCTCTGCGACCATGCGAGCGATTTCTGGGAAGGCCGAGGCCAGGATGACTGGCCCGGCCAGGAGGGCGAGGGATGTCTTCGCGAACATTGTGGGTGACAGTGTGGAAGACAAAGGGTGCTGAGAGGGTGGTGCCAGGGTAGGGCTGGTGGCTTTTATATGTTCTCTCCACCACAGATGCACATCAGTGCGGAATTAAGGAGTTACCATGAGGCTGCTCATAGCCGATCTGTTCGGCCCTGAACAAGTTCGAGTATGTTCTCATGGCGGTCGATCCGCTAGTACGTTGGTCAACTCTGGTGATGTGTAACCAATAGCTTCAACGGTATATCATGGAATACTACCACAGGGTAGTTGTAGAACTATCCCCAGACAGGATTCGCCTCTTGCCGATCAGCAAGGCTCACATGGCTGAAAGGTATAGTTGCCAAGACTGGAGCTACGAGCGACAGTGCCCTATTGAGTTATAACGGATGCCATCCGGTGATCAATAGTGAATTTGAGCCCTGCGTTAGTTGCGTAAGGAGCTCAGAAAGTATAGAGTGCTCTTTGAGGCCCTCTTGTTTGCCTAGTTACCCCGATGTAGTAGTGAAAAGAACAGGAAAATGGAAATTTCGGAAATCGCACGCTTTTTCTCGGGAGCGAGTTGGGGATGAACATAGGTGGGAAGTGCGAACAAAAGATGTGAGGTCTTCTAGCAATGCAACAGCCATCACATTCCCCTGACTCTGAGTACGGAGGTGTTCATTGTTTGAGTTGATGAATTGCTGACTGGAAGGGTCTTGAGAACCTAACTAAGTCAACTCAGTATGTTTCTGTGTATAGTGGTTAGGAATATCGCACCGCAAACAGAGCAATGATGAACTATCCAGCCCGTTCGTTGCTTGCTTCACCTTGCTCTCCACTCGCCCGGACTTCTCAGTGACTGCAAATCTAAAGCACCAAAGATGTTGGGCTTCGGCAGGCAAGAGCTGGTGCCTCGCGGACAAACCCTATGGAACTCCACAGCCTCCCTACCAAGAGGCGTGTATTCCTTAGTGCGCTATCACTGCGACGTACTGATTGCATATGCTATAGACGGCAGGCCCCGTGTGGATCTGAAGTTGCTGAGGACGAGCGGGGTGGCGTCCATGTCAAGTGTTGAATTAAGCTCGACAAAAGCTGGGGTTAGCGCAACGCTAGCGGCTACTACCCCGGATCTCGTTCACTCCGTGGTCCAGATTGACTCCCTAGATTCCCCAAAAAGTGTGGGAGATGATCGCCATTTGGCACTTCTTACATACGAAAAGCGTTCTATTGGCTGTTAGCATCAAGGTAGGGTACTGGGCGGGTCACTTGATATGTAGCTTCCGGTGGTGTCATACACGCGCGACTCTTGCTTGTAGATCTTCACTTTAACGCTTGTCTGCTTCTTTGCCCGAGGCTGCAATTACTAATTCTACACTCCCTGCCATAGTGTAGCTGCCAGTAGCCGTACAATTGCCGAAGGAGAACAGTTTGCCAATCAGTGCTCTTGCTTACTGCTCACCATCAAGCGTGGATACAGCTGTGAATCGGCATTCATCGTCCACTAGATTAAGAACAAACACAGTTGAGTCGCTGCGCCAATGCCGAATGGCGCTTCATGTAGCTGAGCAGACCAGCGAACAATCTGGATGGACCACACAAGGAACACAAATTCAACAGTTCATGCATTCAATCCGGGCGTATCAACAACGTTCACCCTCGCAACTACACAGTGCCACACTCAACGGAAGACCTGAAGTTCACTAGCCACAGTCTGCCCCGTTATTTCAAATACCACAAAGTGTAAACAACACTAGGCCTTGGCACTCTGTTCGCCCCTTCTAACTACATCCCAAGGGCCGATCAGCACCAAGCATCCGGTAGTCCACGCGGTACAGTGCCGCTGTCTAACGTCCGTAAGCATCGCCCCCGCACGCCTGCTCATCACTAGCCCCAGGGACGTCGCCGACTTCTCGCCTATCTGATTTCAACTCACTGAGACGGGAGCTGTGATGAAGACAGGGTAGTAGGCCACTTAGTGAGCATGATCGGCAATCGGGACGATACAAGATGTGTTCAAGTGCTTTTGTCCAGGGATGAGTCAGAAGCACCAGAGATTCTAGGTCGATACTCAGTCGTCTGTAGATAGGTTGCGTACTCGGAAGGTATCAGCTCCAGACAGAGGTTTTACTCTATGCCCGCGACCCCACCGGCATACACGTTACTTCGTTCACTTGTTCGTACACGGCGTGTAACATGTGGTATGGTGAAGTTGTGTTTTTCGTGTGCGTTCATAGAAGGTATACAACAATGGCACATTCCCGCGATGTAATGCCAAATAGTATCGCTACAAATGATTATACATATGACGGCCGACTCTATACATGCCGTAGTCAAAAGGTCGCTCATCGCTCCGCAAGCATGTTCTTGACGCTCTTCCAGTACGGCTCCTCAAGCACCTTCTGCAGCTCGTCCTTTGCCAGCCACTTGAAGTCCTTGTGGCCAAGTTTGTTCTCCTTTAGATTGACCTGACCCGCCATGATGCGTGCCTTCAAGAAGAAGGTCTTTGCGCCGTACTCGGTGAGGCCGGATGGGAGCTTGGTGGTTTTGGTGTAGTCGATTTGGTGGTGTCCGATGGGGACGTGGCCGACGAGCCAGGTGTTCATATTTGGTCCGCCGGCTTGTGTGATGATGCGTGATGCTGCCTGTTCAATTGTTAACGTAATTTGAAGTAGAGCTGGAGAGTGTGACGAACCCCGTGCAGGTTTTCATCCTTCAATCGATCCTGGGGGAACTGCCATTGTCCCTCCTTGTTCTTCACGAGCAGATACAATGTCCGCTGCAGCGCTCGATTCAAGCTCTTGGTGTCGTTCTTCTCATCGGCCTCTGTGCGTCTCGGCATGGGTTTGTCGAACAACTCTCGCTCCACCTTCTTCATGCCCTTGTCCTCCGACTCGCCAGCCTCTCGCCCATCAGTCGCTGCATCTTCGAGGAGTCGATCGACCTGCCATTGAGGGTCGCTTTCCTTTGCTCCCACAAGCAATTCATCATTCCATGCCTCGTCATTGTAGCCGTTGTATCGTCCGATGTCGCGCGCAGGCGTCAGCCGTTGCCTCATCTTGCGTTTCCATTCCAGATCTGCTGGCGTGCGCTTCTTGAAGTAGAAGTAGCGTGTGAATGGAAGGGCGAGGCGCTCATTGAGGCGCTTCTGATATAGGAAGAAGGCGGCTTCGAATGGGTGCAGGTCTCGTGTGATTTGCGGTGGGCGGGACAGTACGACACCGGCGTTGACGGCATATGCTGTTGATGGAGCAGCCTGGGCGACGGGCGGTATGTGCTGCGATACTTGATCGTCGGACTGTACAGCGGCGGCTGCTGCAGAAGCGTATTTGCGTGAGATGGAGTCCCTACATGAGCGGCATATCGACTGGCCTGGTATCGTTAGCCATTTCCACCTTCACCGGCATTGAGTATCCTCACCACTTTTTCCGGCCAGTCGCTGTGTTGTCTGCTGCCCTACGTTCATGCTGGCTGGCCTCCGGGCGTCGCAATGTCGTTTGATGCCACCACCTCTGACCTCGAAGTTGTGGAAAAGTTCCGGAGCGGGAGTGCATAAATCAGGCCTAGCGCCATTCCACTAGCGTCGCGACTGCACTTATCTTCGTTTTTTCTCGCCAGACTCAACTTCTTCAATCCACGGCACCAATCCTTATCCCCAGCTTCCTCGTACTGTCATGAGATGTTGGTCATTTAGCGGTGCCGAGAAGAATTGAGCAGTCTTTTTCGCTAGCGGTAGCTTCAAAAAATCCTAAAGTA
Organism: Parastagonospora avenae f. sp. tritici 18332-5; assembly: GCA_022559985.1. Classification (NCBI taxonomy): domain Eukaryota; kingdom Fungi; phylum Ascomycota; class Dothideomycetes; order Pleosporales; family Phaeosphaeriaceae; genus Parastagonospora; species Parastagonospora avenae. The sequence goes on from JAFJTR010000113.1 coordinate 25,072, forward strand.
TACGGCTAGATAGATTTTGCTCACATGCCCTCGTACCGCGTCTCCTGTAGAGGCATTTCCACGCGCACTATTGGCTCTGCCTTTGCGCACAATGACCATACTACATCATGATATGAACGTATTCTAAGAAAGTCATGTTTGTTGCTGGTTCAGATGAGTCCCGTAGCTGCCTCCTATATGTATCAAATCGTGCCCGATTGACCAGGTCCTCCGTCGTGAATGATACGGAATACCGCGCTTCTTGTTCCCCATTCTACTGCGTCATACACTCACTCATACTCATCTCAGTGAACGCTGCTGTGTTCCTCCATCCCTTCCCACCCATCGGTGGTCCATTATCGCCGACGCCAAGACATCGCGGGACGCGTCCGTAAATTTCCAAAGCGAGAGCTCCAGGTACACCACCACCCCACGATACCCCTCATACACCACCAACATGTCTCTCTCGATACCCAACGCCCCTAATGCCGGCCTGTTCAAGCAGGGCTACCAGAAGTGAGCCTCATCTGGTCTCTTCATCAATATAAACACACAACTAACCCCACAACAGCTACGACGCTGAGGATGGCGCTGTTATTCGCAACATCGACGCCTGCCGCACGATTGCGCAAACCGTTCAGACCTCGCTCGGACCCTACGGCCGCAACAAGATCGTCATAAACCACCTCCAGAAAATGATCCTGACCTCGGACGCTGCCACGATTCTGCGAGAACTCGAGGTTGTCCACCCCGCAGCAAAGTTGCTTGTTATGGCGAGCCAGCAGCAGGAGGCTGAGATGGGCGATGCGACCAACCTCGTCATTGTCCTGGCAGGCGAGCTGCTCAAGAAAGCTGAGGAGCTCATCCGGATGGGCTTGAAGACGAGCGACATTGTTTTGGGTTTTGAGAAGGCACAGACTGCTGCTCAGCAGATTTTGGAAGGTATGATAGGATTCAATCCTCTGAGTGTATTGAGCTAACGATTTGACAGAGCTCGTATGCGACAAGGTCGCAGACCTGCGATCACAAGAAGAGCTCAGCAAGGCCATCCGCACAGTTGTAGCAGCCAAGCAGTCCGGCAGCGAAGACTTCCTCGCAGATCTCGTCGCCGAAGCCGTTCTCGCCGTCCTCCCCAAGAACGCCACCAACTTCAACGTCGACAACGTCCGCGTGGTCAAGATCATGGGAGGCAGCCTCGAGCAGAGCAAGGTTGTCAAGGGCATGGTCTTTGCCAGGGTACCAGACGGCACTGTTCAGAAGGCCACCAAGGCCAAGGTCGGAGTCTTCTCATGCCCCATCGACATTTCACAGACGGAGACCAAGGGAACCGTCCTGCTACACAACGCGAAGGAGATGATGGACTTTACAAAGGGCGAAGAACAACAGGTCGAGCAGGTCGTCAAGGAGCTCCACGACTCAGGCATGCGCGTTGTCATTGCTGGCTCCACCATCGGCGAGCTTGCGCTGCACTACCTCAACCGCTACAACATCCTCGTCATCAAGGTCCTCTCCAAGTTCGAGCTCCGCCGGTTATGCCGTGTCGTCGGCGCTACACCGCTCGCTCGTCTCGGCGCTCCTATGCCAGACGAGATGGGCTCAATCGATGTCGTAGAGACGCTTGAGATCGGTGGAGACCGCGTCACAGTCTTCAGGCAAGAGAACGACCAGACAAGGACAGCCACACTTGTCCTGCGAGGTGCCACACAAAACCACCTTGACGATGTCGAGCGAGCCATCGACGACGGTGTCAACGTGGTCAAGGCCATTACCCGCGACCCACGTCTAGTACCAGGCGCCGGAGCAACCGAGATGCAGCTTATCGAGCGCATCAAGGCCATCGCCGACCGCACATCAGGCCTCGCACAGTACTCCATCCGCAAATACGGCGAAGCCTTCGAGGTCATTCCCCGCACCCTCGCCGAGTCAGCCGGTCTCGACGCTACCGAAGTTCTCGCACGTCTTTACGTTTCACATGCTGCGCAAAAGGGTCGCAAGGACGACGAATGGACGACTGGTGTCGACATTGAGAACGATGACAACACAGGCATTCTTGACGCAAAGGACGAGGGTATCCTGGACCTGTGGGTTAGCAAGAGCTGGGCCGTCAAGTTGGCGACTGAAGCTGCGCGGACGGTATTGAGTGTCGACCAAATCATTGTTGCCAGGCAAGCTGGTGGCCCCAAGATGCCTGGAAAGGCGCAAGGAGGCAACTGGGACCAGGATGACTAGAGTGTTGGAGCGCTAAAAGCAGTAACAAACACATAGAACTACGTCTGGTCGATCAGCGTCTAGATGCTTAATGCCAAAAGATGAATGACAGCAGGCTTCGAGACCACCACTAATGCTACCATGGTTTCAGATTACTATCACTTGTGCAGGTTTGTCAGAGCGCTTTAGTCTTTGCACCGTCCACACACCACAAGGAGGAAAGCATTCTGAGGAGACATGGAAAAATGACTGATGGTTTTAGGCGGATCATAAACGATTTTCCGTTGGATCATAATCATATCAGGGTATCTAATACTATTCGCCCTCTTTCCCTATCGCGCAAACACCGACTAAAACATCACACACCATCTCCCTACCAATCCTTCGGCAGAGTCTCCTGATGCCTCGCCCTATACAAACTATCCGGCTTCTTCCCCACATCCTCCTCACTCCCCCCTTCCCTCAACTCCACCAACCCTACCTCATCCTCACCCCTAACCTCCTCCTCAACGCTAACATCCACCGTCTTCATAATTGTCGTCTGAAACAGACTGCCACCGAGCGTATCCTGCTTGACCCTGCGCGTCGCCTCGGCAGTATACCGCGGCGTGTTTGCCGAGGAGCCCAACGTGCTGCCGAACCACCTGGGCAGGAAGCGCGCGACGAAGCGCCGGAAGGCGGGCATGCACATTGCTATTATGCCGACGTTGAGTTCGAGGGGCGAGAAGATCCCGCTGAGCATGTTGTCGTAGATGGGGTTTGTGGAGGCGCCGTATTGGGCGAGGGCCCAAAGGCGGGATACGGAGACGATGATTGTGCTGGTGATATTAGCATCATGTCTACAAATCTTGCTTCATGGCGAGGATGGAGAAAAGGGAAGGGGAAGAAGGCGGTGGGCTTACATCGCGCCAGTGCTGAATATCGCCACAAGCATCAGTTTCTTCCGCATACTCAGATTCAACTTGAGGAGTTCGGGGATCGGGATGATGACAATGTATATATCGACTGCGATGTTGTACCCCGCCGCGACAAACCAGAAGATTTGCTGGTTGATGCAGTAGTCATATGGCGTTTCGGCGTCCCAGGATGTCCACGCCGCTATATAGCACATTGTCAGTAATTGTAGTGGATTTGAAGGTAATACTGTACGTACCAGAAATAGGCCGACAAGCAAACGTCATCGGCAGCCCGAATGCAATCGGAAACAGTATAGAGAGAACGACCCCAATGTAAACCGCCTTCCTCGTCCTCTCCGCCGGGAAAATCCGGAGAAACATGACCAGAAAACACAGTTTACTAAACGTCGCGCTGACGAAGTAGGATAGCTGGTTGAAGTACACAATCTACCCACACACACATGTTAGCACACACTCCCTTCTACCCAACACGACCCAGCCCAATCCAATCCAATCCGATTGAGGACTCACCTTCATGATAACATAGATACTTTGAGCTTCCACCGCCCACGTATCCCTCCCAAACCCCAACCCGCCCGCAACCGCCTGCCCTACCGTAACCGGCATCGCAAACACCCAAGCCCCCACGACGCACCAATCGTCCCAGCCCCAGATATGCTGCTGCAGACTGACTAGCACACGGATGCTCAGTGCGAGCAGCGCCAGGCTGCCGAAGACAACGTTGGTGGCGATGAGCGCGTGGGTGCGGTCTTTGATGGGGATGGAGCATTGCGCGTTGGTGGTGTTGATGGCGCGCAGGGTGTCTTTCAGGGTGCAGGTGGTTTGTATGCAGGTGCTGAGGAGGGCGGTGAGGGCAGGGGTGGTGCAGATACAGGTGGCGTTTGTGGGGGCGCAGAGGGGGTGGGTGTTGAGGGTTGTGGTGAAGCATGTTGCCTGGAGGTGTTTAGCGGTGGCTGTGAGGTATGTTGTCTGGTATGGAGGGTTGATGATATATGGAGAACCGATTGTGCCGTGGAGGATTGATGATGTTTGAAGAGATGATAGTGATTAAAGGAGTGATCGTGTGTGGGATTGATATTGTACGAAGAACCGACGGTGGATGAAGAGATGACGGGGTATGAAGAGATGGTATATAGAGAGTTTGCACTTGAAGATATGATGGTATATGAAAACGTAGAGGTGTGTGTATGAAAAAGCGATCGCGTATAGAAGAGTGAAGGCGTTCGCAAAAGCGATGGTGTGTATGAAGAAGTGAGCGCAAGGAAGGGGGCTGGTAATCGGTATCTTGAAGTCGATACGAAAAGGAACTGAGAAAGCATTTGATGTGTTACAGCACGATCTCAACATGTTTGATACACGCCAGATGGAAGATGTACTTACAGCGCACGTGGGGATTTCGGCTTGCGCCACCACCGGCACCACTGCACACAAAAGTGCCACAGCTGCCGTCAAAAGTGTATTCGGACGCATTGTCAAAGCTTCTATATCGAAAGGACGACCTCAGGGTGGATGTAACGAATGAGAAGTACTCCAGATACCTCAAAGATAAGTACCACTTCAACCCATCACCCTACTACGTTTGCATGTATCCGTAAATAGGGTGTGTGAAAAGAAATGTCCGTAAGGCAGGACCTACGCAGCCTTTCCCGTAGTTTACATTACTTTTTGTGCGGGTTACACGGTATACCGGCGTGGTCCGCGTGCAAACAGGACAGGGCATCGAGCTTGACCCCTGAGATCAGCTCGTGATCACCGTTTGGAGGTAAGGCAGTTACAGGCATGTCGTACCTGTTGAGATGCCCATGCGTTACAGTGGATTCTCGAAGTGTTCTAGCGCAATTTCAACCTTGCATTGCGGGGTCTCGCCATGTGCTTACTTTGCTTTTTGGCCTTCTTCAAACTTTGTATTGCGCTGAGGCTGAGTACACTACGAGCTGTCATCTCAATCGAGCGGAGGTTTCGGCAACGGACGTGTTTGAGCTGTCCCCAATCTGCTAAGAGTCCCATGGAAATTCGAACTGATACGCCAGTGCGGAAGACGCAGTCAATAGTTCGATCGCGATGCTGTAAGCGAGCTGTGGAACATAACAAACGATGCGTGGATGCAGCCCCCAACGTCTGTAGGTGGTTTGGATATAGCCTATGCGCTAAACTGAATGAACAGCGGGCCGTTGCCGATTGCGTACTTCCCCCCGTCCTGACAGGTACGCTAGCCGGTGGACATGGGACACGCCAAATTGCGTTGTAGCCACCGGGCATCGTCCCCAAAGATTCCTTGGTTCGGTTTCGTCTTCCAACAATGCAGGTCGTTCAAAGACACATTTGAAGGACCAGCTGCACCTCAGGCAACCGACGATAACGATGCGGGGGACAATGTAACGGTGAGGTTACCTAGACACACGTGGAACGCATCTGTGAGGTATAAACTTCCGAGTGAACCATGAGCTTAAATCCGGATAGCCGCTGTGCTACATACTGCCTAGCCGCACTTCCACAGTGTGGATTCACACGGGGAGCAAATCAGGCCCGCGTTCGCTATCAAAGACCCCTTGAGAAAGCCTTATTTCCCGGGATGTGGAGAATAAACATCGCAGTATGTCTTGCTGAATTGCTTTTGGAGCAGCAATCCTTGCAAACGCCTGCTAATTTCCATTTCACTGCAGTAGCTTCGAATAGCTCGTGAAAGTACCCACGCTGATACCAGACAAACGGGCCGTGACCTCTTGCATTGCACCGACACAGGGGTATCAATTCGTTCCGCGTTTGCTCCCACAGCAGGCTAAAGGCTGCATGGGCGATGGGCAAGCTCGATGGCCCAAAAGCGCGGCGTAGTCCCTTCCCCAACAGCGCTTAACTCCCCACGGAGTCCCATTGCATTGGGTTTTTAGATTCCTTCTCTCTTCTGTCACATTTGTCGTCGAGCACCCTGTCATCTCGTCATGGCTCTGTTCCCCGACCAGCTCCTCGGCTTTGCCGGCCTGACTTGGCTCACCGTCGTTCTCCCCGTATGTTACGCTACGTACTGCCTGGGATGGATCGTATACGCGCGGACCCTACATCCACTTGCGAAGATACCGGGTCCGTTCTGGCCCTCTGTGTCAAGAACCTGGGTCATGTACCGGGCGTACGTTGGAGACCTGGAGACTGAACAGCGGAGGCTGCATGAGGAGTATGGACCACTGCTTCGGGTGGCCCCAGGTACGTAACGCATGACCTGTCGTAGCAATGTAGCCGAAACTAATAATACGACAGACGAGGTGGTGTGTAACGACCCTAGAGAGATCCCCACTGTCTACCCACTGAAGGACCCTCTGGAGAAGACAGTATGGTACGACGCTTGGCGCCCCGCGGGCATGAACTCGAGGCCGGATATGTTCAGCAACAGATCGGAGAAGGACCATGCTGCCTACCAACGTGTCGTTGCCCATGTCTACTCGTTGACAAGCGTGTTGAAGAGCGAGTCTGAACTCAATGCCACCGGAGACCTATTCATTCAGCGTCTCGATGAGTTCGCCGACAGAGGCGAGGAATTTAACTTCGGCCTTTGGCTGGAAATGTACTGTTACGACAACATTGGCGTCGTCTTCTTCGGTCAGCAGTTTGGGTTCCTCAAGGACAGCATTGACTATGGCGGATACATTGCGGCCGTCCACAAGTCCATGCCTTTTCTGCATATTCTTGCATCGTCACCAGCATATATTCGCCCATTTTTGATGATATGTGCTGTTGCAATCCCGAGCATGTTGAAAGCTGTCATCGCTGTCGATGGGGTAAGAAAGACAGCCGAGCGCGAGACCTATGGTGCTCAGGCGCGCACTGAAGAAGCTACGGCGAAACGAGTCGATATGACTTCGCAAATGCTAGGTATCGTTCGCGAAAAGGGCGCAAAGAACAACTTTAGCGTGAGGGAAATTGTCTCGGAGAACTGGACTGCCGTGTAAGTACTGTCAAAAAACGCCGACGTTTATCAAGCTAATTCCGGTCGATACCAGGATGGCTGGATCAGACAGTACATCAATCGGCCTGCGTTCCATCTTCTACTACCTGATGAAGAATCCCGAGAAACTGGCGCGCACGAGGGCTGAGATTGATGCTGCATTTGCGGACGGCACATTGACGTCTCCAATCCTGCAGACCCAGTCCGTCAAATTGGTTTACCTCGGCGCAGTGATCAAGGAATCCTTTCGCTTGTTTAGTCCATTCGCGGCTCCTATCCAGCGATACGCCCCTGCCAGCGGACTTGTGCTCGCCGGCACTCCCATTCCCATTGGTACACGCGTCGGTCTCAACCCTGCGGTCGTCCATCATCACAAGGAGGTCTTTGGTGAAGACGCTGGTTCATTCCGTCCTGAACGTTGGCTAGAAAGCGATGTTGAGCAGGTCAAGCTCATGGATCGATGCATGATGCATTTCGGTGCTGGTACTCGCCGATGCACTGGCAAGAACGTAAGTCGCGGAAGCATGTTATATTCGGCAGCTACTAACACAATGCAGATTGCCATGACCGAGATTCTCAAGATCACTCCTGAGATCATACGTCGTTTTGACTTTGAGCTGACACATGCCGGCGAGTGGACGACGCACAACGCTGCTTTCAACGTGCAGCATGGTGTTAACTGTCGCTTCCGCAAGAGGCAGGGAATCGCTTAAATCCTTCCATAGCGCTGTAATTGTTCCAGAGTTGGACAAGTTGAGCGAGCGTATTTGCTTTTTCGTACACGGCCTCGAGTATTCTCAAGCGATCCTGTTCGTGCGTTTCTTGTTTCTAATCATCCAGGGCCTGGATTATTCGGAGGAATTGTTCGCCCGCGGATAGTGGGTACGGACGATTGTGAGATGGAAAATGTGTTCTTTGTCGCGGTGCCGAGGTAGAAGGATTAGAGTCGCGCGTTGAGCTCGGGTGTAGTCCGAGCATTTACTAATGCACTTGCTGACATTTCCTGATTACGTTTGTCAGCGAATCCATTAAGGCAGGCAGCCTTGCACTGCTTGCCTTGTTCAGTTCAGTGATTCCATTGTATGCTTCAAAGCGGCCAACGCAAGTGACTTGGACAATTGTATTGCAGTAGAAGCTCGCTTCATGCGTACAAGTCGTTCGGTGGAACCATTGGTCAGCTCGTTTCTCGCGTCACGGAATTGCCGACTTGCTTGCGTCTCTTTACATTACAACCGCTCGTGAGGCTGCGGTATGATGTTCCATGAGTCGCGACAAGCAGAGAATCGAGCCGAACACTAGCGAACGTTAGAAATCGTCATAGGTGGCGGGGTCCGTACTAACCTACGCTAGAGAATTTAGACCGACGTATGCTCCGTGTGTTGTTTAAAGAAGCTTCAGGATTGCTTGTTCCTACGATTTCAGCAAGCCATCTTTACATTCCATACCTCATCTCATCATTATTATCTAACCAAAAACCGGAATCAGCATGTCGAACCAAGCCGCATGGATCACCGAGCCGAAAGGTAACCCCCTTCAGGTCAAAGAGGCTCCCATGCCTACAGCCGCTAAAGGCCAAGTCGTCATCAAGAACAAGGCCATTGCTGTGAACCCCGTTGACTGTACGTAAATCCCTTCAGCTGGTCTCTCCGCAGTGACTGACGATCACCAAGGGAAGATCCAAGATTACGGCCTCTTCCTGCAGAAGTACCCCAATGTTCTTGGTACCGATGTTGCGGGAGAGGTCCATGAAGTTGGCGAGGGTGTCACCCACGTAAAGAAAGGCGACCGCGTTCTTGGGTATGTTTCCACAGCTCCCGAGGTCTGAACTCACTATTGAAACCACGCGCTGACTTCACCAGACATGCCTTCTCGCTTGTCACAAATGATCCGGCCGAGGGTGGCTTCCAGCTTTACACAAAGTGCAACGCGCTTGTTGTCCAGAAGATCCCAGCTAGTATCGACTTCAAGTCAGCCACCGTTCTACCACTAGCGATCTCCACCGCAGCGGCTTGTCTCTTCAAGAAGGAGACCCTTGCGTTGTCAGTGCCTACCAGCGCAGCGAAGCCATCTGCATCTGGCAAGTCTGTTCTCGTATGGGGTGGCTCGAGCAGTGTCGGCGCGACAGCGATCCAGCTTGCTGCTGCTGCAGGCCACAAAGTCGTCAGTGTAGCCAGCAAGCACAACCTCGACAAGATCAAGGATCTTGGTGCAGCTGTCGCCGTGGACTATAACTCCTCTAGCGCAGCTGAGGACATTGTCGCTGCCCTTGAGGGTACTGAGTTCGCTGGTGTCTGCGACTGCATCGGCAGTTCAGATGCGGCCAAAGCTTGGGCGCCCATCTATAAGAAGCTCGGCGGACGTTACGGATCAGTCATGCCTGGAGCCGAAGGCTTGCCCGAAGGCATCCAGGGTGCATCAGTGTTTGCGCCTAGTGTTGCTCTTGATGACAAGTACGTTGGCGATGCCATATGGGCCAAATTTGTTCCCGAGGCATTGGAGGCTGGTGCTTTGAAAGCGCTACCTCCTCCAGTTGTCGTGGGAAGTGGACTGGAGTCTGTCCAGAAGGCGTGCGATGCGCAGAAGAAGGGCGTCAGCTTCGGCAAAATTGTCGTCGAGTTATAAATTGCGTCATGCAAACCCCCAAAAATATATCAGATCAAGTTTTCCAAAGGCCCTGTTCTTTAAAAAGCTGCCGATCTAGAAGCCATGTACCGACGATGTCGATGCTGAAGCGTTGCTGAGGTTGCCGTAGGAGAGTACGTGTGCTGAGCTGAGAAAGGCTAGCGCGCGGCCCAAGCTTCTGGGGTCCGCCCGGGCCCGTTATAAAACTTCGCCTGCTGCCTACTCTCCATCATTGTTATTCTCACGGCCAAGAGTGTTTATTTGTTGCTGCATATAGCCAGCGCCTACTGCCATTAGCTCACTGTAAGTCATCTCCCAGCATGGTCTCTCTTCTCTCTTTATATGATGAAACATTTCCACATTCGCAGTTTCCACGCTAGCCATCGATTGAACCTGATGGACAATGAGCGCGAATACCTTCCTTGGATGTCTGATTAACCTTTCCCTGACACACGTCACGAATACTCTTCTGTAAAAGAGTTATCGCTGACCTTGACAGACAGATTCCCGACTGTAAATTGTGACAAGCCCATGAGGCACCAGGCGTTGCGACATAGTGGATGTGTAATGAGAACAACAATATATTTATCGAATATGAGACACCTGCTTGCGCTCAATGTGAAACATCCGTTCCCGTGACAGGTGACAACGAGGAGACGCCTCAGTTCTAATCTCGTTAATTTGATGAACAACTTTTGGCCTTCGTGACCCGTCACTTGACCGACTATAGACAAATCTGATCCGCCGAGCCGTTTGCTCAAAATGATGATCGAATGTGTGCGATTTGCTCAATCGCCTCTAAAGGTCTCGCTATCGGGTCGCGAGGCTGATTTGCTGGAAGTACTTGACGTTAACCAGACAATTCTCTATTTCACGAAAATTTGTACGAGACCAAATTTGAGCAAGCAGTTTCCCGAGGCTTGAACTGATGATACATTTACGAGAAAATCATTTGTATGATACTAGAACCTACTCTCTCATGGAATTATGTTACTATTAATAGGGCGGAAGAAGATAAACAGGGCATCTGGACGATGTGGAGGATAACATCCTTACAAAGGACTAGTTAGAGTCGATCAATAAACCACTACGAACTTGTAGTGAAGTCAAGAAGCCCCACAGATATAAGCATCTTGTAGCGGGCAGGGCCTGGTGGCTCAAAGACAGTGCGCTGATCAGGGGCACGGAGAGCGGTCCCCAACTCTTCCGGACTAGTCAGAGCCCAGTTGCGGTTGTTCGTGATCCTATCCCACCCACAAGGCCGTTCTCACCACAGATCCTGTCATGTATTGTGTATTCGTATTGACCCTGCAAGTTGTGAGAATACATAGTTGCGAGAGACATTTTGAGACAACGTCGGATACGGCTTAAGGCGCTGGTGCTAGTAGGAAAGTGAAATAGAGACGACAACACCGGCGATTGCCACTTATGTTGCAAGGAAAACGCTGCTCGACAACATACCAAATCACTCATGAAGCGGATGAATCAGAATTTGCCGAAGTTCACAACTCATCTAATTGCACAAAAATTAACGTGTCAAATACTGTCAAAGCGATTTAGCCGCCTCGCTACGTCAACTTCATACTGTGAGTTCGAAGCCGTGATCAATAAAACTGTTTTACCCACTTATCGCTCACGGCTAGTTCACCTTGCTGTGGAAAAACGCCTTTCCTTACCCATTAAATTCTAATCAGGATGCCTCGCCACTAGAGCGTTACGTCGATGTCATGCAACATTGCGAAGCCCGTACAGTTCGACCTAGGTACTCTCCCGTAGCACTGGATCATATTCTCTTCCCGAGCTAAAATTTATGTTTTTGTCTCTTGAAGCTAGCTGCCATTTTAGAGCCACGAATAGTTCTAATGGGACACAGCAAAGGAAGTTGCACGGAGAGTGCACTTTCTTCATTCTTTCGTGCTTGCCACGTTAAGACGCCACGAACATGCCACGCGTACACATATCGATGAAGGAAGAGCAAGGCGCCAACATCACCCCATTTTCTTGCAAGACTAGCTGCCTCGCCTTGCACCCAACTGACCATCACCTACAAAATTTCAAAGACCTAGAAGACTGAAACATCCGCGACCCATCATCCTATCAATCCTACCACTTTCCTTATTTAACTCTTCTCACATTCCAAAGCTATCACGACCAGGCCATCAACTCATCACCCATGCTCACCGCCATCACTCCAATTCTGGCTGCTTTCTTTCTCTCGAGCGGCCTCACAGTCCCGACAATTCCGTATCCGTTCCCCAACTCGACCGCCTCTACCAATGGCACGGCACCCAATGGAACCGTTGAATACCACTGTAACGACATCTTCCCAGCCGACCTGACCGTCCTCAACGAACGCTACCCAGACTACAACACCTCGCGGCTCCACGATGCGGTTGATCTCTTCATGCTCCGCCGTGAAGTAGCCGAGCAGGGCGAGATCGCCACACGCGTGCAATTCACCGGCCTCCCCTTCGCCAACACCAACATAACCTGCCGTCTCGAATTCATCTTCCCGGCACCAGAACAAATGTTCGTCCAAGGCTACAACCCGACCTTCAATGTATACCAAGTCGAGCGCGACACCGAGACCATCTCAACATGGAAGCAGTACGTTGGCAATGGTATCGATGCAGCTCTGTTTGGCCAGGTCAATGGCCAGCCCGAGGCGATTGAGAGGACGAGGTCGGTTGGTGGCGTTGCAGCAATCAATGAGACGAGGTGCAACGAGACGATGACATTTCAGATGGGCATGGCGTATGACAGTAAAGGTGGAGCACCAAACTATTGGAATTTTACGGAGGTTGCACCGCCTGCTTGGCCAGTGCAGGGCTTCAGGATGGTATGGGGTTGCTGAGGTGGTTAGTGCTTGCAGTGTATGGACCGTGATGGTCGATGGCGTTAGCTTACCTAAAATTCCTACGTAGTGTTATCCTAGAGTGAGTAATCCTATTGTCGTATCTCACGCTTCACGTCGTCCTCTCGTGCATGCCTAGGTAGGTGGGTGATAGTAATCTTTTTGATTCGAGGCTGGATAGTGCTGAGTTGAAAAGCTCCTCTCAAGGCCAGAGTACTATACGAAGGCGTGGCAGCGAAGTACTTGAAACTTTCTAGAAAAGTCTTACTTGAGCCAATGTCCTGACCATTGCTTACCCTCACCGCTCCTCAGCATGTCTCGTTTGCCGATATCTCGAGTGCGCCGAAATACGCTGCTCGTAGCAATTTGCATATAGTATTGCGTGGACTTCAGGACGTTGAGGCCATCTTCATTCCATCAGATTCGGGATTTCAGGTTTCGGGCGAAGCTCTTTCCTGCAGGTCGGGCATAGCGTATCTACCTTCTCCAAAGTCTCGATGAGACAGCCACGACCGAACAAGTAACCACAAGGTGTGCGCATGGGGTCGTTGTTTGCCCTATCAGCGCAGAACGGTAGCTCACGGAATGCGATATGACGTGCTGCGATCTCTGGCGGGTCATCTGGGTCGGGAGTGAAGACGAAGGATGGCTCGTCCTCATTGGTGGTGCCGAAGGGAAGCCAACAATATGGGCAGCGCATGTCTTCTGCTGGGATATCAGGGATGTCCACTCGGTCCAGGGTGTCGACGAGGGCGGCAGCATCGAACTGAGGGCGCGCAGCTGCACGGAGGTGGTGTAGCGAAATTGACCAAGGCGTCATTCCCAACGGCCCGAGCATTTCAGAAGCGTTAGACAATGACGCGATGTTCGTCGTGAGTTCGGGATTGGGAGCCATCTCAGGGACATCCTCTACGGCGGGCGGCAGGGGCCAGGTTTCAGACATGACCGCGATGTGGTTGAGACGGCGCAAGCTGTGATGCGAAGCGGTTGTGGTATTGTTTAGGTTAAGCAGTGCGCCTCGATGTGAGAGGACTGTCGGTTAAACGTCGGCCCAGTAGCAAACGGCCTTGAAGTGATGGTGAATGTGGATGTGGCACGTGCGCTGAAACTGAGCAAACAATCTTGGTGCGACGTGGGCGCCACAATTACGCAGTATTTATCCCAGTGCGGCTACAAATTAAGCATCAATTCTGCTTACTGTCAGAGTACTCCACCTATCCATCCAATCCATGATCTCATCAATCTTAGGCTTCATCATGACCATGTAGTCTTCCTCAGCCATCACTGGTTCGGCTTCGCATTTTACGAAGTCAAGGGATATGTCGTGCGAGTTGAAGTGCGGTTCCCACCAAGACTTTTGTATAACAGGAGCATTATCCGCGTCGTATCGATGGTAATGGTCGTCTTTGTACATCGCTCCGACTAGTCGTCCATACGTGAGACGGCATTCTGCGTGCCAAGGGAAGATCCGGATTCTCTTAACGTTTTTCAAGCGTCGGAGGAGGCTGATTAAAGGTCGAATGGCGTAATCGTCACTGATGATGGAAACAACACATAGCTCTTCCAACGCCGCGCAGTCCTTATTGAATGGAAAGGTCTGCCAAGTTCCGATTTGCGGCCAGTCAGCCTCGACAACAATCTTTCGCACATTGCGCAGCTTTACGTCCGATATTAAGGTACAAGTGTGTAGTCTCGTGCCTGCGAAAATGAATCTAGTCATCTGGTATGCTACAGTGCCAAAGTCTCGATGGAACTCGCGACAAACCAGGAGAATGGCTAGATTGGCGGCAGCATCGTATGCCGGATCTATGCGTACTTGATCGTTGGGCGGAAGGATACCAACATCATCACTCTGCTCGAGTGCATATACAGCGATCTGTAGTCTCAGTTCCATGGGTAGGGAGAAGAAAGTGGTCCCAGATGTCCTTCGCATGGTGGCGACGTGGGGTCGTCGTGAGGACCTTGGGACTGTTGGGGTTGTTGGTGTTTGTGGCGACTCAAAGCCCAGACACACACCGTAATGAGCGCAGAGTTGTTAAAATTGTCGAAGCTGACAAAATTTGAGCTAGCAAGCGACTGGTGGCAGCTGGGCAAGGATGCACGCAGGAGGATGGAGCAGCTGATATTGTGGCCCGTGCATTTCGTTATCAGATCAAAATTCCCCGCGATACATGCTGTTCATCTCGGAATCTTGCACCACCACTCCCCGTACCACGCGTCGCACCCATGCGCATTCCTTCCGGTCTTTTATCCTGCGTCGCACTCCTACATGTGACGAGCGCGCTTTATGCAGGCAAATTTTGTCCCGCAGCATGCGACTTTACCCTGAACTACGCGACTTTCAACGACACGGATCCATGGCTGTCACCGAAAGTGCGCTCGTGTCGGAGTGAACTTCGTATTACGTCTCTGTATCTGTGTTTTGACGTTCACTGTGAGAGTGATGGCTCGAGCGAGAGATGGATCGAAGACCAACGGCCTTGGTGCGATGAGCATGCGGGTGTGAGGCTACCAGACTTGCGCGACGTTCTCTCTCATTGGTCAGGAGATGATAGAACGAGCATCAAAAGACTGGGTTATGATGAGCTAAAGTCATCTCCACCGTTGAATGAAGTCACGCTTCCGGCAGCGAATCTCGTGAATCGAGCTTATACAACCATGGTAAGGAACAAAAGAATCGACCAAGGTCAGGGGCTTCTGCTGAACACATGTGGCAGGATGTTGCAGACCGTCAATACAATCTTCACCTCACATATGGGTAAGCTGGCCGATGAATGCCATTGAAACTGTACTGATTGTGGCAGCTGGTATATGTACTACTTCTGGATCGTGATAGTGACCTTCGGAACCAGCACACGCATCACATTGCTAATCGCTGAATCGATCATCCACAAGAAGTCTGAGTCAGCCGCTGCGAGCTTCACGAGGTCTGACAGCGTCAAGAGAAAATCTATTGTTGGTCGGCCAAAAGCCTGGATTAAGCGCCATATCACAATCCCGGCCACTTTTGGCGATCGCTGCTCTCAACCCTACGGCTGGTGTACAATCCCTCCACGACTGCAAAGTCTTACTATATGTGCCTTTGTCATGCTGAACTTCTGGCTTTCGATCTGTTCCTATCAGCTTACGGACGGCAATCTCTACTGGCCTGAGAAGGCGGCGCAATTGTCTCGCTACATTTCCGACCGCACAGGCGTCATATCACTCGCCAACTTCCCTCTAGTGTGGCTGTTTGGTATGCGCAACGATGCACTGATGTGGATGACCGGATGGGGCTTCGGTACGTACAACGCCTTCCATCGCTGGGTTGCCAGAGTGGCGACAGTACAGGCCGTTGTCCACAGTCTCGGTTATACATACATGATTCTGAAGGATAGCGGGTGGTCTGGTTTCCTTGAGTATTGGGAGAGACACTACTTTTGGAACGGCGAGTTGTCGACAGTTGCTATGTGCGCACTGTTGCTGTTTTCTTTGTACGGCATTCGGCGATCTCATTACGAGATCTTCCTCGTGACACACATTGTCCTCTCCATCATCGCACTCTGGACAATGTACTACCATGTTGAGATCTTCAAAAAAGGCGATTACAATGTTTTCATATGGCCTTGTCTCGCCATCTGGATATTGGATCGTGTTTTCCGCGCTGGAAGGATTATCGCTTTCAATCGCCACTTCTGGAACACGCAAGCGACTGTGAGCTACGATCCGGCTTCCAATATAGTACGCATGGATGTCGATGGCAGCAAAAACTTGTTGGCGTCTCAGCCAGGGACATACTACTACCTCCACGTCCTGAACGATATACTTTACACGCATCAGAATCACCCTTTCACCCTCGCCTATACATCCTCCGATATTGCCCAATCCTCTCCAATATCATCTTCGCCCCTTTCTTCTCGACCTTCGCACCATCGGACCTATTCGGAAGAATCAACGGAATTTGACTCGCTCCTGGTACCGAACACAAAGAAATTTCCATCGAACCTCGTTTTCCTCATTCGCCCATATGACGGCTTCACTTCCCGTCTCAAATCACGTTGCCTGCTACACCCCAAGAAAATTCGAGTGCTCATAGAAGGTCCATACGGCCACTCTGAACCACTCTACCACTCGCCGAACGTGCTTTTCATAGTCGGCGGCACCGGAATCGCCGTGCCTCTCTCCCA
Organism: Parastagonospora avenae f. sp. tritici 18332-5; assembly: GCA_022559985.1. Classification (NCBI taxonomy): domain Eukaryota; kingdom Fungi; phylum Ascomycota; class Dothideomycetes; order Pleosporales; family Phaeosphaeriaceae; genus Parastagonospora; species Parastagonospora avenae. The sequence continues at coordinate 41,755 of JAFJTR010000113.1, forward strand.
CATCTCACGCCTGCTCTCTTCCGTATCTCGCACCGAATCTATCAAAATCGTTTGGGCAGTGCGTCAACACGCGTTCCTAGCATCTGTCCTCCGTGACTTCTCCGGCCTGCTCGGCGACGAACGAGTGTACATGGAAGTGCACATCACGCAAGATAAAGAGGTCGAGAGTGAGGTATTGGGGGAAGATGTCAAAAGTGTCAGGATTATGACCCAACGGCCAGACGTATTTGGCACAGTAAAGCAAGCGGCAGAAGACGCCGGACAAAGCGGTCTCACTATCGTTGCGTGTGGACCTGCGAGTATGGCTGATCAAGCGCGGAAAGCGAGTGTTGAGATGCTTGCGAGAGGTCACAGTGGCGTGGAGTATCTTGAAGAGAGTTTCAAGTGGTGATATCGCTTACGTGATGAGTTGTGTTGTGGCAGCAATGTTGATATGATCGCATTTAGAAGTATATGTTCAACATAGATTATTGGTTTCATCCTTAGGCATGGAATAGCACCCACTTCATCTTCCTCAAATCTTGTCTTCCGTGTTCGTTCGGCGCAGAATATCCTATTCGGTCTACTGGCTTGCTCGCCAGATCTGAGATTCCACGAATTTGGGTAATTACACACCAAGATCGGGTAGCAGCTAATGCCGTTCGAGCGTCTCATTAAGTCGTGTATTCCAACTACGGCGAGCCACGGTATCCGTGTCCTCAAATTACACCTTCTCTTCACCAATTGCGCCCTTCCCTTCCCCCTGGACGATCTTCTCATCCACCGGCGCCATGTCCTCTTTGGCCTTCAACATACGCCTACCTATAGCATATATACCCATTGCTACCAGACTAGCCACAGACCAGACACACCATCCTTCTTTCCAGGTATGCTCGCTGTCCTTGTACCCTGTCGCTAGCATGCCAATCGTACGTATAGTCGATGCGATGAGGGAAATGATCATGTGGTCTTTAAAACCAATGTTGTCTATGAACATGATTGCGCTGGTCGTGGAAGAGCCGAGGAGTCAGGTGAGGATATGGCTGCGATGAGGGTGGTGAAGGGTAGAAAAGTCTTGCGAAGGCAAAGTTGTGGTGCTATGGTGTGAGGCAATGCACCAATTGTCGATTATCTAGGAATCATGTCCATTACCGAACATGTCAGCACTACAATTAGTCGAAGATCCGCGTGGTGGCGTTGGAGGCCTTCAGGTTAAGGTTTCGGAATTCGGCATCTTCCATGAAAGCTTGTACCCGCGGCATCGAAACATCGGAATATCGCAGCGCAGCGCACATGGCAATAATGGATATCAATTTATTCCAAAGTGATCTATGTCTTCTCTACCGACTAATTGCAGCCTCAGTCGCCTTCAGACTTCCCACGACGGCGAAGCATATCATCGGAGTGATTGCGTAGCTGATTGTTAAGAACTTCGCGATTGTCATTTTCATCGACTCTGGTGCACCAGTGACATCCGTGAGAGCGACAAGAATCATAGCTGGCGGGCCTGTGGGCATCAGCATCATCGCGAACCACAGCATTGGGTCAGCGTCGAGAAGGTTCGTTTTCGAAGCGAGCGCCCATATAAGAGAAATGCTGATCCTAGGAGACATTAGTGGTGTTATATAGAGACGAGAATGGTACGTACATAGGCCAAACGATGAAGCGTATGAAAGTGACCAACGCTAAACTCTTCTTTGCGACTTCTCCGCTATCCTCGCCTCGCTTCATGCGCAACATACTCTGGCTGAGTTTCACACCGACCACGATGATTTGCGTGGATGCAAACAGATCGCCAATATTCTTGAACGACGTCGTCAACCACGCGTTGAAGTACCCTCCGTCGTTGCTCTTGTTGAAGAATAGACGGTGAAGCGGCGGTGTTAGTCCGATGATGGCACCGACGAGGGCTCCGAGAAGTGGCGCATTGGCGAACTGCCACGCGACCTCAACAACTTCTTGCATCTTTGGGCCGAGACCATTGAACCATTCGCGCGTTTTGAGGTAGCCTTTCTTCTCGATGCGGTTGGTCGGTTTGATGATGCGTTCTGGTAGAAGAGAGGTGCGTTCGTTGATAAGTCCGTCCGGACCACGTTCGATATCACCATAACCGTTTCCATTGCCTGTGCCTTCATTCCCCTCGCTTTCTTCTTCCTGGGATTCTTCTCGATCGTCGGGCGCATCTTCATCGCCGGGTTTGAGAAGTCGTGGTCCCAAAGCAAAAGTAAGCGAATTGCTGACCATGGCATTGATCAAGAAGTAGGACTCTGCACGATCAAGTGCATCAGCCGCAGTGTCTCCTCCAACAAGTATGACATCGAGGATCTGGGTCTGCTTCAGTGATTCGATGAGGAGAAGCGGTAGACTTGTTGTGTTGTTGAAAGCAATAGCTGGTGTTACCCAGCTCGGCAGCTTAAATACGCGGGTCAGGATGCGGCCGACAAGGACGGAAAGGAGGGTGTAGGTAATCGACCATACTGGAGAAATCAGCCTAACTATTCATGTCCCTGGCCATGCTGAAAGCTCACTTAAAAGTGGGAGGTATCGAACTGCTGTCCCTTGATGCAAGTTCGAACCGATCTTATAGATCAAGAGCGCCGGCAAAAACATACGCACGCATAGTTTCGACACCTCCTTGGCCGCATTCGTCGATAACAAGTTACATTGCGCAGCAACAACACCAAACACAATAGTAAGCAAGACAGAGAACGAAGCCTGAATAGCGCCCGCGAATGGCACAAGCAATTCGGAAGCGTCAATGCCCATGTTTTAAAAGAACAACGATTGGAGATCTGCCGATTAGAATATGTGGTAGAAAAAGACCGAAGATTTAGAACCTAGAAAGAAGCACTAACCAAAGAGTCTTAAGGAAATTAATGATTGCGGTCTCGATCGTTCACCGTCTGCTTGCGCACGCGACATCCACCGCGTTCCTGGCTGTTGACGCGACATGACGTAGGTGCAACGGGTCCGTGGTGAAACGCCAATCCTACGCCGAGAAGCTATCTACGGGCTGAGGACCTGCTTTGCAAGTTATTCATGGCAGGAGAACTGGGCGCCGAGGTATTTATTATAACACGGCGGCGCCCCGTAGGTCATGCGAACAAGAACGATGAGTTGTCAAGCAGGCTGTACAATTTGGTGCTGGTGGAGCATAGCTGTATGCGTCTAGTCATTGATGAGATGCACATGTGGCGGGTCAACCGCGCTAAGCCACTCCGAGTCAAGCATACCAAAATCGAACATGTTCGTTTGCGATGCGCGTTCCTTCTGGTCCTTTCTTCTATCTTTGACGTTAAATTTATAGGCTAATGCCGCTTTGTGCTCGTTGCATCTTTCTCACCGTCAGACTGACATACAACTGTCTTCTTGTATACCGAGTATATGTCGATATCATTTATGGTTTGTTTGCCGCGTCTCTTTTCTGTTCACTTGTACATTTTATGGTTTCCTAGACTAGCTAGTACTCATTGATACATTCATCACTACCAGCCAGACCCTCCACGCCACCAACCACGACTTTTCACTGTTTGGATTATGAATTCTTTCTGACATGTAGAAACGCTTGTCAGATTATCTTCTCCCCTTTATCCCTTCTCTGCTGACAAACTCCACAAGTACTTGATACCTACTCAAAGGTTTGCATCATCGGTCTTCGCTCCAAAAATTCTCTCATCCCAAAACCATGGATCTCACTCCTTGAACCTCAACCCGCAGCACATCATACTGCAAGAAATTTCCCGCCTCAATCTGCCAAATTGCCCTGTTTAAACAGCCATCAGGTCCCTCCTCCCACTTCCACTCGGGCTGCAACGTACTCAACCCCTTTCCCTCACCCACCTCTTCCCTTCTAATCATCTCCTCCATAACCCATACCGCCTGTTGCTGATGGTCTGACCATCCGCAGATCCAGACCTGCTGGTCGCCAGCCGGCTCCTCTTTTGTTGGCGGCCCATACATAGTGTTGATTATGAATGACATAATCTGGGCATGATTCTCGCGACTCGAGAGCGTCACGATCTCGACCCTTTGAACTCCTGCGGCGCTTGGTGCGGCCATGGTGTACGTGTCGTTGAGATCTTTGGGAGTGAGGGATATGCCGGTGGTGAAGGCGATGACTTCTTTGTGGTATGGGAGGGGAGTGGTTACGGGGCCGGCGCGTTCGGAGTACATGGCTAGTAGACTTGCCGGCTAGGTGGTGTAGGCTCGGGACAGGGAAGTGCGTGTTTGGAACTGCGCATGAGAGCTGCGGATTGCCGTTGGCCATAGTTGATGCGGATGTGCCGTGGTAGGTCACCGGGCCAAGTGAAAAATCGCTGGCAGAGGGGAAATTATAGTGATAGGAGGATTGCTTGTTTGCTACATCTTGTGGCGCCTGCGCTTACAGACAAAGCGTTGCGGGACATTCACTCTGGATCATGCACAGGCTTGGACAAATGACATGGTCATACCACCAAATGACGAATCTAGCGAAGGAAACGAATGGTCGATCATCAAACATAACAAAAGCACGATTGTATAGAAACAGTGAGCATAGATACCATTCTGTGCAACTGCGGTGTTCAAGATATGTTCTGAGATCAACATGTTTTGCGCCAAAGTATCCTAAGCTGCACAAATTACTGCCGAGTGACCCACGGACTGGTCCAGCTCCATGTTTTCCGGGTCCTCAGCTTCGTCCAGGTACTGCTTCTTCAGATCGGCCTTGTCCTGTCTAAACCTGGGCAAAAGAGCAAATAGCTGGTCAACCGCACCTCGCAACTCTGTGTCGGTACTTGCTGGCCCTCCCATATTCTGCAACAGATTTCCGAAGTCGGTCAATTTGTTCTTGATGTTGTTATGGAGATCTTCCACGAGCTCGAGTACCCCGTTTGCAACGCCCTGATAACCATCCTGCTCTACAGCTGCTGACAGCCACGGGCGTCCGTCTGGGTCCGTTTTGGTGAATTCGCTTTTCAACGCGGACTTTTGTCGCTTCGATGCTCCTGAGCCCGTTGATTCTGCAACTATTCGCAAATATACCGGATCGAGGATTTGGCCATCATGCTGTTGTAACCGGACGCTTGGGTGTAGGAGGTCAGGGTTCGGATTTGGTATCTCACCACAATATTGACGAATTCGTCCACGAGTTCAAGGACTTGTGCTCTGGTAATCGCCCAGCACGAGACCACGTCATCCCGAGCATCCTGGTCAGGTGATTCGGGAACAGCCTGCCCGAGGTGATCGAGCTGTCCTTCAACCCAGTCTCTGACACCACTAGGCTTCAATTCCTCCATCTTTTCCGCCCGTAATGGCCAATCCTTTCGGAAAAGTTCGGCGAATCTCTGATTCTAGTTGGTGTCCCGATTTCGCAACTTTGGATGCATCGATTCTTTGAGTGTTAGGATTCCCTTGCACCGGGCCATTTTGGCAATAGTTCGATAATGAAGTCCTTCGGTCAGGTCATCCTTCGCCGTTAGAACATCGAGCTCGAATTCCTTTCCATTCCCCTCCATCGGCAAGATCGTCCTGCGCACTTCAGAGAAGTAGCCATCTTTTACGAAGTCGTTCAGTTGTCCTAGTACACCATAGCAGAAGGTGACAAAGTCTTTCAGCTTCCCATCATTGACCGCCTTTCTCCGCTCCCTCACCTTGTATCTCTCTACCAATGTCTCTATTCGATCGTGCATGAGTACCGAGCGCTTAAGGTGTTGGACGATGACTGGGTAATTGGCTTGAGTTGTCTTGAATAGTAAAAGATTTATCAACTTCTGAGTGTGAGTTTGATAGACGTCAACGTCGGGTAGATCCTTCCTGTTCCGCTTGGACTTCAGCCAACTGTTGTAGGCTTTCGGAGAGACAGCGATGATCGTGAGCAACAACGGTGCTCCTTCACGTGTGGCACAAGAGGTAGATGCGGTTTCCTGTAGGTTGCGAGCCGATGCCAAGGCGTAATCAGTCCTCGCTGCGCGCTTCAGATGCTTCTTGTAATCCTCGTAGAATCGAAGATCCTCGTCAGTGTCGTCACTATCAGATGCCTGCTTCGTCACCCAATTGTAACAGCATCTCATGAATGTGAGCCTGATATCCTCTGCATCTCCATCATAGTCTTGTCCTATGACCTCTTTTGGATCGACGTCCGCGGTATCTCCATTAGAGTCGTGTCCCATAACCTCCTTTGGGTCGACCTCCTGTACGTATTGTTATTAGCATGGAAGGGAGACGAAAACAAGGCATTACTTACGCTGCGTTGAGTCATGATGATGATGGTGTTATCTGCTCCATGCACATACACAGAGCTTCGTAGAAGGAGTCTGAGCATATTGCCGTCCTCCGACCGCCCAGCTAATGTGACCATAAATTCCGCATCGGCCTCTCGTCGAACTCTATCGGTGATGTCGACCCGGTGGCGGTTAGAATCGTTGTATCCTGGGTGTATTAGCAATCGTTGACTCACAACGATGAATGGTAGGCTTACCGGGACAGTCCACTAAAACTATCCCATGCTTCAACAACGGTGAGTCGAGATAGATTGCGACATCGTGGACAAGCGACCAGACGGGTTCGGCATCGCTGGCTCCTGACAAGAACTTCTTGTTCTGTTTTATCAAAGCTTGTGCATTGTCGTCGCGATTTTCGCGAACATATCTCTTTTAATCGATAGTCGAACCGCGTTCTATACTGTTGTAACGTATGTGAATTTGTGCGTATCCGATCGATTGTTCAACGAAGTCGATCTCGCGTACCGTTGCAGTGAGATTGTCATCGTCAAAATCTGTGTCCCATATCATCTTGAATACCTTTTTCGCATGAGCAGCCATTGTCGCGTCGATATCCTGGCCCGAGTTTATGTTTCGCCCGCCCTTATCATCTACTGCTCCGGAGCCATGAACCGCCAGATACTCCTCCTTCAGCATCTCCAGCATGCCGCGAAGTTCATCTTCCGACAGAAAGTTTACACACGTCTTGTAAGCCCTCCCCTCATTACCAGCAGCAGTGATGTACTTGTAATACACTGCAGTGGACGTGCACGCTTTACTTCCAGGGTCAGTCTGCGCGATGGAGCCTCCTGCGGGAGATGAAAGTAACGCATTGATTATGGTACTCTTACCAATTCTAGTCTTACCGATGAGAGCTAATACCTTGGCTGTCGTCTTGTAGCTGGCGATCTGATCTTGACAGCTTCGCGTGAGCTCCGCGTACTGGGCGTTCTGTGGGACTAATCGCAGGATGTCGCTTGGATCTTGGTACGTCGACACGATAGCAGCATCGATGCTCTTCAAATCCTGCTGGAGAAAATGGTGGTCCGGCAAACTCTCCTGCGTGGGATCGTAAGCCCTCTAGGCAGGTTTCTCATTTCTCCTTCCTTGTGGTTTCGAAAGTAGTGATAAGACAAGTCGTCCACAATATCGTCAGGTGGCCATGGAGGGGCCGCATCGGAAGTCGGTGAGTGGCTGAGAGGGGAAGACATTGTGAATGTGGATGTGGATGTTGCACGCCTGGGGTTTGGTTGTAGATGGATTCTGAAATCGAACAAACTCTGGAGGACGGATGATGAACTCGTAAAACCGGCTGAAGAAAAAGAAACTCTGGAATCCAGTTCGGGGGAGTCCTGGCAACCAGCCCAGAAAACTCTGGAAACAAATTGAAGAGGCTCAGGAGGAAGGATGAAGACACATGAAGGCGGTCAGAGAAACCCCGGAGAACCGCTATTTCCCCATCTTTAACACCTATGCTCAACAGTGCAGTCACCCTTCCAGGTTCTCCTCACTGTTACACCCAGCGACCGCTCAGCGTCCACTCAGCCAGTGCTCGTATGGACGCGCATCTACACAGCAGGGCCTCCACCAGACGGCGTAAGCTAGTCGCCAGTCTATAGCACCGGGCGGAAACGTACATACCCAGACACTGCGCGCTATCATCTCCGGTGAGGCGCTTGGCATCCAAGCATGAATTTGCTTCAAACCATGGATACTACCACCAGGATAATGAGTAAACATACTGGTAATACACTTGAACTCAACAGAGAAGAGAAGGCGTCTCTTTCAGGTGACCTCAAACGAACTTCTAGCGAGAATTTTCAACGCGCTGCACCGTGGTTGTTTTGGTTTGATGTTGCACGAGCGCTAGTGACGTGTAACACACAGCGAACATCTACCAGGAAGTTACAAGGAGCTAGTCCAGGAATGTCCAGACTCACGGGATCTCTGCGCTGCGAAGTGGGTATACGGCAAGGCTGAACAGACTCCAGACCAATCGCATGATAGGTGTGTGGGGACGGTAAACAATCCGGTACGTTTTTGCTTGCCGCAGCAGAGTTCTTCGGAGACGGAAAAACATCCGGTACACTTTTGCTGCCAGCAACTCGGCACTGCGGTGTATGGTGTAGCCAGAAATCTGCGAGCCTCCCGTCGACCACCCACTCTTTGCGTTCCAAGCGGAGTCTGGCAAGGAAGTCGGCATAAGCAGGTTGTTCAGATGATTGCATCGCTTGCTAACGCATCGTCAGTCATGGCGTACTCAGACGACTGAGTAGTCAATGTCAAAGTACTATCCGCGGAGGCCTCTTCAGTGCTATATTGAAAGGGCGCGATGGTTTTGCAGCATGGAACTTCACTTTGCATTGCCTCGTAAAATAATTGGAGAGGCAAGCTGGTGGACGATGCCGTCATGCGCAGAACGATATGGAGGGCATTAGTAGCTACTAGTCAAATACGAAACTATTACTGTAATACTATGATGCTCTCTGCCGCTCCAACGTAATGATTCGCCCGGTGGAAGGATGTCGCCATGTCGAATGAGCTTGGACTGGATTCGCCACGGAGGACCTGCTAATGCTGAATTCACGGCATAGCCCATGAGTGGTGTTCTCCCCCAGCTCTTGCGCGTTCGTAGCCACAATGACTGTTATGTACGGTCTGACTGGGTATAGAAGCTATTCCTGAAATTTTTTTGTCAGTCCATCATTGACACCATGACGTACTGAATTAGAAGCGTCTATTATTTTTCCATACTTCACCTTGATTACCGACTCTTGCTTTGCGACGCCCTAGCATACTTCGGACAGTTGCCCAGCTAGGTCCGACAGTTTGGTTGACGTATTTCATAAGGAAGTCAGATTTGAAGTCGGCAGATTTGAGCGGGACTAACCTCCGCAGGTCTGGGATACGTCTTTGCTCAACATCGAGGAGCGGGAGACTATCTCTCCGCACAACATGCTCCAGACAATGGTGCGTGATAAAAACAAGTGTGACCTACGATCAGGGAGAGAGTTGGAACAAAAGAAGCTGAATTGGTGATATCATTGTGTACAAAAATCGAAGAGTGAGGTAAAGGTCCATACAGGATGTCAAAACTGGCGCGAGAGTAGGAAAGTAGAGAATAATCGCATCGTGAGGTTGCCGCCGCCATGTCGAAGCAACAGATTGTGTTGTGCAAGGAGGACTATGTCCGTCTCTTAGGCGCCGTCCCCCCAAAGCCCAACAACGCCCATCGCAAACGCCGCGCCCGCAAGCACCGCCTTCCCACTCTCCACCACCTTCTTTCTCTCCACCGCCTCCCTCACCTGCTCGCCATTGACCTCGTCTCCCTGGGCCTCCAATTCCATCATGCTCCTCTGCTCGGCAGCGAAGTAGTCAATACCCGGCCCCGACACGAAGCTCAGGATAGATGTGTATAGCAAATATGGGTGGCGGAAGCGTCGTGGTGAGAGCAGGTAGGCGGAGAAGAGCGTGAAGGTGGTGATGTGGCGTAGATAGGCGGTATAGTACTGGGACTTGGTGGAGAGGTAGGTGTAGGTTGTGCGGGCGTTTATGGCGGTCGGGAGGGCGAGGAGGGATGGGAGTGCGATGGTGGAGAGGGTGGCGGAGATGCCCTAGTTTTGTTAGTACTGGAATAAGATATCTTGTATGCCATGAAGCTTCTTTGCGCTGCGTGAAGATGTTGACGCGCATAGTGGGGATCTTCAAGGTCGAGGTGGGTGGCGGTTATCAACTTACAGTCGAGATGCCGAGACTGACAGTCCCTACGAACTTGAGGATAGATATTGTCCGAGCCGCCATCATGTGTTGATTTGCAGTTCCTGGGTCCGGCCGCGGTCACTTTCGGGAGTCTTGAGGCTGTTGGAGCTTCAATGTTCACGATACTGGTTGAGTTCACTAAGCGCTTTCATCATGGCGGAGATAGTGGAGTGGGTCCCCACCACGTCAGTTGGTCAGAGCTTCACTCGACCGCTGTACCTAGAAATGTCCAGCACATGCAAAATCAGCGGCGCGGTATTGCATATCGCCTTTACTAACTACAGATAGCCGAATGCGCCGAGTACTCCAACTTGTACTCTTTTAACAATTACCGTGAGCTGTGCATAGCCAGAAAGCGAGGTGGATTACTATACTGAAGCGGAGAGTAAGCTTACCTCGGCTTGCTCTCAAACAACTACATCCATGTCCACAAGTTCCATCATCCTTCTCTCTCAGCTATAGCTTTGACTTGATCACTACACCTTCTTCACTTCTCACACTACTCGAAAACACGCGTTCATATTAATCAAGGACATACGATCTCCCAAGGCTCGAACACCACTTCGTCACCATGGCTCCCGAGAAGTACTCATACATGAGCAACGTCTGGAGAGATGACATCTTCAGTGCGTCCAGCGCCGTCCTCTCCATCCACTTCTAACATCGTTCCAGAAAATAAAGTCGTCTTCTGCACTGGCGGCGCCGGCACCATCTGCTCCGCCCAAGTGCGCGCCATGGTCGCGCTGGGCGCAAACGCATGCATCATCGGGCGCAACGTCGAGAAGACCGAGTCCATGGCCAAAGACATCGCGACTGTTCGCTCCGGCGCGAAAGTAATCGGCATCGGCGCCGTGGACGTGCGCAAGCCAGAGCTGCTACAACAGGCCGCAGACCGCTGCGCGAAGGAGCTGGGCAGCATCGACTTTGTGATTGCAGGCGCGGCGGGCAACTTTTTGGCCACGATTGATCAGATTAGCCCGAATGCAATGAAGAGTGTGATCGATATTGATGTGTTGGGGAGTTATAATACTGTCAAGGCTACGCTGCCGTATCTCGTCGAGTCCGCGGGAAAGCATAGGACGGACGGAAAGACTGCGCCGGCGAATGGTACGGGCGGGCGCATCATCTTTGTCTCTGCGACATTGCACTATGCCGGAACACCGCTGCAGTCACACGTCAGCGTGGCAAAGGCAGGTGTAGATGCCATGGCCATGAGCATCGCCATCGAACAGGGCCCCAAGGGTATCACGTCGAATGTCATCGCGCCGGGCCCGATCGCGGATACAGAGGGTATTGAGAGACTGAGCAAGAAGGAGACCAGGGAGAAGAGCTATAAGGCTGTGCCGATTGGAAGATATGGTACTGTCAAGGAGATCGCGGACGCGACGATTTATCTCTTCTCGGATTCTGGCAACTTTGTCAACGGGGAGACTCTAGTTGGTAAGTCGCATCCATCCTCCACAAACTTGTCGTCGTCGCTAACACATCACAGTTGACGGCGGACAATGGCACACAGCCGGATTCGCCAACGGCTTCGAGTACCCCGACTTCCTCCTCTCAGGCCAAACCGTGACCGGCGTAGCAGGCACAAAGAAGTCAAAACTGTAGATCAAAATCAACGTTATCTTTCAGCGCTTACTTGTGGCGCAAATGCGATAATTTCCCTAATACGAGCAGACATGGCAACGGTAACGGACCGCCATGGCATGCCAATGCTGCGGCTCTTGGGCGTCCCGAGATGAATCGCCGCCACAGAGCCTCAACAATCCATGCGCCCAGCAACCAACCAACAAACTCTTTAGTATTGTAAAGCCGAACGTGTGAAGTCCGTTCCAGGGGTGCGTGCGAACCAATTCTCTCTGATCTCTTCACATCTGATCCTCGATCGCATCTCCCCTTCACCCTGCGTGCATCAGGGTCTGCGGGCCCAATCCTCCCTCTTCACGCCCAATGTCCTTTCACAACGGCCGCAATTCTAAAACGTTTATGACGAAAAACATGATTCGGACTTGAACATCTTCATCTCTCTCCCGTGGCCCCTGTCGATCGAGCGGCTGGAGTGGAGACGCAGATGTGGCTGTGTACACATGTTTTCATTGGCCTGTGCTTGAAGACGGAGGTCTGTGCATGACAGCGACTCGGTGCTTGGAAGGATTGCGTCACAGGAGAGTGCTTAGCGCTGATGCATGGATGTGGTAAGGCTGGTTGGGTTGTGCTGATGGAGGATGCGTGTCGCTTCTGCCGCAAAGGGGTGTTGATTTAGCCAGCGACGCGAGATAGAGCGTTTTGAGGGTGTACATGCGTCGCAGGTATGGTACTTTGCGACGATAGCTTGTCGATAACGACTGGCGATAGAGATACGAGCGTGAATATAGTAGCGTTGATCGGACATACTCTGCGCGCCTTGATGCGGTAAGAGCACGACTGATTCGGTGAGACAACGAGGCTTCGACGCCTCTTGAAACGGCCGAGTCGGTCACCGTACGCTAGAAACGGCCAACGAAGAGGTTTCTTCCCTCTGGATTGGAGCGTCGCGCAAGGCGCTGCGCGTGTCACGACTATGAAGCAGCTTGTCGAATCGCTGAAGATGTCTGCGTGCCGCTGGACGGCAATTGAGCAATCGCCTTCACATGTCGCGAAGGGCAGACCCCCCATGCTATCGATACGACGCCGCATGTCTAAATTTGCCCGTGCATGATGATGCCTGCGCCAGGTGATCAGCACACTGCGAAACAAAATATCCTGTTCATCCACACCGTGCAACACCTGTCCTCCCCTCTCTTTGACAACTGTTTCCTTACCAAACACTCGCTCGTCGCAGCCAATCCATTCACTTTGTCGTGGACAACCACGCCGGGCCATTCGCTTCTCCCTGAGTGTCGATAGTTGCCGGCTTATCGAAGACGGTCGCTTTATTTAATCCGGAACCAAGTCCGTACTAGATTACTAGGTTACGGGAGCACCACCAGCAAAAACAAGAACTTCTCCGCACGAGGATTTCCAATTGCAACAAGCGGCTTGGGCTGCGTGAAGAGTGAAGCGCCGAGGCGACGCGCAATCCTGGTGTGGTTACCACGTCATGATACAAGTGGGATTGAAGTAACTCGCAACACCACCACAACCATCACCGCCATCACCTCGACGACGCCGCTGTCAGGCCGTTTGCCACCAGTTCGCGAACGACGGCGTGGGCATTAAATTGGAAATTGCAAGGCTGTCCTCGACCGCGCGGGCTCTTTAGTGAGGAGCGGAAGGCGCGGACAACAAGCTCCGGGCGGTTCGCTGCAAGGTACGTGCTTTTTTAGTGCAATACTCTAGCCACGTCTTGGCTGTACCGATCGCCATCCTCACCCAGCATTCTTCTCAACAGCGGCGCGTGCAGCCAGACTCTTTCCCCTCAACTGTTATTCTGCCACCGACAACAACCGTCTGGTGATAATTCGACGACGACATGCTAACCAACGTCTGAGCACATCAGGTCCCCGTTCACTTCGGCGGTATCTCGTGATTGCTTATTCGACATCAAGCTCATCCGAGCAAACCACGGATCCTGGTCCTCGACAAAGCCTCTCGACCTCGCGAACTATTGCATCGCCCGCCTTTCACTATCATCGCCAGTGTCCCGTTACATTGCACGCTCACAGCGTCGGAGGCGTTCAATCGCTACTCCATTCCTATTCTTTGTTGTCGCAACCCCTCGCCACGACAAGCTCCATTCACTGCGAGGCGGATACTATTGAGCACTCCCCACGTATCATCAAACGTGCTCCTTCATCCCAGCAACTCGACACCTCAAGTCAACTTCCACTCACACATTCGCAACCATGGCACGCAGAAGCTCACATTCGCTGTCCGGCCTTTTCGCCGTTCTCCTTATTCTCCTCCTAGCAACGCCCGCTCTCGCAGCATGGAACCAGGCATATTGCTCAAAGCAAAATACTGCTGATACCGACGTTTGTAAGTCGACCTTGTCGCAATCGCTGATCCATACTAACATGTCACAGACATCCAAAAGTATATGTCCAATGGCAACTGCACCGATCACTGCCGAGACGAGGGCACGTTCGCCTTCGCCGTCATCAAGTATCAGGACTGTTACTGCTCCAACTACATCCCTCGAGACCAAGAAGACGTCAGCAAGTGTGGTAAGGGCTGTCCTGGTTACGATGTCGAAAATTGCGGCAGCATTGATGACGGTCTCTTCATCTACATCCAGAACGGCTCGCCGTCTGGCACCGCGCCTGCACCAGGCCCTGCGAAACCAACCCAAGCACCTCCCGTGAGTAGCAAAGTCCCTCCTCCTAGTCCCCCTCCGCCGAAGTCGTCGACGCCAGCTCCCGCTCCGTCTTCTTCTTCGTCGGTAGAGGATATTACAGTCAGTGCTCTTTTTCGTTGTGTTGCAAGCCATGTTTGTTTCCAGTCCTGTCCGAGTCCTCTTGCAACTACAACTTATCCTTCCTTCACTGCCTTTGCTTTTGGTTGATTGACGCTTTTGAGCTAGCCTTTACTGGCGCCGCCAAAGGTCGTCATGACCGTCCAGCCGATTATTACGGTTGTTGTCGTACTCACGACGGTCGGTACGCCGCCGTCGCTTGTCATGATCAACAGCGTCCACGGAATTTCTCCGTCTACTCCTTTCTCCATTGCTGTACTGCTTCTTGGCAATTTTCTTCATCAATCCTGGTATAATATGCTAACGACCACGACAGAGTAGCCAAGCCGCTTCGCAAGCTTCTTCACAACCGGCACCCACGAGTAAACCACCCGAGGACAACCCTACGACCGTACGCACGGTCACCATTAGCGGTGTTGTCGTCACCGTCACGCCATCGGCAAAACCCAGTTCATCATCAACATCTGCTCCCGCTAGAACCGACAACGAAGACAAGGGACCAAACGTACCCGCAATCGCTGGAGGAGTTGCTGCTGGCGTCATCGGTCTCCTAGCAATTATAGGAGGCATCATCTTTATCCTGTGGAGACGGCGCAAACAACGGGATGCGCAAGATGGCGACAACGGTGGCTCATCAGGCGGCATCACGCGCAATACTAGCACTATGAGCAAGGCCGGTCTGCTGGGCGGCACACGCGAAGTCGAACACCCCTTTGCTCCTGCACGAGTCAACACAAATCTCAGCACGATGAACAGTCGCTACGGCCCTGACCACGAGTCGATATCGCCGGGTAGTAATCGACGAAACAGCCAGCCACTCGTTATCGACTCGCGGATGAACCCCAGCGCGGTGATGACGTTCGCTGCTGGCAACCTTAGCAGGGAAAGTGTCGCAAGCTTAGACGACAGCCGTGACTACGGGCGACAACTCAACGTGCGAAATCCCGACCCATCATGAGGATGATGACCGCAAACCGACCAAAACCGCGAGCTCTGCCATTCGTTGGAGATCGCACAATATCGGCCATTGCAGTTGGATCAACGATACGAACTCACGAACACATCTCACCATTCCTGCACAGCACACCAAGACGGCATACAGCAATGGTCACGGCGTTGCACCTGGCAGAGAACATCTCATTCACTTCTACACGGTTCGGCTACTATAATCACTAATAGCGCCTCATACCTTTCTGTACATTATTTTCCATTTGCAAGCCTTTCCATGCTATCACGTACATGTTTATTTCTCAAGCGGAGCGGAAGGATTTGACTTGGATTCGAGAATGCATCGAGGGACGGAGAAGGAGTACATACAATCATTGCTACAAGGCAGCGAGGAAGTAGTTAGCAGGACCGCGAGATCTTGAAAAAGCACGATAGGGAACGTAGGGGCTGGGAGAGCCTCGGACGGTATCACCTACTTTGAAATACAAACCAAGTTTCAACATTACCTGCGTTTCGTATCTGTACTACATTGTGATATGATAAGTGAACAATGTCGGAGTGTGATAAGCATGGACTCCCTTGCATTGTGCGATGCTGAGATGCACCCCTGTCGCACGGAGTTGAGGCTCAAGTGTTGCGTTCGCGTCCCCACTTTGGCACCGCGCACTACTGACGTGGGATCTTCGAGGGTTCCCGACCTTCGACTCTGCCTCCACAGAACCCAGGGCTTTTCTTCTTCTTATAAGTATTCCTTACTGTGTCGCATGCTTGTTTGGACTCTCGCATACTGCCGCCCGCCATGAGTAAAATGTGGGAGGTAGACCCGGAGACGCGGAGCAAGGTACGTGGTGTCAAATGCGTGGGAGCTGGCGTTGAGGTTAGTTTGGGCTAATCGATTACAGTTGTTGGAAATCCAGAAGATAAACGAGAACATGAAGTGTGTGGATTGTGGTGCGCCGAGTCCGCAATGGGTATGCTACAATTGTCTTTCCGACACCTTTCACCCTACTCCCCTCCCTTTCCCTCCTTCACCCCAATCATGACGGATGCTAAGAATGCGCACGCCAGGCCTCCCCCAAACTCGGAATCTTCATGTGCCTCTCCTGCTCGGGTGTCCACCGCGGTCTCGGTGTCCACATCTCCTTCATCCGCAGCATAACCATGGACGCCTTCAAGGGCGCCGAGTTGGCGCGCATGGCCGCCGGCGGCAACAAACCGTTCCAAGAGTTCTTCGACGGCCACGCGTCGAACACAAAAGATAGCCGCATATTCGAAGCGAGCTCGATACAAGAGCGCTACGACTCGGAAGCGGGCGATGAGTGGAAGGAACGCCTGAGCTGTAAGGTCGAGGGCAGGGAGTTCGATAAGAGCAATTTGCCTAAGAGGTTACCCAAGAAGGAGAATGCGTCTGGTGGCATGGGCAGCGGTGCGCCATTGAGCGGTCGCGCATCCGCAGCAGGTTCTCGATCTCAGACTCCGCTGGGCAAAACTCGCTCCAACGACGTGCGCTCAAACTCCCCCGCGCTTGGCACCAACGCCATGTCCAGCCAGAAAGTCAAGAACGAAGCCTACTTCGCCAAAATGGGAGCTGCGAATGCAGACCGGCCAGATGGCGTAGCCCCGAATCAGGGCGGCAAGTTCAGCGGTTTCGGCAGCGAGCCAGATCACTGGAAGAAGGGAGACGAACCGGGCGCACCGCCGGCGCTGGATGATTTTCAGAAAGATCCCGTAGCGGCGCTGACGAAGGGGTTTGGGTGGTTGGGCGCGAGCGTGAGTAAGGTGGGCAAGACGGGGTACGAGGGATGGGTTAAGCCGGGGATGCAAAAGGTGAGACATCATGCCATTCATATCTATGTTTATACTTTGAGGCAGATTGGCTAACATGCAACAGCTCGCCGAAGCCGACATCGCCACGCAAGCCCAACGCACCGCCGGCACACTCGGACAAACCCTCTCCTCGGGCGTCGCCAACGCCGGCACCACATTCAACCGCTTTGTCGAAGGCGAGTCGTCCACATCCTCCGCCACCAAACGCGAGCCAGAGAAGAAGGACTTCTGGGATAGCTTTGGAGATGCGCCAAAGGGGCCGGCGAAGGACAAACAGGACTTTTGGGACGAGTTTAGCAGTGTGGGTGAGCAGCGCATGATGGAGAAGAAGAAGCCGAGTGGGATTGGGACGAGTGCGGTTAAAAAGGGGGGTCCGGGAGGGAAGAAGGAGGATGGCGAGTGGGGCGATTGGTAGGGGATGCATTTGATGGCGGTCATGTGCATTTGGGTGAATGCACGAGTGGTAAGGAGTTCTGGAGTTCAGGCGTAGACGGCATGAATGGCATGAAGCTGATTTGGGTTGGATCATCTTCATGGCGGTATTGGTAGAGTATGATCACGACAACGAGCTCATTGTTCTCATTCGTTCTCGTGTTTCCATTGGAAGTTTCATAAACTGATAGCTGATATGCGTGCCAATAGACTCAAACATCACTTTACATCCAAGTAGAACAAACATTCTCATTGCCCCGGACGTCCAGTACAGTTGATGCCGACAGCTATCATCGATGTTACTCCAGATCAAGAGCCGCTCTTTCTTCGGAACCACGCCACGTGCTCCTCTGACCTCTATCTTACCGGCTCCTACCAAGCTGCGCATCATGGCGTCTCGACAACTTCCATCTTTGCGCGTTCCCATAGCAATTTTCTTAGACTGCAGGCGCCTCGCGTCCATAAAAGCTTTTCCTTCAACCTCTTTGGCCTTCTCTTCTTCACCACACTCCCGACACCAGCATCGACGCAGCGCTTTTCGCTTTTGGTATGCCGGCATACCCTACTGCATGAAGCTCATCGCTACATGCCATCCCCATCCTCCATCCGTCCCCCCTCTTCCCTCTTTGCCTGCACCATCTTCCATCACTTCCAAGCAGACGCTGACATGATGCAAGGTGGTCCAAGAGCTTGTCTCATACACGATCTGGTGATCCTCTTTGGGTACGTTCGTCGCTCTCCATCTCGAGTCATCGACTCTATCGGCTCGATCTTCCTTCCGTAGTTTTCGAGCCTCTCCACACGCTCTGCCAGCCAGCTCACGGATCGCAGTCCTGCTTCCAGTACATCCACGCTTACACCCGATCATCTGAGGTCAGCATCTCTCACACTACTCCATCACCACCACTGACACTGACAGTGCTTCAACATCAGCCCACCATGACACGTCTCACTCCGGTAGTACTGGGGGTCTTGCTCTCCGCCCTCACCACCTCTGTCAACGCCAAGTCCAAGGGCGACCAGATCCGCTTGTACCAGTGGACCAGCGACAAATGCAACGACATGCCCAAGGGCGGCAACATCGACGTCAAGCGAAACGAATGCGTCAACATCGAGGGCCGGAGCTTCAGACCCAAGATCGACACGAAGCGTCAGAAGTGGCTGGACGAAGTCAATGATGGCAACCTTCAGTGTGTTTTAGCCATCTTCGATCAAGCCAACTGTCCCCAACAGGATCAATCCGACAGCATGATGTTTCTCCCACACGACATCGACGACTGCTACACCTCACCCACCACTTACTCCGTCGGCTCGGTCAAGTTCGTCTGTGCCCCGGCTACTGTCAAAGGCAACATGTAAGTCTGCATCCACACTGTCTCCATCACCACAGCTGTGCTAATACGTGGCCATCCAGCACCTCAACCTACACGAGTACCTCCACTGCTACATCCTGGTCGATCGGCACTGACGACCAGGTCACACCGGTGACTCACACGTCGACCCTCTACTCGACCACCACAATTTCAAAGGTTGCTTCCACTTCGATCGATATTTCTGCCCGTGCTGCGGAAGTTCGCAAGGAGAACGTGGCCAATGTGTGGATGAAGCATCCCTGGAGCGGCTCGACTGTCTGCTACGAGTGCTACACCAAGAAGAGCAACGATTTCGGCTGGGTGAAGTGCAAGGCCCGACCCAACGAGGCTCACAAGTGCGGACCGCAACCCGATGAGAACCCCAGCGACACGCCAGCCACCACGACCACCACCGCTACCACTTCGACAACCACCACTGTCACGCAGAGCACCGTGCGACCTGGCACTCAGGTCGAAACAACCACCGTTATGGCTTCTGGCGCCCAGCCGTCTCTCCAAGCTCGCTCGTGGCACAAGAAAGTCAGCTTCCGTTCCCCTTGGCAAAAGGACCAACGATTCTGCGCAAATGCCGAGTGGGAGAAGCGCGGCAAGCCCGAGGCCGAGATCCGCCTGCAGGAGGTGCACCTTGCCAAGTCAGAGGATGAATGCGCGTCCAAAGAGTCGATCGATCTGCCCCAGGCTCCCGAGCCCATCCTCGAGACCGCTACGGGCACTGATATCTTGACCGACACTGTCACTGCTACCGGGTACACGGCTAGGGCTACGGTGACCAAGACTATTTACACGGCGATTGCCGTCTCGACCGTCACGGTATCTGAAGCTGAGGGCACCGCCACGCCGTCCACGACATACTGGCCGACTCAGTTCACACTTACGACGCTTACCTCAACTTCATTCACCATCACCACCCTCGTCCCCCAGGAGACTGTCGTGATCAAGTACATGGACGCTGCTCTTGCGGATGACCGGGCTGATGTTCCAGTCCACCGGGACTTGTGATTCATTGTCAGGGATATGGAGGAGACGGTGTTGCGTCTGAGGATGAAGGATATTGTTTCTGGCAGGATGCGTCGTGTTATTTGGCTTTGTATGCTTTTGCAGTATGGTTAGTGCGTGTAGTCTAGTTGAATATTGCTGTTGGGCCCGAGGCCATTATCAAGCTTGTCCTACGACGTTCTTCCTGATTGCCGATGCACTTTGCCAATGACATGTTGAGGAGTTTCGAGACGTCTCCGCCACGTAAGGCTGAAGCACGAGTCTATCCACGCCAAGGCCATGGATACCATGACTCGCGCATCAAAAAAATGATCGCGATCTCTGAACCTCGACTCCAATCCTCCACCGCAGCACACGATGCGTGCCACCAAATGTCCTTCATCCCCCGCCATGCCTTCCCGCCGCTTCTCTCGCTCCCGCGGTCCTACTTCTTGGGTCACCACAAGTCCGGGCTCGCTAAAATGAAAACCCTCCTCTCGTCCATCGACCTCGTCATTGAATGCCGCGACTACCGCGTCCCACTCACATCTCGCAACCCGTTATTCGAACAGGCGCTGGAGGGAAAAGAGAGATTGCTTATATATACGAAAAGAGATCTCGGAGGTGGCAATAGGGATGGCGCAGAGGCCATCGTCAAAGGGTGGTACGAGAAAGAAGGCCTTGCCGGGACGAAAGTCATGTTCGTCCGCAATGGCAAGGAAGAAGCCGGGAGCAAGAACAGCGTGGCTCGAGTACTGGAAGAGTTGAAAGAGCATGCATCCAAGCAGTGGAAACTCGTCGGCCACCGCGTCATGATCGTGGGTATGCCTAACGTCGGAAAATCCACGCTCCTCAACGCCCTCCGCGCGCAGGGTATTGGCAAGGGCAAAGTCGCGCAGACGGGTGCGCAGCCGGGCGTTACGAGGAAGGTCAGCAGCGGGGTCAAGATCGTGCCGAGTGAGGACGAGGGAGGTGTCGGTGGGGGTGTGTATTTGCTGGATACCCCCGGTGTGTTCATTCCGTACGTGCCAGACGCGCATGCGATGATGAAACTCGCGCTGTGTGGGAGTGTGAAAGACACGATCATCCCGCCTGTCATGCTCGCCGATTACCTCCTTTTCCACATTAATCTGCACTCCCCGCAACTCTATGCCGAATACGCCAGTCCGACGAACGACGTCATAGATCTACTCCGGGGCATTGCGGAGAAAACTGGAAGGCTGGGCAAAGGAGGCGTTATTGACACTGAGGCGACGAGCTTGTGGATTATTCAAAGGTGGAGAAGGGGTGAAATGGGCAGGTTTGGCCTGGATGAGGTGGATGAGGGGAGTCTTGAGAGGAGGTTGGTGGAAGAGGCGGGTGGAGAGGCGGGGAAGGTGGTTAGTATGAACCAGGCGCGGAGGGGGGAGAGGGAGAGGAGGAGGGCGAGGAATAGGAGTAGGGGGGAGAAGTGAAGTAGATATACCCTGATCGGCTGATGAAGTGGTTGCACGACTTATGCTATGTGGTAACGCTGTCTT
The DNA here is from genome assembly GCA_022559985.1 of Parastagonospora avenae f. sp. tritici 18332-5. Taxonomy (NCBI): domain Eukaryota; kingdom Fungi; phylum Ascomycota; class Dothideomycetes; order Pleosporales; family Phaeosphaeriaceae; genus Parastagonospora; species Parastagonospora avenae. Next base: position 63,200 of record JAFJTR010000113.1, read on the forward strand.
ATTGTTGAGTGTCCCATGTTGGGTTCTCGTCTCTCTGCTACCTGTTCGAGTTCTGTGTAGGCGTCCTGCATGCACTGGGGCCAGTTGATGGAAGTGGATGTCGCTGTCTTGCCGCAGTGATGAATTTCGCAGTCGCTCTCTATAGCTTATCACTATGAAGATCGATAGCCTTACTATATTAAAGAGAACGTAGCACTTCGGCCGATGTACCCGTACATAGTGCGTTGCAACAGAATAACACTGTAGCCTGCCATCATTCTGATGAATAATTCATCACGGGCTTCAACTTATTCGAACTCACTGAAAGCCATGATGTTGATGCCTGTTCCGTGTTTCCTTTGAGGAGGCTGAGGAGGTCGTAAACTTTTGCAAAGCCACAATTCCTGCATCGCGTCCATATTAATATGATCCATACTAAGCGTAAGCGACACCTCCCCGCACGCTCATTGACATCGCCCTCCACCACGACTGCTCCAATGAAGTTCAGAATTGACCTTTGCCATTTTTCTCGAAAGAAGCCATCGATGTTGGCCCCTCGCATGGCCGACGAAGATTTCCGTTATTCACAACTTGACACGACCAAGCAACAAATACGCCTGGTCTTAAACAGATCGCAACCACTAGATCGTGAATACATCGAATGCACCATGCATGTCTTCGACGTCAAAACAGCCCCGCACTATGTCACACTCTCATACACCTGGGGCCCGCCAACACCAACAAAGCCAATATTGCTCAATGGAAAACGTTTCCTTGTTCGCCAGAACTTGTACGACTTTCTACGATCCTATGAGAGCGAGTCCAGCAACTATCTGTTCATATGGATTGACCAGATATGAATCTCGCAAGCTCATGCTGGTGAGCGCAACCACCAAGTCCGCCTGATGTCGCAAATCTACAGCAGATGCATGTATGTTATCATATGGATTGGCGAAGCGAACACAGCAGATCAGCGGGCAGATAAAAACATTGGAAATGCCGCGACAAAGCTGGACCTAGAATCGGCACTTCGAATTGCCCGATGCATGTATTTCTGTCGTCTGTGGGTATTTCAAGAAATATTCTTGCCGCCGGGAGTACGCGTGTTCTTCGGAGGCGTTTAGATATCGTGGGAGGTATTGAAGACCAAACTCGGTCCCTTAGCTATGATGTTTTCAGAATATTGATATTCTGTTGACTTTTATGGAACGTACATCTGGTCGCTTTCAACTGAGCAGGACCGCCGTGCTGTAGGGTTGACGTTGTACGAATGTCTATGTTGCTTTTCCACTCAGCGATGCGAAGACCCACGCGATAAGGTCTATGGTTTGCTAGGACTTTGTGAAAGAGACGCAGCGGCCTGACGTTGACTATCGAAAGAATGTGCAAGAGGTGTATTTGGATGTTATGAGGGCTATACCTCTGGCCGAGTGGCAAAGCGCTACCAATTCTTTCATCTTGGACCTTGTCATGATTAGCGGAGATATGGGACTCGAGGAGCACGACGATGGCATCTTGCCATTGCTGATAGATCTCATGATCCTGTTAACGAGCTTGCCTTCGGTCAGCTCGAGCGAGAAGAAGAGCCCTGTGACGACGATGGGTTATGAGGACGTTAGTCCAACGGGGCAAACTGGTCACTGGTAGTATGAGTACAGTTTACTCGTACTACTCTTTCCCACGGCCAAAAATGTCTTTTCAAGCACCGGACGGCTCTACACGGCGTCTGAATACATATGGCCGGATGATCAGAAATTAGAATAAGGAATTCATCCGACCGGATTATCTGTACCCGGCGGCGAGTCATGCTTCTCCACTTCACGCCCACAACTGCAAAAATCTGCAAAAACATACAACAGAGGAGATTCGCTAATGGTCACCCACTTAACTACTAACCCTCCGGTACGATGCTTAAATATGGCTGAGCGAACGGGAAGCCTTGCTCTCATCGTCCTATGGTCGTATGTGGAGGTTAGGTTGAATAGTGTGTAACATATTCTTGAAACGTGCGACATCTGCATTAGAACAGCCCATCGATATTAATGAACAAATCCTGCCACCCGAGAGGCATATGCTTGAGATTCAGACCCGGAAAGTCCCATTCGAACACAAATTCACTCGGCACATAGCCCTGGAACTCGTCCTCGGCAGCTCGTGCTGCTTCCAGTGATGCGGTCTCCGGACCGGACGATTGCTGTGCGACGTACTCGCCCAAAGCAGCTTCGCACTTTTCGATGCTAGCCTGCAAGATTTGGAAGTATGCAATGTGTCCGACAGTGACCCTCTTCAGTTCTTCCAGTAAGCGATGCGCGTCTCGTAGAAGCGACATGATGGCTGGCACGGGGTCGCGCAAGAGGATAGCAAGTTTGAGAACCAGCAGCACCGAGAATGCGCATTTCGCCCAAACGTAGTCCAGCGTCCACTTGAAGCTACTGAGATAGGGCGAGGTTTGGGCCGGATCTTGTTTACCAATTGATGGCGCCTGGAGAATGCACTCGAGATGCGATGCCGCTGCTTCCTTTGCTTTGCGCACAGAAACTTGCTGCGAATCGGTCATGAGCTCAATGTTCTCAATGCCCGAGGACGCGATTGCCTTAAGATGAAGCGTCATCAGGGCCCACTGGCGCTGAATGTGGAGGTTTTGGAGGGCGATTGCTCGCTCGCGAACTGAGGGCTCACTGGAGACGATGCCAGTCCATTCATCGAGCCAGAGTGACAATTCTACGCTGGTGTCATCAAGGACTGTTTGCAGTCTTCTCTCCTCCTGGACCGATATAGGATCACGGTCGGTAAGCTTTGTGTAAGCTTCAGCGCGGATGATGTTAAGCTCAATCTGTGAGAGCAGTCGTACATCAACTGCTGTTCGCTCGGGATGATTGATAAGAGTTCTGATTTTTCGTGGAGAAAGGTACCTAGTATGGTTGCAAGGTCAGCCAGAGTCTAGTCGGCACTGTCGACACAAGTCATCCAAAAGTTACACATAAGTTTCTGGTAGTGCAAGACGAGCTATGTGGACTGAATCACTAAGGAAGTGTTGGAATGCAGGCGGATAGGCGTGATGAGCTTACCGAGTCATACCAGGCAGCTTACCACCGTCAAGAGAGAAGAAGAGCTCAAGATTACAGACGCCATGCCACAAACGTGACATGCGATACCATTCTTGCTCTTCGAGACTTATCGTTCTTGATCGATTCATGCATGCGGTGATGAGCTGATCAACGGCGTTTGGGATACCCAATTGTACTGCAAACCGCAAAGCGAGGGCAATAAGCACGAACCCATTCTCTGAGTAGGCAGCCATCAGTGTTATTGCCTGGATATCTTCAAAGGTTGGGGAGCTCGCGCTAATGAGCATGTTTGTGAGGTGATCGCGAAGCCGAGACTGGAGCTGCCGATATATAGCAGAATTAAAGCCTTCCTCAGCTCGACAGCCGACACTAACGATAGCATCAAAGAGGAACGGGCTTCGAGAGGACACTATGGCTATTGTGTCATGCTTCTCACAGAAAATTGGCACAAGATATTGCTGCAAGGTCGCTTAGCATCGTTTCTACCCATGTGTAAGAAGTAATGCATACGCTGCCGGAAAAGAAACTACCAGAGGATCAGTCTTGTCGTCGGATATACGGAAATTGTATGCGCTACCTGTGATACCATGATGTCGCCTGTTCCCAGGAAACCAGGCCAGCATTAATTGCATCGGAGGATGTGTGACGCTCAGCATGATATCTAGGAGCAACAGGAGCTGGAACAAGACTCTGCTGATTACTGAAATTGTTCATCTCATGCCGCAGAGAAGCGACTTCTGCTTCAAGCCTCTCTATGCGCAGTACTTTCTCGTCCTGCACGACCTCATAATACTGACAATCTGTATCGTTCCGATGGCACCTCTGACAAGGCCGATTTCCATCGCATCGGACTTTGGAAGCTCGGCAATTGACACAGGCATTGATAGCGCGTCGCTTGCGAGGCCGTTGAATTGAAGTCGAGTCATCCATTCTATTCGGGAATTTCGGACGAGGGTGCGTGATAATGTGCAGGCTCCATGGTGACCCGCAAATTCGCGGGGAAAACCAAGTTTTTTGGACTGCAGAGAAACGGCCGAGAGGAGTGTGGGGAAGGATCCGGGCGTGGACTCGTAACGAGGATGCGGCAAATGAGAATCTTGGCGCCGGGCTTAGCACGGATTCGTCGCCCTTTCAAGATACACATAACTGTCTTCGAGGTCCAACACATATGGAAGCGAGTCATTCGCGATCATGAGAGCTTGTGCAGGGTATTCCATCAATACGACGAATAGCCGATGTCAAGACTTGTCGGTGCTTGAATGAAAGGCGGGACTGATGCGCGTGGTGAATGTTGCAGTGTACTCTTTGCGTTACTTAAATTAGATCGTACATATCGTTCAGAGCACGAGATGAGAACGTTCTAATAAACGTAGATGAAATCCTCGTTCTTGATGTCAGTCACATCATCGAACGCCTTGTCTCCTACGCCACTCGCCCCCACATTCTCAGCTTCTTCAGCATCTACCTGTCGGCTGTTCTCCATACTCAAGTCAACAATATTAGCAGCTTTACCAAGACTCTCGCGAGTAGCAGCATGCTTGCGGTTGAGGAGCTTAATCCAAGCCATTGCCGCTACGACTAGCACAATGATCAAGACGAAAAGCGCAAGATTGATTTGTAGGCCGCGCCTATAGTACGGCTTCTCCGAGGGCTTGAACAGGTGTGGTCCGACGATGTTACCGGCACTGGCACCTACGAACAGTAGACTGGTAGTCACCTTCCTCTTCGTATCGCCTCCGGTGTTTTGGCCTGACCAGGAGTAGATGAGAGGCGAAATTCCTGGATAGAAAGAGGTCATATAGTAACCGAAGAGCAATACTCCTCGGTCAGAAGGTTTCCGTCCAACTACCATCAAAATGATGATGCCAATAATGGGTGGAATACAAAGACCGATCAGGATGACTGACTTCATCTTGTAACGTGTTGCTAACCAAGCACCTCCACACGTTGCGAAGATCTGTACCGCGCCAAATGGCATGTTGAAAAGTATTGTCTCAAATTTGCCGAAACCGAAGCCCTGGATGATGAGCGGTCCGAAGGTCGTGATACCGCCACTAGGAATCGAGACAGCTGTAAGCATGAAGAACCAGAGCCATGTCTTGACGTCCAGGAATGCTTCGAACACATGATCCCATTTCCACACACGCGAAGCGACACCCATCTGATTCATTCTGAGGCGCTCGACAGCGACGAGCTTATCTTGATCGTTGAGGAACTTCGCTTCCATCGGGGAGTCTGGCATGTACATGTAGACAAAAACGGAGGTAACGACCGTGAGCAGACCACAGAAGAGGAAGATGATCTGGTACGAGTACAGGATGTTCGACTTGATGTGGCCAAGGCCAAAACACAGCAAGCTGCCGATGATGTTCACTATGCCCAACATAGCATACCATGCTGCGTTACGGTTTGTTTGTTCGGAGCGCTTGTACCACATTTGCACGACAGCGATGAAGGCGGGTGCTTTGAAATGTTAGAATGATCGTCGAAATGCTTCTACAATATTGAATTACTTACCGACAGCCGACTCGAAAGCACCCAGCAGGAAGCGCGTAGCCATCAGACCCCCGAAGTTGTGCGCACCAGCCATGCCGCACAGAATGACACCCCAGGTGAAAACCATTATGCCAGTGAATTTGCCTGTGGGAAACTTGACTAGGAAGAATGCGACCAGCGGCTGCATCACCAGCTGCGCAATGTATACAATACTTCCTAGCCATGAGTACTGCTGGGAGTTGGGATCAAGTTTCGCATCGGTGATAAGGCCGAACACAGAAGCGTATGAGAGGGTGGTCTTGTCCAAACTTTGAAGGAAGTAAACAGACAACAGGATCGGAAGGATGACAAGGTCGATTTTTCGAAGGATTCTCTTGTTGTCCTCTGAGGTGACAACGATGCGATCGTTGGCCGCAAGAAGCTCTGCAGCTTTGTCTCTACCGCGGGCGTTCTGCGTGGGTTTGTGGATCGATTCGCTCGTTTCGATTTCAGCCTTGTTGATCTCCTGCTGAGCAGACGTATTTGCGTCTGGCTTCGACATACTGAAATAATGGGAAGAGAAGTCCCGAAGAATTTGTGCGCTGCATGATGGTGGAGTAGACCTGGAGACTTATATCCACACCCCATGGGGACCCCAGGCGTTGCTCTTTTCCCGTCACAGTCTAGTTTTCACGACTCAGTCCTCGGGACACACTAGTGTCGGCCGAAACGGCCGAAGCGGGCGAACACGAGATCGTCGGCCTCGTATCATAGACAGCTGACCATGGTCAACGTCCGGCATTTAAGAGTCAAGGTTTTCTTGACTGCTCGGCAAGAGAGGAATAATACGCTCATCACATACTTGCATCATGCCTCAGCTCGAGCACATCCCCCAAGGCTACGATGTCTCGACTTCTGCCAATGGCCTCGATACGAGGCTCCAGTTGCAATCCAAATCCGGAGATTTCCAGTTTACCTTCGAAGCTCTGCGAGCAGGGCTCTTCAGAACGACATTCACTTCTCCGAAGCATCTGCTGCCACCTCATCGAGCAGCACCAGTCCCGAAATGCGATTTGAGTGGAGTGAGCAGTGACACCAGCTCAAGTGCTTCGTCGAAGTCGATTAATGTTGATGGCGTCAATGCGAGTGTAGACTGGACAAGTGGCCTGCCCTTGGTATCTCTGACACTCTCTGATCAAAAAGCGCCCATCCACAGCGATTTGCCACATCGGTCTTACGGGGCAGATGGTACCGGCGTAGTACACTACACTCGCTACAATCATGGCACACTCCATCTTGGTCTCGGCGAAAAGCCAGCGCCCATGGATCTATCCAACCGTCACTTTGTCCTTTCGGCAACGGACTGTTTTGGCTACGATGTTCACCGGACGGACCCAATGTATAAGCATATACCTCTTCTCATCAACGCCACGCCAGAAGGTTGTGTCGCTGTGTTTTCGACGTCACATGCACGCGGCTTCTACTCTATAGGGTCTGAAATGGACGGCATGTGGGGTCGCTTCAAAGTTTACCGCCAGGAGTACGGTGGTCTAGAAGAGTACCTTCTCGTCGGAAAGACGCTGAGCGATATCGTTACAATCTATGCCGATCTTGTCGGATACCCATTGCTAGTTCCAAGATGGGCTTTTGGTTACCTCGCAGGCGGTATGAAGTATTCCATGCTTGACGAACCACGTGCAGCCGACGCCTTGATGGAGTTCGCGGGCAAGCTCAAGAAGCACGACATTCCCTGCTCAGGCTTCCAGATGTCATCTGGTTATACGGTGGCTGAGACGGAGCCCAAAACCCGCAATGTGTTCACTTGGAATCGCCATCGCTTCCCAGACCCTGAGGAATTTTTGACTGAGTTTCACAAAGCAGGCATAAGGCTGATAGCGAATGTCAAGCCCTATATCTTGGCTAGCCACCCAGAGTACGAGAAACTTAAAGCGGCGGGTGCTTTCTTCACAGACTCCCTAACCTTGGCGTCCGCGGAAGCACGGTTATGGAGTGCTGGAGGTGGCGAAAGTGGTGTCGGTGGACACATCGACTTTACATCAAAAGCTGGCTACCAATGGTGGTACAATGGCGTAAAAGAGCTGAAGCGCGTGGGTATTGATTGTATCTGGAACGACAACAATGAGTACACGGTTCCCCACGACGGTTGGCAATGCGAATTGACAGAGCCAAACGTGATCCAAGATGGTGCCGCTGAGTACGGCAAGGACATTGGGTTTTGGGGTCGCTACCTAAACACAGAGCTCATGGGCAAAAGCTCGCATGACGCAACAATTGAAGCTGAGCCGGACCAACGACCGTTCATTCTCACCCGCAGTGCAACAGCAGGCACATTGAGATACTGCGCAAGCTCATGGAGTGGTGATAACGTCACAAGCTGGGACGGCATGAAGGGCGCCAACGCACTTTCTCTGACCGCCGGTATTTGTCTTATGCAGTGCTATGGTCACGATATCGGCGGCTTCGAGGGACCGCAGCCCTCGCCGGAGCTTCTGGTTCGATGGGTCCAACAAGGCATCTACTCGCCTCGATTCGCGATCAACTGCTACAAGACGTCGCCGGACAACAACACAGTCGGTGATGTGATCGAACCCTGGATGTACGAAGAGACGACAGCGCTTGTTCGAGACATTATCAAGCGTCGCTATGAGATGATACCCTTCCTGTACTCCCTCTCTCTCGAGTCACATACGCGTGCAACGCCGCCTCAGAGATGGACAGGTTGGGGCTACGAGTCTGATCCCGAAGTATGGAGCAACAAAACTCTCACGGACGGCGAGACACAGTATTGGCTCGGTGACGCGTTACTTGTGGGTGGTGTCTTCCAACCTGGTGAACAAACGTCGAAGGTGTACCTGCCCAAGGACGCGTCTCAACCAGATCTGCAATTCTTGGACCTGAACAATACACCGCAAACATACTATAACGCTGGCCAGTGGGTAGATGTCCCTGCAAAATGGACCGAGAGCATTCCCGTCCTCGCAAAGGTTGGAAGCGCAATACCTGTTGGTCGCAGCGAACAGGTCCTCGCCATGGGCGATGCGTCCAACCCGGCCAGCCTCCCGCTTGATGACTACCGAGCCGTCGAGCTCTTCCCACCAAAGGGCTCATCAAACGGCACAGTTTTCACGAATGTGTGGTTTGAGGACGATGGCGTTAGCCCACCGCCAGCCAAGATCTCAGTGTTTGAGGTCAAGTACCAAACAACGGATAGTGAGGTGCAAGTTGAGTATAGCGAAAAGCTACAGCCTGGATTCGTGCCACATTGGAAGGAACTTGGCGTCATATTACCAATCGGTGATGGAAGGACAGTGAAAGTAAATGGAGAGGTTGCTAAGAAAGCGCAGGTAAACGGAAAAGGTAGAGCGCACTTTGTGAGCTCGATCGGTCGAGCAGTCTAGATATACCTAGATAGCAGAGAGAAATAGTGAAAGGCATGATCATTGCAAACAGGCTTTATCTCACCAGTACGCTATCTTTCTTGTTGCGCCACGGGGCTCTGCGTCTACTACGTCATGTACCGTGAGTTCTCCGATCCCTATAAGGGTTCTTTTGGAACCTTCATACGCATTCTCTCGCCGCGAGAACCTCAACACGTCGATTGAACGCACCCAAGACTGTACTCAACAATTGATCAAGCATGAAGCTCGTCCGTTTCCTACTCACCGCTGGGCTTACGGCGATGGTCCCTGCACTGGTACTGTCAAGCGTCAAGGTTGGGGAGAATCAGGTAGTATTAGGTTATAGGATAGAGAGGCCTATGTACTGAATGGAGCACGCACTAGTCCCAATGGGGAAGTGCGTGAGAGCAAATATGCGGTGGAATCTGGGGCAAACAGTACCGGCCCGTGCGGGAGACCCCACGGCCGACAAGTACCGTAGTATAGGCGGAGCGAGGCAGGTTGGTCGCGCTCGATACCTCTGTGCTTAGACTGAAATCACGTCGTGTAGGTACACCGTCAGTCGGGGGAGATCACAAGGGTCACATCGATCTCGACCCTATTCTTGATGTTCTTGAGCTGCGCGATGAGCTTGCTGAGCAGCCTTACTTCGAAGACCCATATGTGATTCCAGGTCCCGACAGTACAATCAAGTCTGCGCCAGCGTATTATGCGGCAGTACTGCCTCCCGACGTCACAGGCTGGAACACCACCACCTCCGTTGAGTCGAAGACTGGGATTAGCGTTGCCTCAGACTTCTCATTCGGCTCGGACCCACCTGCCTTTCCCTCGGAGCCCAAGACGCTCTACGCAGAAACACGCGTTGGATTCGAGAAACAATACATTGGCACATTGCGGAAGGGTCGCCTCGAAAACGCAGTATATCAATGCCTGAAGACCAGCTGTCCCTTGGACGACGAAAAGCGAGTCCTGCAGCCTTGTACCCCCTTATAACACGCATAATTGCCGCGTGTCAAATATTGTGTACAATACTGAGCCACACGATAAATATGCCACCAACTCATTCCTCACTATCCAAGTTAAGTACGCCTTCTACAATACAGTGCGGCCAGGTTTGGGTGATGCCGTCGTGATTATTACCTTCTTATTCTTTCAAATAAGGAATTTTGCTGATTGAGTGAAGTACCGAGCAGCGGCATGCTTGTATCGTATCATGTCTGATGTCGAGGACGGACCAGGAGACGACGGAACTATCAAGATAGGCGCCTGGCAACCCGTCGACTTTCCCTGCTCTCGCAGAAACTTGTTGTGTAATGTCCCTCGAAGCGTGTCCGTTGGGTTTCCTGTTAATAAGGATCACCCCAAAGGAGATACAGGCGAGGTTCAAGCTATGGCTGCTGTTAGCATCTTCTTCAACGGCGAGACCAAGGATGGTGATTACAATATTATTTCTCCTAATCAGCGGTCTCACGACGCTATCATAGACAGGTTTAAGTGGGACTGGTTGCCGCACTTTGCCAAGTCCATCGGTCGCCCTGAACAAGATCTCGATACGAGGATGAACTACCTTAGGGAACAGAAGACATGCCAAGCCTGGTTCTGGTACAAGGACCCAAAATGTGAAGTGACAGTGATCCCTTCCTAGGGTCAAAGCCGCAGCCCGTTGCAGACGGCAAGCCTGTCCCAAGCCCAAGCGGGCAGCTAGGGTTTTGATAGTATGATACCTTCGTGACATAGTACCATAGAAAGAAGCTCAATTTCTATCGGAGTGAAGCCTTCACTTCCAATCCATGTACACTCATAGCCAAGCTCTTATATCTCTCATTCCGCATCCTAGGCCAAAGACATCCTCCCCCTCGTACGCTTTTGACACAAACAGGCCCCTTCTTAGTAGCACTTCGTCTGCAGCGCGATAGTTGCAGTAAGTGGGTGTACAATGTTGTACGATGGGGTTGATCAAGTTACGAGTGTATATTGTTGCAGGTTGATGATGTTCTATCTATCGTACGAACGCGTTCATATACAATTCTGCTGCGCACAGGCCTGCACGCCTGTGCATCAGCAGCTCACGTGATAATGAGGATTGCTATGTACTGACACCCCTTCAAATAATGCCCACAGTTAGTCCATTCCATGTTCCCCATCTACGCCCGTGGCATTTACATAACTACTAAAAAGCTCCTCACCACTCCTGACATCCCTCTTCGCTAGACCTCAATTGTGATCCGCCTTAATGTCTTCTCCACTCTACATTAGCATCGCAAGAGTGATTGAATAGTGGCAACTGCGGCACAACCTTATCTATAAAGCCTAAACTCGCATCCAGTGATCCGAATTCGTTGTTCTCCAACCTAGTCCAAACGGTGTGAAGCACCACTTTGTCAAATTGGGCGTTCATGAAAATCTTGATGTTGGGTTGTTGTAGGATCTTAACCGACATGAGAATAATCTCGTTGAGCGTGAGAACGTCGATGTGGTCGCGGTTCGAAAGAGGTTGGAGGCGCGCGATCAGCCGGTAAGACATCGAATTGGTGCATGATTGCATGGATGCCGCAATGAAGCAAAGCATAAGGAGAGGTCGTATTGGGGAGGCACTGTGTGTCAAATTGCGAGTAGGAGATCGCAACCAGGAGAAATCTTGTCCGCACAAGACCTTCTGGTAGGTTTTGATTGCGAGGTCGCGACATTCAATGGAGCAGTAGAGGGTAGAGCAACACGACGCTTGGACAGGGTCGCCTGAAATCGAAGCGAGGCAGTTGGAGCAAGAGGCTGAACCCGATTTGCTACAAGCTGCGGTAGCTGTACGATCTACCAGTATGACCTCGCCGGCTTGGACGTTTCTTGCTGCGAACATCCCAAGCATATCGCTATCTGGAGCAAGGCCGCTCCTGGCCAGATAGCATGTTCGCGACCTATCAGCGTGCAGAAGCTCATGATTGATTACTTCAATAAGCCCAGGCGATCTCACAAAGTGCTGTTTGGCATCCATGGATAGTTCACAGTGATAGTACCTCCATCTCTCAGCCTATCTCTTCGTTCTAGTCCTGTCTCGGGAGGCGCCGCCGCGGGATGCTTCCGTCTCATGACCTCCTGTCAGATATTGTCTATATCAACCTTCAAGCTACTATAGCGAGAAGGTCGGCCTTTTTGCTATTCGACACCTCCTCAATGCTCCTGAGCTCGTTCATCGTATGCTCGCTAGGATATTTTGCCGCAACATCTTGCCAAAATCCAACAACAATTTCCAATCACAGTGACAGTCACAGAGAGCTTGAGCGAGTATCGTGTTCGCCGTCGACCTGGTTGTCTCATCGCCAGCTCTAAACTCACGGTCGACTAGGTGCAAGGTTTTGTGCGCGTCACTGGCAGCAAGTTCCGAGTAGTTGACTTTCAGGAAGCATTCAGCACGGCCCAACCAGGTATTTGGATCCTGTGGATGTTGCTCGAGGCATTTGTTGCAGTCAAGAAAGGCTTGCATCAGGGCTGGAACTGCGCTAGCGATGGGTGGAGGTGCTTGAGCATCGTAAGTATTATGTGAAGAAGGTTTCCGCGGCCGTAACATAGCGATGTCCCAGCATCTGCGTGATGCAAGCGATGTTGTTGGTGTTGTTGCAGATCAATCGCCTCGGCTTTCGTCTCCGCGATCTTGATGATATATGATTCGCAATGTCTTGACGTCGCTCAGCAAGTTCGTACTACTTCGTAGTATTTCGTAGTACTTAGTAGAGTGTACAATCTCAACGATATTGACAGCGTGAGACTCTCTGCGTGGCTGAGTCATAAGAACATTTTTGGGTGGTTTTGTCGATTCTTCATTGCAGCGGAAAGAGAGGTGCGTCACCACGTGGACGTGAAGTCACAATTTCAGCTACATGCGTCAGAATGGAGCCGTCCGATCCACCTGAACAAACAGGAGCGACTAATGGGAAAGCCGCGGTATGGTTGGAGTGGAATTACACCTCTTGTTCACGCGTTTTGCTTAACAATCAAGGCCCGAGTTCCGAAGGTGGCTTAACTTACCCCACCAACAACAATACTGACGCGATTGCGACCGGCTCTCCAGTGTTTAACACCGTCGCGCCTGCCCACTGTAAATATGACATTGCCCACACGTCTTTCTCTCTGCAATTCTCACGTGAGCGAACATTACAGCCCGCCATGACTCAGAAACCGATCCTGATTTCCGGCGCCGGCATAGCCTCTCTCCTCCTCGCACGATCCCTTCGACGCTCCAACATCCCGTTCCGTGTCTTCGAGCGCGACGCATCCATCGTCTTTCGCGCACAGGGATATCGCCTCCGACTCTCTTCCGAAGGCATTGATGCCATTGAGTCTGTTCTCGGACCAGAAGGCTTCCAAAAGTTCTATGACGCATGCGGGAAGACGGGCGGGGCGGGCTTTGCCGCCATCGATCCCTTGACTGGCGAGACCTTGGAGAACCACGAGAGCGTTACACGCGAGACTTTGACGAGTCGTGATGGCAAAGTGGTGGGCATATCACGTGGCGATATGCGCACTCTCTTTATGGAGGGTTGCGAAGAGAACATCCGCTGGTCAAGCCACATCAAGGGCTACGAGAAGACCGACGATGGTGTGCGCGCTGTCTTTGCAGACGGTAGCAAGAGCGAGGAAGGCAGTATGCTGATTGGTGGCGAAGGTATCAAGTCGGCTGTCGCGAAGCAGCTCACCAACGGTGCCATCAAGGTGTATGATCTTGGCTCGAGGGGAATACACGGTCAAGCACCTATAAGTGCATTCAAGAACCTCGGCGAAGGTGTTTTCCGGATGGTGGACGAAAAGAGCCAGCCGGGTGGCAAGGTCTTTCTCATCACCAATGTGCGCGCGCAGGACAAGGACAACCCAGATGTCATCTTCGGATGGACGCTCGGCGGCTCACCAGGCATGGTCAAGGCTCCCAACGATAATTATACCATCACTGGTAAGCCGGCAGCAGACATAGCGAAGGCTCTGACGAAGAACTGGCATCCGCGCGTGAAGCCTCTCTTCGACAACATGCAAGAATCCGAAGCTGCGTTTTGGAAGATCACATGCTCGTCGCCAGATGGCGTACCGGAGTGGCCCAGCGATTCTCGTGTTACCGTGGTTGGAGACGCAGTTCACGCGATGACCCCTGCTGGGGGTAACGGTGCGAATACTGCCGTCCGAGATGCAGCGCTCTTAGGCAGGTTGCTCGCCGAGTCTGGCGGTTACAAGGCAGGGATTAACGAAGCTTATGAGAAGGAGATGCGGGTGTATGCAAGTGAGGCTGTCAAGCAGAGCTATGCGCAAGCGACTGGGCAATTTGGCGCGAAGATTGACGAAAATACAGAATTGGTGTCGTAGATGCGCTCATAGGCACTGCTTGCGGTACTTCCTGGTCAAGCTACCTTCTCCCTACTGACCTCATAGTCACTACATAATAGATTACTGTTCAACTTCCTTGATCTTGAATTACGCGACATCGGAAACGCTTCCTTTTCTAGCTGTCCTGCCGCTTATGGCACCCATACCTTTCTCACGTCACATCCACCAAGCTAGGCCAAGTCAGCCACCCCGCACTTTGCATGGTGGGGAGAGGCTTGTCATATCCTGACACAGTTAGCTTTCGATAAAGTGTAACCCCTTCAGCCAATCGGTTATTCTCTGTGCAGGCAAGGTACGTGAGTTTCTCCGGCCCCAACTACGTGATGATCGCCAGGCCGGATTGAAATCACCCGGGCCCCGTGGGACGTCGAGGAGCACTTATGAAGAGCGCAAAGACTACTCCCTGTATGCTAAGTTGTTACATGCCACACACGAGACTTGTGAGAATCTTGACCGGCACGGGTACCTTTGCCAGGCATATCTCACAATGATGCTCCTTCGGGCGTTGCCCACTTCGTCCATATTTCTTTCCTTGGGATTATTGGCATCAGTTTGCTTCGATACCACGTTAGCATACGACATTGCAGCACGGCAGAGCGCGACTGGGCCACGAGAGCGCACATCGTTGAATGCGGGATGGCGCTTCTCGCGCTTCACCACGAACCCAGACTCATTGAGCTATGATACACTCAAGCCGTGGATCTTGCCCGCAGCAAACGACTTCTTGAGTGAAAAGAAATACAAGAGACCCTCTACGCCTGCTCCTGGTGCTAACATTAGCTATGTGCGCTCCGATTTCGATGATGCGGCATGGGAAGAGCTCAACCTCCCGCATGATTGGGCCATCAGCGGTACATTCGACGCGCCGGGAGTCGACGGAAACTTGGGTCTTCTACCCATCAACGGCATTGGCTGGTATCGTCGTACGCTCTCCATCGATGCTAGCACAATCACGTCTGGAAAGTCCATTTTCATCGACATCGATGGTGCCATGTCTTACGCTGCGGTCTGGTTGAACGGAAATTTGGTGGGCGGATGGCCCTTCGGATACAATTCATTTCGCCTAGACCTGACATTATATGCCAAAGCTGGCGACAACCAGCTTGCAATTCGGCTTGACAATGCGCTAGAATCTTCGCGATGGTATCCTGGTGCTGGTATTTATCGTAATGTCTGGCTTGTCACCGTCAACCCTGTTCATGTGGCGCAATATGGAACCTACATCACGACGCCATTAGTCTCGGCGCAGGAAGCTAGCGTCGATATCGTGGTTGAAGTTGAGAACAAGGGAAACGGCAGTCAGCAGGTAGAGGCATGTACCGAGATTTACGAGCTCGACGCAACAACCAGGAAAGGTTCTGGGGGCGTTGTCGCAATATCCTCAAAGACAGCGCTGAAACTTGATGGGAACTCCAAGAAGTCTGTTAGTGGGTCCGTCAAAATCCAGAGCCCGAAGCTATGGGGTCCTCTTCCGGCACAAAAGCCTCACGAATACGTTGCAATCACCACCCTGTCCTCCAACGGAACCACAGTTGACACCTACGAGACCATTTTCGGCATTCGCACCATCAAATACGATCCCAACACGGGAGTGCACATCAACGGGGAGCCCGTTCGCGTTTACGGCACGTGTAATCATCATGATCTTGGTTCTCTGGGTGCAGCCTTCAACACCCGGGCTGCTGAGCGTCAAATTGAGATCCTACAGGAGATGGGTAACAACGCACTACGAACATCGCACAACCCACCGGCGCCAGAATTTCTCGACCTCGCTGATCGAATGGGCCTTATGGTTATGGACGAGTTGTTCGACACCTGGAATTTCGCGAAGGTAGCTAATGACTTCCACCGCATTTTCCCGGAGTGGCACGAGCCTGATCTTCGCGCGTTCATCCGACGCGATCGCAACCATCCTTCGATCATCTCCTGGAGTATCGGAAATGAGCTACCTGAGCAGTCCAATTCGACTGGCGCCGCGACGGGCAAGGCTTTGCAGGACATTACCCACGAAGAAGATCCAACAAGACTCGTAACCGTCGGCAAGAACAACGCAAATCCCACCACTGGACTCGCCGCCGCCATTGATATCATAGGCCTAAATTACCAAGGTGAGGGCCGTGGCAACTCCTGGAACAGCACATTCCCCTGGTTCCACGAGATGTTCCCAGAGAAGATGATTTGGAGCACTGAGTCGGCATCCACCCTCAGCTCGCGCGGCATCTACCTCTTCCCTGTCACGTCGAAAAAGTCCGCAGTCGTCGGCGGCGCACCAGGTGACGGAGGTGACCCAGTGACCAACCACGTCAGCTCGTACGATCTGTATGCACCCAGCTGGGCGGCGTCTCCAGACAAGGTCTTCGAGGCACAAGATAAGCATCCATACGTCGCCGGTGAATTCGTCTGGACTGGTTGGGACTACATTGGTGAGCCGACACCTTACGACAATTCCAGTCGCAGCAGTTACTTCGGCATCATCGACCTCGCTGGCTTCAAGAAGGATCGCTTCTACCTTTATCAATCGAGGTGGCGTCCGGACCTTCCTATGGCGCATATCCTCCCGCATTGGAGCTGGCCCGAAGATCGCGTTGGCAAAGTCACTCCCATCCATGTTTTCACCTCTGGCGACGAGGCCGAGCTGTTCGTCAACGACGTCTCCGCCGGTCGCAAGAAGAAAAGCGAATACGATTATCGGCTACGATGGGACAACGTGACGTATTCCCCTGGCTCCGTGCGCGTCGTGGCGTACCGCGATGGCGCAGAATGGGCGTCTGCTTCGCACCTAAGTGCCGGCGCACCTGCTTCCTTAAACGTGACAGCAGATCGCACGACGATCGCTGCTGACGGGTACGACTTGTCTTTCATCACTGTCGCAGTTACGGATAACAAAGGCAATTTTGTGCCGCAAGCTTCGAACGACATCTCCTTCTCGATCGCAAGTGGCGAAGGCAAGATTGTTAGCACGGATAATGGAGATCCGACTGATATGATGCCTTTCCCGTCTCTGAAGAGGAAGGCATTTAGTGGTTTGGCGCTTGCGATTGTGAGGAGCGAGCCTAGCAAGACCGGCGAGATTGTAGTTGAGGCACAGGCGGAGGGCTTGGTTGGTGGGAAAGTGGCTGTGACTGCGGCTTGATGAGTTCGTCGCGGCATGTAGTGAAGTGCATTGCCACCCATCAGTTCATCGGCATCCAAAAATGATCATTACACATATTGCCCTCTTGCGGATTGCCAGTGCTAATGCCCAAAGGCTTTCGTCATCTTCGCAGTATTCACTTCACAGCATGCGCGCAAGGTGCAGTGTCTTCCTCTTGGTGACTGCAGTCAATGCGGCTCTTTGCTTTAAGTACTTTTGCGAACATCAATGAAGCGGAATTTTCTGTATCGCAATATAATTCCGAACCGAGAAGACTAGCGCATGGATATCTATCATATTATTGTATGGACTGGTCATATCGTCTCTCTGAGGACGGTGACATCAGTGGTAATCTTCACTGCATCTTTGCCATCATGCGTCCCCACGTCGCTGATGGTACGGGTTGTTGGGCTCATGCTGTTCTTTCGAGAATCTCGGAGGACGAGTTGAATCTCGTCGTCGCCAACTCCCCCGGCTTCGACACAGGCTCGAGATGTACCTCCCATACGGCCATGGTAGGATGACTGGTTGAAGGACCTCCGGGGACCGCTTTGTGCGTATCCGCTGATGCCTCGGTCGGATGTGTTTTGTGGAGTTGCCTTCATGATCAAGGGCTTGAGCGCAGGGAGCGAGACAACGATGGTTGCGGTAGCCATTTCGGCGGTGTACCACAAGTCTAAGATAGGTTAGGTTGTGATCCGAGGGGGGACTAAAAGATACTCAGTGTACTTACTCCCAGATGCGTCATCGACGAGCCCAGTGCTCACTTGAAATACAATGAAACGAGTCAGGCTGAGGACGATGGTGATCAAACCCAGTGAGAATATACCGCACAAGGCAAACTTCTGTCGCTTTCGCAACTGGAGACAGCTGATAATGAAGAAGGGAAGGATGAATACTGCAGGTCATTAGCTACTCGTCTTAGTCATGTTCAGTGCGCATACCGAGCAAATCTGTCGTGAAGTTCAAGGACCAGTTAACGACCACCGCCTCAACTGAGTTCCATAGGGACAGCTCCTGATTCTCGACAGACCTGTAAAGGGGAAGTTAGATTAGCTCATATAGTAATCAAGTATAATATAATTGCGCACCAGTTGTTCGAGATGGGGCGTGAGATGCAAGTATCGACCAGAAAAGCTGTGAAACAGGCGCAGGCAGTGTACGCGGTGCCTGCCCAGAGAGCTATACGTAGACGCCGGAAACCGCGCGGTATGAGCCACCAATAGAAAGACAATATTGCAGCTTTGGGAAAGTACAGCCCGATGTCGAAGCAGTATGATGCTATGAAAACAGTCTGAGTGCCATCGCGTCAGCAGCGTAGGAGTGAATGTTGATCTTGCTACGTACCACTAGATACGACACTGAATCAGTCTTGTACTCGTTCTCCGGCAGCAATGGATGGTCGAGCTGGAGGTGAAGAGTGACAGCAGAGCAGATGAACCACCCCAGGGTGAAGAACCATCCACCCCATACGAGGTAATCGGGGAGTGTCAGCTTGCGATGCTCCAACCGCAGACGAATCCAGCAGCGTAGCACGGTAATTGCCAATGCAAGAACAACTAGGAATGCCTGCAAAACCTGATAACCGGTCAGACAAACGTAGACGCAATGAAAGGAATGAATAGCTTACCAGGGACGTTGAAATCTTCATCTTGAATTGTAGCCTCCTCGCATTCGAGCGATTTTGACAGCACCAGAGTTCAAGGCAATTTGGAATAAGAAGCAAACGCAAAGCGAGGGATGCGCATGCGGCAGCGTACATACTTGTACAACTATACCAGAGACTGCCCAGATACACTCGGCACAACCGAACCAAGTTTCGCCTCGTCAGGGACCCCACTAGTATAGCAGCCACGCGATATGAGCACCATGGCAGCGGGATTTTGACCGAGCCTGTGAGAGTATGTCAATCCACATGCGATTCGTTGAAGTCTTGGACGTGTTCGCCGTTTACAGCCATGGTCGCATAATTAGTGGGCTAGCGCAACGTGGACTTCAGCCCAGAGTGCGGTCTACGATGCAAGTGGCATATCGGGATGATATAAGGTTTCCGCGCGGACCCAAGATTAAGCCTCTTGCGGGAGGACGAGGTCTTCATGCGGGATCTCTTGTCCCGTGCAGCATTGGATTCCTCACACAAGCGACTCGCGCGACATGCGCGATCGCAGGGATCGACGCGTAGATTCGCGCCTGGCCCCTGCGCTCGAAAGATGCCAGATCTGACACTGTATTTCAGGGGTGCGCCGTGGGCGCGCATGTCTCCGCGTGGTTGGGAAAGAGAGATCGCAACTCGGCTCACTTTCCAGAACATGATGCGCATCGCACCAAGATAACGCCATCGACCTTGTGCGCATCGACCTTGTGCGCATCGACCTGTGCTATCAACGGTCGTAGGCCTTAACGTTATAAAGCATAACTATACTTCTGTACACACTAGGCGCGGCGTTGGGCATACTTGATACCATTCATAGCTTCATTGACGAGCTGTCAGTCTTCGATACACAGTCCTGGCAAAAGCCATTTCCTTAAGCATGCAGCACTTCTCACCTCCAGCTCTCTTGCACGGTCACGCGTCACTTTCTTGTGCATCTCACTAGATCATAGCAAGTCTATGCGGTTCGATACACGCGGTCTCGCTGCGCTAGCAAATAGTGTCGCAGTGAGTGCAAGCAGTGCGCAAGGAGTTAAGGATTGAACTGAGGTATTATTGTACAGACTTGCTAACAATCAGTCCGGCCTGACAAGCCTGATTGGCCTGATTGCCAAGTCTCAATCAGGCCAGTCTCAGGCCGGGGTTTTTTTTTGTCAGTCAGATCAGGCCAGAGCCTCCAGCCTGACTGGCCTGACTGACATCGGCCTGAGATATCACTGTTTTTAGTGTTGCAGAAGGTTTTACAAAGTTGTCTAGATAGCTCAACTAACTAGTTAGCGGGTAAACCTCGGTGTTTCTGCTG
>JAFJTR010000114.1:0-83213 GCA_022559985.1 Parastagonospora avenae f. sp. tritici 18332-5
CAAAAACCAAGCGTCAGAAACGCGTTGGGGATGCTGCAGGTAGTATTCAAGTTCCACCTGCTCCATCTCCTCTACCATCCCGGACGACGTCACGTGGCCAGAACGTGAAGCTTCCAAGTAAATATAGATAGTACAAAATGATTGCAAGGTCCTATTTACCAAACCACCAAGAAATCTCATGATAATAGCTATCGTACGCGTTGTTGTAGCCTCGGTTTTGCAATCTCAGAAATGGTGTTCAGCGCGCATTACGCACCGTAAGTCTCTATCCGGCGCAACGTTCAGTTCAACATACAAATAGACCACGTCTACAACGCATCGCTCTTGATCCTCTTGACTCCGATAGCATTCGCGCCCGTCGCCGCGCCGTTCCACTGTCCGTCACCACCACCCCTCATGAACGGCCTGGGTATATCTCCGCCATCCTCCCTCTTCCTCTTCGAGTCCGTGTTCGCAGTCACCCTCGCGATGAAGTCATCAAAGCCACTCATCATTCCTCCCATGTGCGCATCAGGACGGTCCTAGCGTCCAGGCGGTCCGGGAGGGTAGCGGGGAGGTGGTCCACCAGGTGGCATTCCCATTCCTCCAGGAGGAGGGAACGGCAAGCCGCCGGGTGGTGAGCCGGCGCCACCTGGAGGAGGGAAGGGGAATGGAGGCATGCCCATTGGGGGACCTCCAGGCATGTGCGGTGGTGGGAAGGGCGGCATGTTCGGGGGCATACCGCCTGGGCCCGGAGGCATGTTTGGAGGTGGGAAGGGTGGCATGTTCGGTGGCATGTTGGGGGCTATTGCTGTGTTAGTTTGAGTGGCTGAAGACATGTGAAGGTCAACTTACGACCTCCTCGACCCATGAACGGCGGTGGCATTCCAGGCATTCCTAATGTTCGTCAGCAACAACTTATACACCTCACATCTTCATCAACATACCTGGCGGCGGAAATCCAGGCATACCACCGGGCATGCCCATCCCCATTGGCGGCCCACCCATACCGTGCATACCAGCCATCGGTCCTCCAGGGAAGCCTCCGCTCAGGTTCGCCTGATACAGCGGATTCGCCTGGCCCTCCAAGTTGTACGCGTCCGTTATACTATTAATAACCTGCTGTGTCTGGTCGCTCGATATCTGCTCGTAGTAGGCCTGTACGTTGCGGAGGTGGTTGCGACCATTGTTGTGCGCTTTCCGCACACTCATGCTGTCGTGGGTGAGGTAGACATCGCAGTAGTCGCAAAAGAACTTGGGCATCGTGGCGGCCTCGACGAATCCTGGGTGTAAGCGTGGAGTAATGGCCAGACGTGAAGGTTGGTGGTTCGGGCGCGTCGCAGTAGCTCAAGCTCGAAGAATCTCGAAGTCGGCGCTTACTTTCGCCGACGGGCTTGGCAGCCTTCATCACCAACCTCTGGGGGTCCTCCTTCGCAACCATCAACAACATTTGTCTTTACACAACCGTCGCCGTCCATGCTTCCATCCGAACGAGCTCAGCCCAGCTAGTTTAACGGGCGCTGAAGTTGACATCATGCTGGCACTTATTTATTGGCGTCACAGTACATTTAAGACATTGGGAACCTTCTTGGATTTAATGCAAAAGCTCAGCCTACTCCTCGACCCTTGTTTGCTCGGTAGAGATTGAAACCCTCAGATGATCGACCGACGTGCAGCCACAGGTAGAACGCCATAAACGGCATCATGCCTTCTCACATGCTCTCAGAGCCGCCCACAGATTGAATTACACTGCTCCTGTAGAACTTGTTAGCATGGTCGCATGTGGGAAGCAAGTAGAGCAAAGTACGTACCGTTGTACAATCCCAGCAGCAACAAGCATTACCGTTGTCAAACGTGCGACAACCCATGCCTGGATTGGTGCCACAGACCTGCTGGTGCGCCTCCAGATGGAGGTCTTCGCTCCTGATGATCTCGAGCCCAGAGGCGGAGCGCTTGATTCCGTCTGGAGCGCTGAGGCCTAGAGTGGCGAAGGCTGTTGCGAGGACGAGGGAAAGCTTCATGTTAGAAGTGGTTGAACTTGTGCGTGGGTGTTGATGGTAGATGCTAAGTAGTTGACGATTATTGAAGTGAGGTCTGGTACAGAGGAGTTGGACAGATGTTTCATGTTATATAGACGATAGGACTCGTTGCCAATATCATTCTTCTCAAATGCTGCCATCTTCTGTTAATTACTGCTTACGGCCAAGTTGCCAAGATGGCCCGTATCAGCATCCATAAGACCACAAAACCTAGGTCCATGATGAAGTAGGTAATGCTCGTCAGTTGGCAAGTCCGAAGATGAATGCGATCGATCTGCGCTCATTGCCTTCCAAGAACAAGTTCCTTGTCTTGTCTGCTTCACTTAGTAGTAGTTGCTATAGAATTTATGTCACGGTTGAGGGCATCTCCTGCCTCACGTGCAGTGGCATCTCACCTCTGATGAGACGACGCTGCCTTTCCTGCACTAGCGCTGTTTACAGCTACCCATGTATATATACTGCTCGTAGCCTCACCCAATATAACCTCAGTTCAATCCTTCAATTCTTCTGCATATGCGCGTTTTCCACACCGCAACAATTTAACATCACGTTGTTACTCATCTGTTGATGTCACTTATAAATCAGACCCGTTTGAAATATTCATGGATTTTATGTAAAATAAAACTCAGCCTACACCTCCCCTCTTGTCTGCTCCGTAGAGAGTAAATGAAACTCTCATATAATCGGCCTACGTGCAAGAGATGCCATACACGTCATCAACACCAAATCCTCCCTCTCACAGCGGCTGGCATAGTTGATTACACTGCGCCTGAACCAATCGTTAACACCGTCTAATTAAACAAGACTTCTAGAGCAAAATACATACCTCATTACAGCCTGAGCAACAGCAGAGATTGCGCTCGGGCCATGACTCGGCGCGACAACCTGAGCCTGTACTGGCTGTACTTTGTGGACAGCCCTGCTGGCGCGCCTTCAGAATGTCTTCGCGCCTGAGTATCTCGAGGCCAGAGGTGGAGCGCAGCTTAATTTCGTTAGGAGCACCGAGGCCTAGCGTGGCGAAGCCTACTGCGAGGACGAGGGAAAGCTTCATGTTGGAAGTGGGAAGTAGTTAACGATTGTTGTAGTGAAGCGAAGAGCGTAGAAAACGGAAAGATGTTTTACGTTATATGAGCCCGACAGGAACCCTCTTACGTCAAGCTCTAATGAAGAAGGATGATTATATTAGGCATACACTTGTCGTTATTTTTATGCGTGGTACGACGTTTGCAAGCCATGAAACAAACTCGGAGGTATTCTCGCTCCGTTTGCGTAATGCATCGGACCGAGTATCTACCAAGGTATCTAGGCAAGATCGCCAGGCTGACTTGCTCTACGATCATCGTACACATTCCTCCTCGATGTCTGCTCGCGGGTTGAGCAGTTGCGCGTCATATGTCTCGATATTGCTTATTGTTTATATGGAGGATCTGTTACCAAGCCATTGGCAAGGCTGAGACTGCATACCTATTTGGGAAACTGAATGGTACAGATCTTGTTCACTTTCCCCGCAAATGTGTCTCGGTAATGTGTTTCTATGGTTGGCTAGGGAGCTTTTCATTTGGTGCACAAATCATGGTGAGGGATGTCGTGCATCTCACTGATGACTCTAATACGCTGGTCTTGCTCCATTAGTACTCGAGTGGTTTGGTGATGGTATTTAAATGCTACGCTAAAAAGCAAAATGTATCAATGCCAATGTCAATATCAACGGCAATCAGAGACGACATCTATCGCGGACCCAACGGCCTCGGACCCCCAATCTGCCTCCTGCCGCCAAAGTTGATACCACCAAGCTTATTCTGGTTATCACCGCCCATGTAGCCGTACTGGTTGACGTCCCAGCTCTGGCCTTCGCCGGCGCCTGCGGAAGGATCCTTTGCTGCGGCTGCTATGGCGCGTTGGGACTCTTCCCACTCCTTCTGGCGCTCGCGTTCACGCTCCATTTCGCGCTCAAGTAGCGACTTAGAAGCCCAGCCAGCGGCCTTAGTCTTGGTTTGCGCGGCGGCACGGCGGGCGTCTTCACCGCGCTGCTCGGAGGTCGAAGTAAGCTCGGGGGGAATGTATGTCGTTGGCTGTGGCGGTGCAGGTGCGGGGTTAGACGCGAGGTAGCGATCTGTACGGCTGGGCTTGGCGTAGGATGTGGGGTCTGGCAACGGCCTTGTTGCAGGCTCTGGGAGGGGTCTTGTCAACGGTTCCGGAAGCGGGCGGGTTGGGAGAGAAGGTGGCGTCGGTTCGGGGAGTGGACGCGCTGGCTGTCTCTGAGTAGTCTCCCACGCGTTACGCAGGTATGCGCGGTCGTCAGCCTGGGCCCACGACGCTGTGCTATCTTGCGGCGACGGTGCGCGTGGCGGTGGTTGTGGTCGAGGGCGACTTTGTGATCGCTCACGAGTACGGCTCTTCGATCGCGAGCGCAGCTTCTTCTCCTGCAGACGGCCCTCGCGCTCAAGCTGGTACTGCCTCTCACGCTCTTTCGCCTCCTCCAGCTGACGCTCGAGCTCTCGGATGCGGTCACGTTCAGCGTTGCCCTCCTCTTCTTGGCTGTTGCGTCGACTGCGCGGTCTACTGCCCTGCTCGGCCTGATACTGACTGAGGAACTGGCCCTTCAATCTCGCATCGCTGCCAGCCCGCTTGCGTCGCGTCTCGGCTTCGATCCTCTCCTGCGCCTCGTGCTCCTCGCGCTGACGCTGTTCCTCGTCCGCCTTCCACCTGCGCTCCTGCTCTTCCCATTCTCGCTTTTGTTGCTCGAGACGTTTCTGCTTGGCTTCCTGTTGCTTCCGACTCTCTTCTTCCCACTTTTGCTCTTCCTCCATTCGTATCCGCTCCTCCTCTGCCTCACGCTCGACGCGACGCTTGTGCTCGGCTTCTTCCGCTTGCAAGCGCAGTCGCTCCTCCTCCGCGGCTTTCTCTTGGCGCTTCCGCTCCTTCTCCGCGAGGTTAGGCACGTGGGGTCCAGCGCTGGTGATCTGCCGGCGTCCACCAAAAGCGATGCCTTGGTTGCCTTGACTTGCGCCGCCCATGTAGCCGTACTGGTGGATGTTCCATGCCGGCGCTGTTATACCCTCGTCAGTCTTCTTGCTCCAGCTGCTAACATTTCCGGGCGGTGACTTGGGAAGGCCGTTGGATGTGTATGAGGTGCTTGACCCTCCTGTGCGCGATGGGCTCAGTGCTGGCGCGGGTGGCCGCGCAAGCGGGTTGAACGTGGTGGAGCCACTGCCTGTACTTGCGGTGCTTGGTCCTCTACTGCGCCCAAATCCAGGAGACGACAGACCTGTATTGGAGAAGCCACCGCTGCCACTGCCAGTTGTTGTAGGGCTCATGACCCCTCCACCACGCTTCGGGCCTATGGGAGTGGGAATGTTGGAAGGATTCACGGCGTTGGCGACACGACTGAACGCTGTAATGCATTGAAGGACCTGAGCAGGGTCTTTCGCTTCGTATAGGTCGACGGTGAGGAAGCGGTCGTGCGCAGGCATGTTGAGAGGCGGCATCTCGCAGGCCCGTAGAAAGTGTGAGATGTTCTCCATCTGTATAAATGGCATCGCCGACTTCTTGAACTTGACGCCTGGGGTTGGAACTGCTAGATTGATAAGTCTAGATGCGTTAGCTTATTCTCTACAACCCGATATAAGTGTTTCATATACCTGCACAGAGCAGTTCCATCCTTCAGCGCATCGAGCAGGTCCCCGGGCGGCAGCCTGTCGCCTAGCACATCTTCAATCCAGCCCCGTACTTCATTCGCGGCTTTTGGCGTGTACCGGTCCATCCGCAGCTTCCTCATGTCCTGGTCCAGCGACGTGACAGACGCCATGGTGGGCGAGTTGGGCGCAAATCGGGCTATTGTTGATGTTTGCGCACGTAGGGTGGAAAGTCGACGGGTTCTATATGAGTTATGGTGTTGGGATGTGATAAAGTTTTGGCGCGATTACAGAAGCCCAGTCTATTTTATGAGTGATAGAAGAGAGGTGCGCAGAGTGCGTGGCCGTGCAACAGTGTGCCTTGATCTGTGGTCGTTATGCGTTTGGCGGGGAGTGGCCGGCTTATGCGCCCATGCATGCCCACCAGCCACATGCAACGTCATGTTCTGCGCGTCTTCGTCGCCGTCGCGCCGCATACAAAATTTATATTCAACACCACACAATTCACAATGCCCCAGGCTCCAGGACCAATTCTGCGGGCATGGTACGAATGGCGGATGAAACGCTTTCCATGGCGCAAGAAGTGGCTTGTCGGTTCGTGAATGCCTCCAATATTGCTGCCAACTGCATCCTTGCTTGAGCACTCTAACACCCCACAGGCTTCGATCTCCAGGGCAACACATTCTGGGAATTCAAAGACCAACTGCACGCACTACGAAATCGCCGCATAGCCAAGTATAGTAGAGACACCCACTATGGCGATGTCAATGTGTCCCGTCCGTACCTTCCCCCACCCGGGGCGACTCTCGACTGACATGTCGCAGCGTCATGGATGCAATGGCTCCGCCACACCCGCTTCGACCCACCATCCATTGCTGAACAACAGCAGGAGATAATGCGGCAAGAGCGCATGAAGATGCTCGCAGCTCAAGCAGACGCGCGATGGGCATCCAAGCCGTCGGCACTGGATGCGCCCGACAAACAGCAGCCCATGCAGATGCTACAATCAAGAGACCCAGAAAGCGGAGTAACTCAGATGAACGTCGACCAAGAAAGAAGAGACCAAGTAGAGCCGCCGCGCACGTCAGAAGAGCAGGAAGCGAAGCCGCAGTCAGTGGTTGAAGACCCTGGACCACAGCAGAAGCCACGCGACCCACCAGCGCCGCCCGCAAGCGATGCGCCTACTGCACCGCGGAAGAAGCCGAAGAAAGAGCACAAGAACTCGCCTTGGAAGCAGGCAGAGACCGCCAAAGACTGGCAACCGCAGGGCTGGACTCCCGCGCCCAAGAGATGATACCTGTTATGCGAAGTCGACTTGTAACAACAATGTATACCCTGTGCAATTCTCGCACTCTTCTATCCGTCTTTCAGTGCTACCAGATCTTGACTCAAGATGCGATCGTGAAGGTGGTCTTGCCGCCAGGCCTGTTGTACCTTCTCGTGCTTCGAGGCTGTTCTTGAAGTATTCAAGCAATGCATTACTCAGAAGCCGCAGCCAGGCCATAGTACGCCAAGTCAACGTCTGCCACGTTCGGAACATGCGTCTCTCCAACACACATCCCATCTATTCACCTTCTCTTCCAAACATCGACATTCTTTATCAGGGTTTGTGAACATCTTCATGGCGATTCACATTCTTTCACAGCAGATCGGCTCTCTAGAAGCATTCAAAATTTGGCCTTGACACGCTCATAAATCATCCACCTTGTCTACTCACCGATTCACAGCAGCTATACGTTTCGTTCGCGACCACGGCGCTGTCACTTGTATCAATCACGCAACGCTGTTCTATTCCTATGTCAACTCTTGCAACTTCCATTCTTCAGCAACCATCACCATGGCTCAACTATCCTTCAGTAATCTCCCAGAACTCCCAAGCGAGATTGTTTACCGAATCCTCCGCTACTGGATCGCGCCGCAAGAAATCACCCTTGGAAGCGACGGAACCATTGTTGAATACGCATGCTCCACCGATGCTCTCGCTACATCCCTCCCTCCTGCAATTTGCGAAGAGTACTGGCGTATGCGCTACCTCTCCTGGCTCAACGACGCGAAGACATTCACATTTCCCTGCGTATTGTGCTTAACCCACCATATCCTCTCCCAACACCCCGAGGCGAGACTCCCCCCTCTTCGCCTCCCAACCCAGGGCACGACCACAATATTATCCGACAGCGTCCAAGCAGCGACCCTAACCCGACACCCCTTGCTCCACAACCACGGTCTGGAAAAGATCATCCTCGATTTCGAGGCAAGCGATTACCTCCAAATCTTCGACGTTCGCCTGCCCCCCTTCGACGTCCCCGGCGATGACGACCCCCAAGAACAAGACATAGCGTTCGTCCTCCAACACTGCCGTGACCTCACTCTGAGCTTCGGCGACGCATATCGCTGGGCGCATCCGTGGCTAGGTGTCGAGCATCCCAACTGGCAGGAGGCGCGATATAGGTCGCGTGTTTGCGACATGGGCAAAGTCGTTGACATGATCCTAGAGGCGGCGTGGCGGAATAGGTATTTACAGCACCTTAACAAGATCACGCTAGAAGGTGAGATTCAGGGGTGGGTTAGAACGAAGTGGGAGCGTATTTTTGCCGACGGGGTGTATGAGGCGAGGAATGTGCGTGTGGTGGAGAGGCCATGGGAGGTATATCCGCCGCGATGTGAGTGTAAGAGCGGGTGTTGGGAGATTGGGCTGAAAAAGATGTGGTAGGGAGGGGAAAGGGGGGAGGGGGAGGCTGGATAGTCTTCTGATCGCATAACAACTCTGTCAAACTTCACAAGCGAATCGTTTGTTAGTGTGTCCTCTTTTCGAAAGACCAGCTCCACAAACAAACACCATTACCAATCCGACAGCTCACATATAGACGATCGGATTCTGCGAACTACCGCCTTACTCGCTTCTCACTAGCTCCATATCATCTTTGGACATCTACTGTGTTACTCAGTTAAACACAAGATCCGATTCAAGTTGGATATTGGTTTCGTGCGTCCATGACACGTTGGAGAGTGGATCTCATCGCAAAGCTGCGGTCGTGGGAGGACAGCTTTGAGATCAACTGGGCGTTGATGCACAACACTTGTTCGGAGTGCAAGTGAAGATAGGATGCAAGGAATGGATACGATTAACTCGAGCTAGAATTCAACGAGCGACTGCTCCTCGGCCGTATGCCCCGTCCGCCACTCTGAGCAAAGACCAGGCTTCAACTCCATCTCAAGATCCCCCTCCCTAATAAAACCCATACGTCGGCTTCGGATCCTGCGGTCTCGACCTGTACCAATTAGCCTATTACATCCACTTCCAACATATACATCAATCAACTTACCCTTCCTGCCCCACGCCATTGTTCGCCAGCAAATTCGCCGTACCATTAGGCAACAACGTAACAACGTTCTTCAGCGCAAGCCCTTTAATCGTCTCGCACAAACTCTCCACCTCCGCCAGTCCCGCGCCGAGCAAATACGCGCCCAAGCCGGCGACGTGCGGCGCTGACATAGACGTGCCTGAAATCACGACCGTCGAGCCATTGTTCCACGTGCTTAGGACGTCGACGCCGGGGGCGAGGATATCTATCCATTCCATCTGGTGAGTATGGTATGACGGTGGGTAAGGGAGTAGGAAGGGGAGGGAGATGAGATGAGATACATACCCACAACAGGCCCCGTGTTCGAAAACTCTGCAATCGTATCATTAACCGTTGTAGCGCCGACTGTACACACGCTCGGCTCGCTTGCAGGCGACGCGTCCCTCGCGTCGCCGAACTCATTGCCCGCGGACACGGCGACGAACATGCCGCTGGAGACGACGGCTTTGACCTGGAAGTTCCATCAGTAAAGACTATACGCATGTATGTGTAGGGTTGCAAGGGGCTTACCGCATCGTTCAAAGCCTGGCTAAACGCGCCCCCTAGACTGATGTTTACAACACTTCCCTTGGGACAGTCTTGCGTGCGGTTGTTCACGAGATAATCGAAGCCCGCGATGATGCCCTCGATAGTGCCTCCGCCTTCCGAATCCAAGACTTTGACGGCGTAGAGTTTGGTGTTTTTCGCGACGCCGTACGTCTTGGAGCCGATTGTGCCGGCGGTGTGGGTGCCGTGGCCGTAGGGGTCGGTGAGGTTGTTTTCGCCGCTGGTGTCGACGAGGAAGGTTGCGCCTGGGTGTGTTAGTGAGGGGGCACTAGGTGGAGGTGGTGGACGTACGGCCTTCGAACTCGGGATGCTCAATGTAGATGCCGGTGTCGACGACGTATGCGCAAGTACCTTCCCCGGCAGTGTCGTCGTATCTGTACGTAGTGCCGTTCGTCTCATTGCTTGATATGCGGGATAGGCCCCATGGTGCATCCTCTTGCTTGACGATTGCGTTGGAGTGAAACTTTGTGGACTTTTCAATATACTCGATCTACGTGTCTATGTTAGTAAAAAATGAAGACAACGCTGCATTTTAATGGCGCACCTGGTCAGAGTTCTTCAGACGCATGACCTCTTCCGCTGTCAGAGAGTTTGCAAATCCTCGAAAACCAGGCATGGTATATTCATGGCTTGCTGTGGCCTGGAGAGAAGCTCTGAGAATGTCTGTCGCGGAGATAGTGGCATCTGCTCTGAGTTTAACAATATAAGTTCCAGCTTCCGATGCCGATTCGGTGGTCCTAAACTTGATGCTGTGCGAAGTGGCCAAGGAAACGAGTGCAGAAAAGATGATAAAACGCATGGTGAATCTGAGCGATATGATGGAGATTTGGATTGAAGATCGTTGTTGTCCCGCTATAGATATGGAAATGTTTTGGCCAAAGCCTGTACCTTATGTACGTGTACTTCGTGTAAGCTGGAACATAGAGGTGCTCATTCAGTCCCACATTCCTTGCTGGCCGATAAACTCACTTGTTCCCTTCAAGGAACGTGGTGCAGCTTCTAGCACTGTTTGAATGCGATGAGAGGATCTATCTGACGTGTTCGCCCTCTTGTTGCCCATTTTCTTTCAGGCAGTGACACGTCTGGGTCCCTGCAGGAAGCCATGAAGATGGACACTCGCCAAAGTGTACAGATTGTAACAATCACTGAGGTTGAATGTCTTTCCACCTGGGAGATTGGGTCTTGTTGTGAAATGATGTGGATGCTAGGAGGACTGTGTTCTTTTGTGTGACATGGCGATGCCGCTCGTGCACTCGAGCACCGGTAATGCCTGTTATCATTTTCACGAGTACGACCATCTTTGAATAAGGCGCACCAAGGCCGAGGCAGCGGTTCAAAGAACTGGTTGAACCGCTAATTGACTGCAGACTCGTTATCTCCAGAATGACCCTTCAGATGATACGTGTCTTTATTGAGTCGCTCGCAAGACGGCGCAAAGCTAAAATCCATGAGTAGCCAGCATACAACATCGGAGACTAAGCCTTGCTTAACCCACTCATCGTTCGAATCGCGATGTGCGACAACAACAGTCTGTTTCGTCCGACCGCAGGAATTGTTGTATGGTTTGTGTCTAGACCCCATCGCCATGGGTCCCTGCTTATCTGGTAGGTTCCATGCGTGATCCTTTCAGAGGCAGTTTGATATTTCCAGGGGTCAACATGGACCTGCCCGATGGTTGTGTGGCTCTGCAATCAGGCGTGCCAAAGGATCGCATGAGCTGTTGAGGTTTGCTGACCCATCCCGACTCTTGCAGGCCAAGCAGAGAAGTCGGGATGGCCGGGCATCGCGGTACATGCATCACGCGGGAACGGCGTTGGAGTGGGGAAAGCGGCCTTGGGGCAGAACCCGTTGGACGATCTTGCATGCGCACGGAGCGCGCGCAATATATGTTAGCCTTGACCATACTACTGGATATGTGCGAAGGCAGTCTGTATGGTGCGAGGCGCACCGTCAGCCTGAACGTCAGTCCGATAAGAAATGATGGCATGCATGTCTCGCCGGAGCTTGCAGGGTGACATGGCACCGTGACAGTAGGCTCTCACCTTCGCAGTCATTTTTCGTCGGCGCCAGTGTCAAATCGTGTGCCAAGATGTACATCGAAGATATGCGTGTGACCAGTTTAAGACTGCTGCGAAATCGCGACCCTTAGTGTTCTCGAGGAGAAGAAAAAGAAAAGGTTGCTGGATCCAAAGGCGTGGGACCGCTGTGCCGCGCCACTGTGGCAAAGCCATTGGTGTTGATTCACTGCAACGATCGAGTCAAACAGTAAAACCGCTGCGCACGTACAAGGAGGCATGCTTGATGAGTGCGGCGCAGGGCGATGCAAGGTCGCTTTAAGAAAAAAGGTCAATATAGGCAGCCGTAGCAGTGACTTCGTGAAGCGAGTCGGTAATGCGCTTTATCGGGCTCTTTTTTGCCTCCACACACAGACATAAGGTAAGAGTGGTACGAGGTAACAGAAAGCTTAGAATGGTTGGAAGGGAGTTTGTAGCAGCGCAAATGGTGGGCATAACCTTCCATTCGTATCGAAATTATACGTATAAGCGCGCTCTGCCTTTCGTTGGGCAACGACTCTATTGTTTCCCGAGATGCGCGTTTCAAACAACGCGGATGCACGGATGTCACTCAGGGGTTCGGTTGGGTTTCCCACAAAAGTGACCACAACGTCGCGTCTAGGTATAAAAAACTACAAAAATAATCACCAAAGAGATGGCGTTCCATTGAGAACTTCTGTCAACGAAGCGTGGAATGGTGATGTGAGAGTGGAAGGCAACAGGTTCGAAGCTGCCGAGGGAATGCACCTCACGCCAACCGCTTCTAGCTTCCCCATAGTTTGCGGAGAATACTTCAGCCTCCGCCTCACGATTTCCCATTTTACCACCACAAATTACCTAGATTAATTACGGCCAGAGTGCCCAGCGCAGCCATAGGTAGTACGAGCATGGCAAGGGATTTCAGGAAGTCCCTTTCGCCGCTCTCATTTTATCGTCCAGCACCAATCGCTGAGCCAGGTACCAGCCACATCCGAAAGAACGGAAAATGAGGACGCTGAACGATGCGCAAGCATTACGGAACATTGAAGCTACTGCCTAGAACTTGGCATCCGATGACCTGGAAAGCAAGACAAGCGCCGGCTGATACACGAAGCATGCAAGATATATGATTCATATGGATCTAGAGAGCTTGTTTCCACGCACTGCCCTCTTCATTGCCACAGAGTACAAATATGTTAAAGATCTACTTTGACTAGATGATTCGATTCTCGTGGAATCGTCATCGTCGTTACTCTCGATGCTCTGGTCGCGTAGCCCGCACGGTAGCTCACCGCCACTCTACCCATCGTCGTGGTAGATTGAGTCTATGCGAAACATTATAATGTGGAGCTGGAGCATGTCACCGCGAGCTCAATGCTCTTACATCATCAAATTTCCGGCATCGAATGCGGTGACAATGAAAGTAGTGCGCATTCCGTAGCTCCATGCAGGGAAAACAAAGGACCTGACGTGGTGCCGCCTCAAACATGCAACCCGCAAGGGTACCAACAAGAAAAGGCAATCTCAAACAAAGACCGACTGGCCCCACACCATGATGAATGGTGCGCAAGCTTTCGCAAGACACGCACTCAGGACCTGCACCGCTGTAATCTAAGCGTATGCGGATGACTGCAACGATTGCGTACCATGTTTTCGCATGCGAAGTTGTGTAACGTTACTGTGTTGTGCTCGTGGCACTGAAACTGACCGTATGAGGCAATCAGCCGCACCCAAGAAAAAGTCCTTGTTGTTCGATCGAGTTGCAAGGCGTTGAACTTTGGTGGGGCGAGAAAGGAAATACTGTCAATGTCGTGTTAACATGGCGTATGGCCAAGACATCAAGATATGGCAAAGATGAACATGTCACAGTCAGAGGTGAGGCTGGATGGTAAATATTTGTATTATCCGTGGATAGTGATTTCATCAAATCATAAGGAAACTTCGGAGACACTATGCTTCCAGCTCTATATGTCTTTCCAAATTTGCCATGCGTGCAGTAAATGATACGCTACAAAATGCTTAACCGCTGGGGTTGCCGTTGAAAGCAAGGTAGTTCTTGGTGCTACCCTTAAGACCGGTGATCTTGTCCTTAGTGGAGAGAGTAGTGAGACGGGTGGAGAGAGCGGCAGGGGAGACTTTGCCCTCGAGAGCAAGGATGTAAGCAGCGAGACCGGCAACGTGGGGAGTGGCCATGGAGGTACCAGAAATAGTGTTGGTACCACCGTTCAACCAAGTGGAGAGGATAGAGACACCAGGGGCGTGGATGTCGACAAGGGTGCCGTAGTTGGAGAAAGAAGCAACGCGGTCAGAGCTGTCAGTGGCACCAACAGTGAAGGCAGAAACCTCTGAAGCAGGGGAGTAGCGGGAGGCGTCAGCACCGTCGTTACCAGCGGCAACAGCGAAGAAGACGCCGGCAGAAACAGCATTGGCAGCGGCAGAGTTGACAGCGCTGGACTTGGATCCTCCAAGAGACATGCTGCCGACGGCACCGTTGGGGCAGCTGCGGGTCTTTGCGTCGTTGGCGACGTAGTTGATACCAGCAATGACACCGGAGTTGGAGCCTGAACCCGAGGCGTCAAGCACCTTAACAGCGTACAGAGAGGCCTTCTTGGCGACACCGTAGGTCTTGGAGCCGATGGTACCGGCGCAGTGAGTGCCGTGGCCGTTGCCATCGCTGTTCTGGCCGTCACCAGCAAAGTTGGCAAGGAAGGTGGCACGTCCCTCGAACTCGGGGTGGGAGGTCTCAATACCAGTGTCGACGACGTAGACGCAAGTACCCTGGCCAGCACTGGAGTCGTAGGTGTAAGAAGTGCCGCTAGTCTGGCGGTTGATGTGGGAAACACGAGACAGACCCCAAGTGGAAGAGCTCTGGGTAGTAAAGGCCCTCTTCTCAATGCTGTCAATCTCGCCAAGGTTGGCCTTGACTATGGCATCCTGCTCGACGTACTCAACCTATACGATGTTAGTATAGTGCCTTCAAGCTGTAGGAAGAAACACTTACACCAGGGAGATTGCGGATCAAGTCAACCATGTCATCAGCCATATCAGCGGCGAAGCCACCGAAGCCAGCGAACTTGTAGACATGAGCAGGGTCTTTCCTCAAGAGCTTCAAGGTACTGTCGACGAGCTGCTGAAGGTTCTCGTTCTTCATCTTGACAATGAAGCGTCCGGGGATGGGAGATCCAGCGCGGGGAATGATAATTGGAGCGGGAGCCGCAAGTGCCAAAGGCAGAAGGGCGAGGAAGACTGAGAGCTGCATGATGATGGTACTTGAGTGAATGAGTCCGTCAAAGCAAATGCTGTTGGAGTCTGCTGGTGTTGGGCTGAGTGTTGCTGTGCTCGTTGCCTGACTTTTAGAAGGGGTGACCTGTACTTCTTATATAGATGTAGTGGGTGTTTTGGACTGGGAACGAGGTATCAGAGGCAAGTTCACCTTCCAATAAGGATTAGCCTACGGAGGTAGTGCGGTGTGGCTTTAGGCCGGTGTACACACATTTACCGGGTTTCAGCACTGGCAGGCGGCTCAACTGGGTGGCCGTTCTTTGACGCCGAGATTGGGAGGTAGTACTGTTGGCCGGCACTGTTTCCTCTCAAGGAAATGCAGTAGTGTGACAGAACGGACTACGAGAGGAAAGGAGGATAGACCTGTGTAGTAGGTCAGATGTGCACGTCTTGGCAAAATGCAGCTCAAATTAAGACCACATACTAGTCTAGTCTAGGTATGTGGATAAGGCAGTATGGGATGTCAACGTAGAAGGCGTCAATGTGGTGCGATTGGGTCCAGGCTGAATGGATCTGCGGTAGTGTTGGCCCTTGGACGGAGCCCTGATAAGGGACAGAAGCAGAATGACTGGATTGGTGTCCGGCCGACCATGAAATGAACACATCGTGCAGCCATCAAGTACGTGCCGCATGGCTTTGTTAGCCGGCCGCATTCGTGTCAATCTCATTGGGTCCTGGGTGAGATGGCAGCAGTGGCCCAGGGCGGATCACGTCGCTTAGACATGGGTGCACATTCACCGAGCAGGGCCCTGAAAGCACAATTCCAACGTTTCGGGACGACCCGTCGTGGTCATATGATAGTGAGCGAGGTACACGTGCCGAGGTAGCCGCTGCGGTGAGCATTATCGAAATGCGCCTGAGATAATGAGACAAAGAGTCATTTGTGATGGACCATCGTTTTACTGTACAACAGCATTCCACCGGTTCAACGCCACCTGAGCACTTGAAACGTGGGAATAGCAATATGGGAACGAGGGGCACTGCGTCGGGTTGGCCGTTCAGGAGCATGTTCTCGAGCTTGCCCACATGGTGGGCGGCGACTTCATCACCACTGATAGGCCCACATTTGATTTGAGGAGGGTTGTCGGCCGCATGCAGCCAGTAAGCGACCTCGATCCTTGCTCGAGAAGCGTGATTCACTAAGCAGCCAGTAGAAAGCGTTCCTGGCAGACGCATAGTCGACCGTGGCGGGAGTGGCATCGTAACCTTCCCCATCTGGTAGAGCGAACTTGCTCGCTTCTCCTTTCTATTACGCAGCGGTCCGAGGTATTCGCAGTTCGTTCAAAGTCTTCTACCACACGCGACAATCGCCCTACTGTGACGACCCTTGACCTGCTGACCGGCATGCAAGACCAACGACCAAGACCACTAACATTAAGCTTAAAAGCACGTAATGCACAAACCACCTCCTTGTTCGGGATGTAGTTGATGCAGATCAATATACTCCCCATGCTATTAGCCACACTTCAGATAACAGGCGATAGCGGACCTTGGCATCTAGCGACGAATGGGGACAGCCGTGGAAGCATCGCTTGGCCAAACGCCCGACGGGATTGCTGATGCCTGACCGTTGAGTGGCGGTATAGGATGCCTTGAGGGCATGCACCACGTCAGTATACAACAAATCGCTTGCAGATATGTTTTTCATGCCCCGTATGTTCCTCAGACACGACTGAATGGTATGCGGTCAGCGGCATTGAGTGCTTTGGCGAGGCTATGCTCCACCTGGTGCTGGAGACGATATGCCGACGTGATTTTGTCGCGCAAGACGGCAAATGCGCCTCGGGAGTGAGGATCCTCCACATCGCAGCCGAAAGTCCGCGGATCTAAGCTGATCAGAGCTGGGGCTGGTGCCCAGGTGTCGCTCTGTAGATCGAGACTTGGCATACCCTTGGAACGCTAGGTGGTTCCTCCAGCCCGTTGCAAAATTTGCTATTTCGTTACCTTGACTCGCTGAGTTATTCCTTCGAACAGCAGATTGCAGCAATCTCTTATTCCGTGTCGTCCGGTTCGTGTTGTGTTGTTTCGGGGAAATTGTAGACGGCTGGTGATGGTGGGTCGTCGATGAAGGGGCGAGGACCCGTGGAGACAAATTAGACTGCCAAGGCTCCTCCCACGCTACCGCCAACTATCAGTTCACCAACAACATGATCGACATCACCATCCATCTTCGTCCGGATCTGTGGTTCCATACCGGGAGAAATCACAGGACTGCAAAGCCCAGAAGCAACTTGTCATTATTTCCAGGTATTTTCGCACGCCAAGTCCTGGTCCTTGGAGCCAAAAAGACGCTCCTCGTGGCCGTCTACCCCGACTCGGTCACCCGGCTCTTTCGTGACTCGGCTATTGCACGTTGCGATGGCCTGTGCATGGAGAGTCGACCACATGTTCTTACCTTAGAAGCTGGGCATACTCTTGCACAAGGAAAACGGCGTTTGTTTAATATTTTCTAGGTCCGGACAGTTATGGAAAATTGTCAAAGCAACAGTCTGCCGACTTGACCATTCATGTTCAACTCGTCTGTTTCACTGTATGAGGCAGGTGTGCTTTGGAGGCTGCACGCCATACATGCAGTCTGACCACGATGGCGCAATTACAGTCCATGAGGTGTATCAAGGCCCGAGTTATTTCCCGGCATGCTTGAAGTAGATCATGTAGGCAAGCTTCACCAACCTTCCTTAATGTGCTGATGCTCCGCTGCTGCCAAGACGTCTAATCGACTCAAGCGCTGACGCCAAAGCTTGACTCCATACACAGCATGCATAGATGTCACATGAAAGCGGCTTATTATAGCTTACAAAACTTCCTTCCTCATTGGGACCTCATGACCACAGAAGAATCTCGCTTCTAGTTGCGTTATCGCGCGCTGCTATGCAGGTACGTTGGACGCTACACTTGCCACTCATACAGGATTAATGTGCTCATTTTGCCCATCGATTCGCGCAAACTTGCTTGATGTCGCGACATACAAGATCTCCTTCCTAGTTGAGAGCTAACCATCTCGGTCCTATCACTGTCACTGCACGCTTTCTTGTGCTATATCACCTGCTTTATCACGCGAGACTCGCTATCTGACCTCGGGACGATACAACGGGTACCCAGCCCGACAAGATGGCGCTCCGACCTAATCAAGCAGCGTATCGCATGCTCCATGTTGACGTACATGTTGCATCCGTTGTTGCGTCCGTTGTTGCATTCTCAACGGCCGTTTTGGCCGGCATGGCAGAGGGTCCAGCATATTGGCAACGTTTACCCGCCAATCACGGAAATTTGCTCGTTGGACTTGCCGTCGGCCCATCCCATATTCTCGAAGGCTTCCATTTGCACATCAACACCGATCATGCTGTGATAGACAAGCCAATACGTTGATTTCGTTAGTGTTTGACAAAGCGGCAACGGATGAGGCACATCCGTCAAGCCTGTGGCTGAGAAACTGACGCAGTCTCTACGGCCTTGCATATGAACTTCACGAAAATGCTTGCTTAGGTATGCTTACATAGAAGCAGTAAAGATTTATTGCATTGCCTAAGATAGGAAGGCAATCGCACTTCCTACAGCTCAACATTTCGCTTCCTTCGGAGCGCTGGGCGATTCTCATTACTTCAAGAGCGTCTGCATGCTCTCTCTCTCTGAATTCCACACTAGGCTCGACACGGTAACCCCGTCTCACTCGCCATCTCTGAGCAAAACCTGGCGAGATTGCATGTTGTTCGATCGGACGGCAGCAGTTGGAAACGAAATGACAAGTCCAGGATAAAGAGTACATACTAAGGAACAACGAAACAGTTTCACTTTTGCACCTAGTTTTGACGCTTGCGCTAACACTAAGGGCGTAGACTCAGCAACAGCTTGTCATTGCATTCACTTTCGGCAGGTTCAAAACGAGCGAGTAGGTTCGCGTGGTTAAAAGATCGAAATTGATAGCTTTGATGACCTGCTGAGCATATTTCATAGCGACGGTATCGGTATCTTCCAGCCTTTGCGTGCCATTAATAAGTGGACTCCCGATAAGTTAATCATTCCGCTCCAATCATCAAGAATACCCGAGTCTGTCAGAAATATGCCGATCGCACTGCTCGCAGCTTCTCAGAACCATTCTCAAGATGTAAATCATTCTAACAGCAATTCTTCGGTATGGGGCTTGAATCTCGATTGGAAAAATTCCAACCCGGCAAATTTAGTCAGTTCGCAGCGTTTCCCTAAAGTAATACAAAACATATGGAATTGACGAACCTCTAATGAGTAACAGACCTATCAGTCCCGCGCTCATAGAGAGAAAATAATGATAACATACAAAGGTAATCTAGGGGTATAGCGAAGAACCAACAAATCTCCACTCGATCTCACACCAGATCTGCATCATCAACAGTAACAGGCACTCACACACCGGAGTCGTGCTGCTTGAAGCCTCGACTCGCCACCCACTTATTCCAGTTCGCACAAGTATCGTACATTTCGCACGTATTTTTCACGGTATCCTTGATCATGCTCTGACCCTCAAGAATCTGCAGCGCGAATCCCATGCTAGTGTGCCATCCGATATGGCAATGCATAAGCCATGCACCAGGATTGTCCGTCTCAAACGCAATGACCAACCAACCTGCCGCTGGTATGTTCGCCGTATCTCTACGCGGTGGGTTCTGCAAGTTCAGTGGCTGGTCAGTGTACGTGCCTGATCCGGTGCCCAGAATCAGAAAGTCGTGGCCGTGAAGATGGATCGGGTGGTTCAACGGTACCGCAGACTCGACGATGATGTAGATCCACTCGCCCATCTTCGGCAGGTCGAGGATCAAGTTGCCTGAATAAGTTGGTGCAGTGTTGTTCGCGAGAACACGGACGAGTGTTGGGTCTTCGTACTTGGAGTAAAAGGAGTTGCCGCTGAGATACCACTTGAACAGATTATCGGAGTTAACGCCTACGCTGATGTCTTGAGTGAAGCTCTTATCGTTGCTGAAGGCGTTTACTTGAGCAGTTGGGACGAGCGAAGCGAGTGGCTCATCGACGCACTCTCCGATATACTCGTAGGCTGTTGATGATGGGGCAACATCGCTTTTTGTGACTCCAGAGTAGCGTATGACGCCTTTGACGTCGTTGGACTGGTGATTGGCTGCGCAAGCTTCTTGGTTGTCGGCGCGCATCCAGTAGTCGCCAGGCTCTTGGTTCGCTTTCACCAGGACCATGTATCGCTGTCCGATATTGATGTTGAGAATGTTGGTCTTGTATGGCACGATATTGGTGAAGTCCATGTTGATTACCTCGAGTTCGTGGTTGTCGATGTGAAACTTCATGGTTCCCTGCATTGCGGAATTGATGATGCGGAGCAAGTATGTCTTACCAGGCTCAAACTTGGTGTCAAGCTCAAAACGTTTGCCTGTCTGGTTGCGCGTGCCTTCGACACCCCAGGTGTTCATGCCATTGATAAGACCATTGTCCATGGTGCGAGGTCCACCGTTAATTGCGTCCTGCTCCATGGAATACATGCTGTCAACGGTTTGATGAGCCCAATCTTGGAGCATAACGGTACCTGCATCAACGTCCCATGATGCGGATGTAGGACCATGGATGATCATGGGACCTGCAACACCCTCCCATGCTTGTATAGCATAATGTGAGTGGTACCATGACGTTCCGTAGTTGGTTGCAGTCCACTTGTAAGTGAAAGAGTCGCCTGGAGCGATTGGACACTGCGTAATAGCCGGAACTCCGTCATGAGCAGCATTGTTGAGTTGTCGAATTCCGTGGAAATGTATGCTCGTTCCGTTATCCTGCAGCTTGTTGTTGACAGTGACGACAACATTGTCGCCCCAGTTGGCCTCAAGGAGTGGACCAGGAACCTGACCATTCACGGCCAACACGATGCGAGGAATGCCATCTGGAGCAAGCGTAGTGTTGGTGATGTCGAAGTTGTAGTAGACTGTTCGGCATGTCTTTGGCGTGAACTTGTAATTATCAGTTGTATGATCAGCGCCGCAGTATGGCAAAGCGCCATTTCGTCCCTCGCATGGTACGCAGTCGGGGTCGATTTCTTCGCGCTTGAATACAGCGTTATCGGCACGCTTATGAAAGGATTGTGCACATGCAGATGCCGACGCAGTAGCAGAAGCAAGCGATGAAGCAGTAGCGTTAGCCGAGCTTGCAATCAGCGTTGGTGTAATGATAGTAGGAGCAAGATTCGAGTTTGCCTGCGAGAGCGCAGTTGTTGCCGAGTGCACTGTCGTGCTTTGCGAAATGAACTGCGTAGTACCGGAGGGAACCGAGTCCTTCAGTACCAATGCGACTCCAGTGGGTGATGAGATCTTGGATACAGAGATGAAGCCAGTCGAGATAGGCGCTGCGAATGGAGGCTTGTTGAGGGCCGGAGTCGTAACAGGACAGTCTCCGTCACACATCTTGACCAGTCTTGCCCCAGCAGCGTGTCCAGCATCAGTCTTGTCGCCAATACGGTCCTTGAGGTAACATGCGCCACCGGGCCGATATTGATCAACCCAAGAGACGTCGACACAGCCCGGCCAACGCGCGCAAGCGTCTATGCATTCCTCGAGGCATTTTGTAATGAAACCATTCCCAGACCACGAGATATCGCCACCAATATGGTCAACACCACACTCAACCTGAAATTCCGCTCCAGATGGTGTCTTGTGTACGGTGTTGTCGGAGTTTGGACAAGTAATGCCAGTGGCACGAGATTTAACATGGTCCTTCTCATCATTGCCATGGGTTGTTGGTAAGTGACTGGGAGTCTGATCGTGGATAGTCTGGTTGGAAGAGCTGGAATGGTTCGAAGTTATGCCGCAATCGCCGAATCCAGGCAGACAGGTCTCCTTCTGGCAGTGGTCGGAAGTGCTTCCACAAAAATGGAATTCACTGCAGCATGATCCGAAGGATGAGCCAGCGCATGTGTATCCGGTGGATCCGGCACATGTACCATCTGGCGAAATTTTGCCTTTTGTGTCTTGACAAAACCCAAAAGCCATTTGGCAGCCGCTTCCGCAGT
Source organism: Parastagonospora avenae f. sp. tritici 18332-5 (assembly GCA_022559985.1). NCBI lineage: Eukaryota > Fungi > Ascomycota > Dothideomycetes > Pleosporales > Phaeosphaeriaceae > Parastagonospora > Parastagonospora avenae. Next base: position 21,871 of record JAFJTR010000114.1, read on the forward strand.
AATCGGAAGTACTGCAATAATGTTAGGGTTCTGCAAAATTGCAAACCAAGAGCAACTCACGAGCCACACCGGCCATCCTTGCTACAGCATCCACCAAATGGCGAGCCCACACAGCTCACACCATTGCCGCAAGTGCCGTCTGAGCTAACACTAAGATCCTTCGTAGGTCTGTCGTGGGCTGCCACGAGTGCAGACACTGCAAGTGTGCAGGCGAAAGCGCGCCTGAGAAAAGACATTATGCAATTGTAAGGAACGATATACGGAATTGGATCTCGAACAGTAAAGACTGAAGGGATAGCAATTATTAATGAACAAAACTGGGAGGAAATGATGAACGAATGTGATTCCCAGGTAGCTGTACCTCGAGTACTGGCCAAGAGGGAAACATCCGATTCTACTTATACCATCGTACTCAGTGTACATAGGCGACCAGCCACGTGGAGAAGCAACGCACGATAGTGGATTGTAACCGTACTGAATCGCAGCTATTGCTTTCGCTTGGCATACTACATGATGCGGGAGATCGGTCAATAATCTCTACGTTTAATGGCCGATCACATACGTTGGCGCAAGCGGGCGAGGAAGCGGACAGCTATCGTTGCTACAATGTTTGACATAGGGTCCTGGCGTACCCTCAATAAGCTCTGACATGGATCCACCTGCCAAGAGATGGTGTCTGAGTCGACCTAATTGAGCCATTATGCGTGGCTGTATCGTACCACGTCAAACAAGATTGACCAAGTTCATGTGGCAGTAAGGCACACAGTGAAGAAACTGTATTTAGGCCACTGCTTCGTAAGACATAAGCAAATTGCGAAAAAAATACCCCCGATGTACAAATCGGGTTGGCTGAGTGGTCTTGAAAGCGCGCAGAGCTATCGGGGACATTGACATGTAGATAGACAATTCTGGGATCGATCTCCGGTGTTTCAATTTTTTGCCATTGTTTACCCACATACGGTAGCGCAACAATGTCGGGCCTCCTGGACACATGGACCTCGGACTGTGGATTTTGAAGCATGGAACTCCTTGTCTGAATCGCAGTGGAGCTTGCGGACGGGGGTCGAATTGTCTCTCGGGGGTATCAGGGTTACTACCACATCAGCAGTTGCCTCAATCGGTTCCAGAACGGCACTGCTACATCGTCCGATGTGCGACTCGCGAAGGACGATGTTGAACACGAAATGTTCGTGTCAAAGACTTTGCAGTGAAGTGCCGGCATACCCTAGCTCAGCGCTATTTTCCGAAACAAGCCTAGGCCGATCGTGTCTTCTGGGCGATCCCTTGCGAATTCTCCTTTCGCTAATGTGTCAATCTATCTTTATCACGACTACGCGTGCCATCAGGATTGCTATCATTTCTTTACGATGCATACCATGAGCTGCACACAGTCGCAGCGCTTTTTCATGCTGCTTCGGCTTCTGCTGCCTTCTTCGTAAGACCGGACACGTTTCTTTCCTCTAGGCTTTCACAGACTTCACGGACTAGGGAATGAACGTGGGTACTTATATTGCTTATCCCGTCTTGATGGTCCGTGGCGCATCATTGACCCAGTATCTCCACTTGGCGGGAGTGCTTGCCTCGGGTCCGCTCCGCTCCTCGCGCTTACCAACGCTTCTCTGGGTACTTTTCGCGAGCACGAGCGCAAAGTCTCCGCTTCACCGGAAAGGCCTGTTGGAGTTCTGACCACTGTCCAGGATTGTCACGGGGAATAACGAACCCTATGTGTGCTAGCTCGAGTCGCTATCTTCGTCTTCTCCATTGCTTCACGAGGTTTTGAAAAAAACGATCAGATATTGGCTGAAACATCACACCCTTGTAGTCTGTTGGGTCGACATGGAGCAAGAGTGGAGAATCTATTGGAAAGCTACCATTTGAAACTCGGATGAGGTCTAAGAAATGCTACAGCAGCTCAAAATCACTCAACCTCGATATCGAAGTAGTGGGGTAGTGGGATGTCCTCGTCGTTGGTCGGATCACCAAGTCTACTTCGTACCCAAGGCATATTCACCATTGGAGCAGCCATCTTTCCCGCGCTGTCCTGGGATGTGCAACAGCTGGAACGAAGGACGGACTTTCTTGCGACTTTTCGACGTAGGGGCGAAACTTGTCCTCATAAGTGCCGAACGCTTTAGAATGATGTTCGGCTTCGCTCAGTTTGCTCAATTCACCGGCAAGCATCTAGGCTCCCATGATCGCCAGTGATGTGCCCATACCGGTCAACGGAGTTCGTGCATACGCGGCATCTCCTAGGCAAATGACACGACTGTGGGACCAATTCGACATTCTGATCTGCTCAATCACTTGGAAATAAAAATCCGGCGCTTGATCCATTGTGTCTAGGAGTCTTTGCGACTGCCATCCTGCGTTCACGAACTCCATCCGCACCAGCTCTTGTTAGGTCTTTCTGTCGCCCCTGCCCACTTCGCGTCACTTCTTTTCATGCATCGGGCCGTTGGGCATGATAGTGAGCATGGCACGAGTCGTTCCTAAGTGCGATTTAGTCATTGTAATATGCGCGGTCCAATACTCATTCAGTTCTTACCATGGGGTCTGGCCGAAGGGAAATGATTCTTGACCTGAGAGCTACACATATGTTCCACATATTGTTGTCGCTAGGTATTCTCGGTATGTTATAGTATACCACGTACATTCCTTTATGTATCGCTTGAACGGCTTCGGATGGGAAGCACTTCTTTCGCACCTTCGACCATTGGCCGTTCGCCGCAACCAGCATGTCATATTCATGCGTCTCGCCGTTGCTCAACTCGACTTTGACGGAAACCTCGCCATTCGATATTACGGTCTTTATTATGGTATTGAACCGGTATTCGACGTTCGGAAGGTCTTTGGTGGCTCTGTAGAGAATCGCCGCCAGGTCTCCACGAAGGATCTCGACCTCAGAGCTCAAGCTAGCACCTGAGCCTTCCAATATGGGAAAGGGAGCGAACGGCGTTCCTTTATAGCCTATGAATTGTGTCCCAGTCTCCTTGGTGTTGTGCTTTCGGACTTCGTCGAGGAGCCCCATCCTTTTAACAACCGTGACTGCGCTGCCTTGGACGTCCACGTTCTGTCCATGTGGAAACAAGGCGTCTGCCTTCTCGAGGACGGTAATGCGGGCTCCCGTTTTTGCAAGAAACCATGCCAATGTAGGCCCAGCAATGCCAGCTCCACTAATTAGCACGTGCATGTCAAAAGATGAGTGAGTGTCGAAGGTGCGAAATGAAGTTTCGAATGTAGAATATGATGATCATTCTGCTGCATGGTTTCACATTCCTCTTTATAGACTTCAGTCAGGCTTTGTCTCAGGCACCAACTTCGGCTTCGGGACAGAGGTATGTTCATAAAGCGTTTGGGCGCTCGGTCGAAGTAGCATTTCGGGTGAGAGAGACTTGTACGTTACGCGATTGATACCTAAAGTGCAGTGACTTCACGATCAACTCTTTCGACTATCGCAACGTGTTTGATGATGAGCGACTAGGAAGAATATGCAGAACAAGTATTTTGCGCGCGTAAATTCGGGTACGAGTTTTGAGACGCAATCACTTACATGCAGTATCTATTACATCTTCAACGTACCACGTCTATTGTCTTTAGTCAGATACACGCCTTCCGTAATCTCGGGTTTGACGATCCAACCATAAGCACTAGTCCGAACTCATAACCGTGCTGGCTGCTATGGACGCTCAATGATTACGACACTCAACTTGTGCAAAGTGTACTTCACGCGATGTATGCTCGCACTGTATAGTCTAGGGATGACAGTTATACTGATCACATCTTGAGCCACGTGCTTTTGGCAACTTATGCCTTATCATGATATGCCACGCGGTCCATGGAGGCCTTCGGTCAGCGCTGTGCGGTCAGATTTCGATCATGGAGGTCGTTACTTGCTATGAAGAAACACCAATGAACCCCAATGCACCAAGAATCTCAACAGGGCTATGTTTTCCCGGGCCCGCGTATCGCCTGGGTATCTAGTGACTCTATGGACTTTCTATGCCGCTCAATCGAGTACGTGTAGTCCTCTTTATTAACCGCCGATACTGCCCCAGTTCGAAGGTAGCGTGAATTTCACAAGCTATCATAGTTGCCGCCACACTAAATGACTCAGGTAGCCTGCAGTGGTGTGAATACTACCAGCTGCACTGGCTCGTCTTGTGCTGCCGTCAAAGGGCTAGCCATGATGCAAACTCAGCTTGACAGCGGGCGAGAACGGGCGAACCTTTGCCACGTTGTTTCGGCCGTTTGACGTCAAACACCAGACCCATCCGGGTGGAGTGCCTGACCTCAGCTACGAGGTGTCGGTTCTAGGCTACTGCAAGACATCGAATTCGTGATCGCGGGAAACCACGAGGTCTCGCTTACTTGGCGTGCACTGGCGAAACAGAATGCGAAAGTCAATCGTGCATATGCGCCTCATCACTAGCCAAAACTTCGGAGAGGGTCTTAAGGCAGGGCATGATTTTCACGGATCTTCATTGCTTGCGATCGTCGTGGCGTTAAACTTATTGTTCTATTCGGGCCGTGGATAATCATACCCATTCGTCCCTTTGCTGCCTTTCTGAGGCCTGGTCGTCTACTGTTACAGTGACCTGCGTGGTTTTGACTATGTCGTCTTGCGATCCGTGTATCCTACTTCGCTCTGCTTCCAATATCGCGTAGTCGCTGTCTCCATCGCTTGTGATTTCTGACTTGGAAGGCTTGATCGCACTGTTTGATGGATCACTGAACGCTTTGAGCGCATAGCTTTGCCGTGATTTGGTATTGTGTGACGACATAAGACCTTCAGGCAGAATTTTGCGCAAGATTCCGTCAAAGGTCTTACGGAGTGGTGGTAGACACGCTGTAAAAACTCCCACAAACACTTCTGCGATGGCGTACACGCTCAAATTTACTGAGCTATACGTCGGGTCTGGAGAGCTGTTGAGTGACTTCATCTCATACAGCTTGAGTGCGGATATTGTTGTTGTGCTGGTAGAACATTAGATCTGGTCAAACTGTTTGTAAAGACGTACTTACATGAGGCCGAGCAAGAAGACGATGCGGACACCCCACACGGTACGCTTGTTCAGCTGTACGCGTGAAATATAGACCAGTGGTGCGATCGTATATATCAGATCAGTGGCAATGTTCGTAGCTGCACCCATGTACCCTGCCGCCGTGTAAGTATTGTTTCGTCACGTTGGGCAATATTACTCTCACCTGAAATAACCTTTGGCTTCGTAGACCAGCAACTTCCAGGCTGTGTTCCTAGAGCATCCCAGTGCTTTGTGTATGGCGTGCACTCTCCAAATAGAATGACTGTCGGAAAGACGAAGTTCAAACCGATGTGCACAACAACCGATGCCCAGATCAGTGCACGAAAGCCTTTGGAGAAGTTGAGCATAAAGATGTAAGCGCAAATGCTCAGCTTTACCAACGCCATTCCGTACAGATTGAGTAATTGACCAAACCATAGGAAACGTAGGTATTCGTTCAGGTTCGCTGGATCTTTGAAGACCGGATCCCATATGTGTTTGCCGCCGCCATAATCTGCCATTCTATAGCAGCAAGCTGCGCCAGCTATGGCGAGAACCTGAGTTGTGTCAGACGCCTTCAATCGTACCCTTTCTGACGCGTGCTTACATGTCCAGTCCATAGTAAATGATCCGTCAACAAGAAGAAATTCCGATTTCTAAAGCTCACAGCGAGTCTGAACAGTACGAAAATCGAGCTGAAGGTTACCAATACGATGATTGGTATCTTCAAGGCATCGGAACGGCTGTCCAGTGGGAGATTTGGGGGGGTGCCTGGGACGTCCGACATGATGAAGACAAGTGACGCACGAGTATGCAGAAGCAATGAATGTGTAGTCCGGACAAAGACTGAGAAGCAAAGACTTGTGCAAGCCACGTGCGCCGGGCAGATATGGCTTGAGAGTGTAATTTGTCTTCCGGGAGAACGGGACGATTGGTACGGTGACAGGATAGCTCGATTGCTCCGAGGCACACGCCGCCTTTCTATCAGAGGCGTGTGCAAACGGGTAGCATCCTATGTGGGGCTCAGATCAACTCGCCTAGATGAAATGGATGTATACCGGCGTATCAAAAGCAGTGACTAGTTTTGCGTCACGCTTACAAGCCTCATACTGCGTTATGAAGACCGGCCCTGTCATGGCTGTGAGGCGTCACTTCACTGCATACCCGCCCGAGAATGTACATTCTAGACTCAGCCCATCATCTCCAACGAGCAATGCAGTGAACAGTTATATGAATCTTGCTTCCACAGGTAGCAAGACCTGCACAGAGTCTTTTCTCTCCGTAACCTGAATGCATAAATTGGCAATCTGACCGAATACCTGTTTCAACGTTGTGGAGTTTTTCCCGTCTTGCGCTGCATACTTGATAAACTTTGTCGAGCAGATGTGTTAGTTCAATAATACGGAGCCTATAGCCTGAATCGCTAAGTGTTTCCTCGAGTGGCCGCAAGATCAGTAGAGACGCTAAGGCTGATATTGACCATCGCCAAAGTTTATTTCAGCCACTCCAAGTCCCTAAGCCTACTAAGTCGGACATTACAGCCAACCGGGGAATGAGGTGGCAAAACCCGGTCCTTGGACCCATGACGGAGATCCCGTCAATATCACTTAGGGTCCTGTCAGTGATAATCGCCGGAAAGAGGCGAGCTGGGCGATAATAACAACTGCTTATATCCTGAGTCGATGTCGTCTACACAGCCGGCTGAAACTGAATGCTGCATTGGTATCGTGAGACGGTCCGGCCAGTCGCACAACAGCTAAACATCGGTACCGACCTACAACAATAAAGTGCACCAGCACCAACTGAGCTGTAGAGACCGAACAGGCAGGTCTTGCCGCAGTCGACCTGCCCGTGGCGTTTTCTCTTCAAACATTTTCGCAGCGATTCAATGTGGCCGTACGATGGCTGTAGAAGACACTGAGCCTATAGCAAAGGCAGGTCAGCCGAACCGAGGAGCCGAAAGGTGCATGCTTGCGGCTGCAAGCTGGCGTGAGGATGTTGAGCGCAAATCTGCAAGTTCAAAGTTCAAACAGCCATGCTGTCTGATCTCTGGAGTGATGAACTTAGTTTCCTCGCTTACACCCCCTAGCGGGGCTAGCGTTTACCTTGCGTCGATCTTCAGCTGCCGGCCCCTGCGCCCCTGATCTAGCCATCATCGTTCGCGTCGAGAAGCGGAGAGATTCTCCGCTGGGCTTTGCAGCTGATGCAAATCATACGATCCTAACAACCACATCGTCGTTTTACCGAAACGGCTTCCAAAACGACTCGCGCTATGTGATCGTGTACCAAACTGCACGTTGTTCCCCTGGAGGTCTGGAACTTCCAAACGCCCCTCCCAGGCTATCCTGTATTTAGCAAAGAATTCTCGCTCGGAGACGGGTGGAAGACTGAAGATATTTGCTCGATTAGGCATGATGCTCATGTCACACCTCGCCTCGACCCGTGCTACTCAAACAGTGGTTCATCCAGGCCGACCGGCAAAACTTCGTACTTGTCCTTGATCTGCACACGCCATGCGACGATACTAGTCTGTAGCTGGCCCCACAGAAGTAGCGGCCTTGACAGACTATCTGTTCGCGGACACCAAATTTTCCACGTGGTAAATGGAGACTAGATAGGGCCTCGGGACGCCACCACAAGTACGTGCGTGCGGGCGAACCAGATCATGATGTCTAGATCCCCTGAGCAAGGTGGGCCGAAGACCTCCATGATAGCCATAAGCTCAGATAGATCTTAGAGATCTTTTCCCGTTCCGTTGCTTCGGCATCCATTCATTCCACTGTCGTCAGTCATGGGTTCCCTTGTCCAGGCTATTTTTTTCTTCAATTCATTCCTACCAAATAGCTGGTTTGCGGCTGAACCACAGAGCAATTACGGTGAACAGAGTCTCAACGGGAAAACCTTTGACTATATCATTGTCGGAGGTGGTCTTACAGGGCTCGTCGTTGCTAACAGATTGAGCGAGGACAAAGATCGTGAGTGTTATACATGTGCGCTTCAGACTACACAGCCCGCATACTGATCTAGACTTAGGAACTGTCCTCGTTTTAGAGAATGGCGGTATTAGCGATGATATTTCGACACAAGTCCCGAGCTTTGCGAACAGCATAAACTCGCGACTGATGTATGACATCACATCTGCTCCCGATGCTAATACTGGTGGTAAGACATACCCAGTCTACGTCGGTAACGTTGTAGGAGGGGGATCAGTGGTCAACGGTATGGCTTTTGATCGCGCATCTGCTGCAGACTATGATGCATGGGAACAGCTGGGCAACACAGGGTGGAACTGGAACAGCCTTCTTACATACTTCAAGAAGTCGACCACCTTCACGCCACCAAACCAAGCTCACGCACAAGAATTTGGGATCACGTACGATGCGTCTTACTATGGCACCAACGGCCCTGTCCAGGCTTCCTTTCCCAATTTTGAATACGACGATACCAAGAACATCTGGGCTGCGTTCAAAGCTGAAAATGTTCCTCTGCCAACAGAGCATGCCGCAGGCCTTGCCGTCGGCGCCTTCTGGACACCTACTGCGCTACAACCTGAGACCCAAACTCGATCGTCGGCCAGGAACGCGTACTATGATCCCGTCAGGAGCCGCAGCAATCTCGTACTAGCTACCGGCAAGAAGGTCAACGAGGTTCTATTTGACCAAGGCTTATTATCCATAATCAACCCCAAAGCCACTGGCGTCCAATACGTATCGAAGGCCGATGGCTCCGTGGGCAAGGTCTACGCGAAGCGCGAAGTCATACTCGCTGCTGGCTCAGTCTTCACGCCTCAACTGCTCCAGCTGAGTGGCATCGGCCCAAGAGAGGTTCTCCAGGCCGCAGGCATCAAAGTCAAGCGTGACCTAAGCTCCGTTGGTGCGAACATGCAGGACCATCCCAATGCAAATGTCATGTTTGACCTCAAAAACCTCGCTAAGGTCAACGTGTTTAGTGGCCAAGACCCAGCCTCCAACCAAACCGCATGGAATGACTACACAATTAAGAAGAATGGCCCTCTCACACAAGCCCATGGAAGTAGTCTCGCCTTCCTCAGCCTCAATTCCATCACAGACAAAGCCTCGCAGATCGTCCAAACAATCAAGGCTCAAAATATCCTCAGCGTGCTTCCCAGCATCTACAGCAAGGACCAAAATCTACTGCGTGGTATCCTCAAGCAGCGCGATATCATTGCAAACCTGCACGCCAGCCTCAAATCAGCTGTCGGAGAGATCCCCATGACACCCTTCGGCCTAGCCATCAATGCTCTTCAGCGCCCGTTGTCTCGAGGGTCCATCAACATCGACCCAAAGAACAAGTACGGCAATCCCATCGTCCAATTTAACACCTTCTCGAATCCTGTCGACCGCCAAATTATCGTCGAGATGGTGCGCTGGACACGTAGGCACTGGGCAAAGAAAGAGCTCGCCATGTACTCCCCGATAGAGATCTCCCCCGGTGCACAATTCCAGACTGATGACGAGATCATCGACGCGCTCATTCAGCAGAATGGCCTTGGCGCGTCATTTGCGCACATGTCAGGCACGTGCTCAATGATGCCCGAATTGTTGGGTGGCTGTGTTGGAAGCGACCTAACAATCTACGGCACAAAGCAACTGAGCGTAGTCGACGCAAGTATCATTCCTTTAGTCCCTGCAACGCATCTGCAAGCTACTATGTATGCTGTTGCAGAGAAGGCAGCGGATATTATCAAAGCGCGCAATGCAGTGCGCGATTTCTTTCCCTTGTCCAGGTTTTGGCGGAGTTAAACCACATTCGTTCAAAATTTCTTGTAGCACAATGTGATTCAGACATTCTTTCGCACGAACATAGCTATCCTTACTTCGGCTAGAAATCCAAGTGTATCCTTCTGTCTTTGCTGCATGGCTCGGCTTCGTTTCGAACTTCATCACTGGACTATTAAGAAAATTCTCTAAAACATCGTGCGTGAAGAAGGTCTGCGCTTTCGAGATCTGCACCTCGTTCGCGCCGCGCTTCCAGATTCTCTCGTCGTACGCCGTGATCGCGTCTTGCAAGGTAGAAGAGCCTGCTTGTGCGGACTTGAGGGCCTCTACGATGCAGGCCAATGATTATGACTTTCATGTTGTAATCGATAGAACCCATGGTTGAATAAGAAGCAGAGATGAAGAGACCAAGAGATTGAATAGAAGACCTGATGTTGGCTATTAGTGTGGGGGGAGGAGTAGCCTGCTATTTGGATCATTGACTAGTTGCAGCGGAAAGGTAGGAAGTGAAAGTGATCTGCAAAATGCCGGATCTCCGCAACTTAGTGCATATTTTAACATTTGTGACGCACCGACAATTGTATCATCAACTGTCGCGCGACTCGAATCGGGCTGAGAAGCTTACTCATACCATATGTCGCAAATTCGTTTACGGGTCACCCACGGGACATCTGCCTCAATTTACATCTATATTCATCCCGACAGCAAAACACACTGCAGCCCTAACAATCTCCCTAACCACTTCAACCTCTTCCTCAGTCCTCGGAGCATACACCATGATCCAGCTCGGCGGTGCCAACCACGTCACCGGGAACCTCTGTCCCCATCCTCTCCTCATCACGAGTTTCGCGTCTTGCGGACTGACATACACATGCAGCGAGTTCTCAGAAGGATGCACATGCGCAACCTCGTAGAAGATCATGTGCGCGACTGGGTTGATGCTTTTGACATCTGACTTGACGTAGATGGCCGATCCCGTGCCTCCTTCTGTCTTACTTGTGCCTTCATTGATATATGATGAGTACGCAGGCGTACTGGCGAATTCTCGCATTAGATCTTGGAGCATCGTCGACGCAGCCGGTGTAATCTTTCCGGGCACTTGTCGTTGCGGCAAGGTCCAGCGAGTAAGATCTGGTCTTTCGCCAATGCGATCTGGTACTTTTTGAGGTTTGATATAGGATGTTCCAGTGTCGGGTATTGGTGATGGATCAAGCAGATTCTCGCGCTTGTAGAGCAGATAGAGACCCCATCGTTGGATTTTCAGATAGTATTGGAAGGTCGGTGGCGTGCCTCCAGTTCCTGAAATTTGTCAGGTAATTGATTTTGATGGTATTGAGATGAATACCGCGCACCCGAATCCTTCCAGTTGTTGAAGTCGTACCAGAATGCTACACCTGCCGCCACGACACCAGTAAGAATGTATTGAACTGTAGTTACAGCCATTACAGAAAGCATGTGATTAATGAGCCTCAGTACTTGTTGTATTTGATGACTAGAGTCGCATGCGATCGTCCTAGCTCGTGCTTGCTGGTAGTGTGAAGTATGAAGTGTTGTTTCCGGGTAACGCGTGCGCTAGTCTTCGGATCCCCTCGCGTCTTTCCCCTGATGCCATTACCACCATCCCCGCAACCTGTAACACTATCGCCATATATAGTTTCCACAAACGCATCTTGCCCTGAGATAAGCATGGGTTGAAGGATTTGTAAAGTTGGCTTCATATCGTGGCTCAAACATTTTCAACTATTTTGAGACCTCAGACCGCAACCCAAAACGATGAAACAACACGAAAAGAGCTAGGAGACTAAGGATCAAAACAACCAGTGCCTCACCACCAAGGCTACAGATAAACACGCATCACCAAATTCGGAATCGTGTGCCGATCATCAGATTATTTCTGGTGAGATAATAATTATTGTCTTGCGATCGCGTCGACTCCAAGACAGCCAAATCCCTCTCCGCGTAAAATACCACCCCACACAGGACCCAATAAACACTCTCGTGGCAATCGCATCGAAGATCAAGAGAATCCACCTCCCTTCTGCACAGAACACACACACACCATCAACAAAATGCCTTCCCCCATCCCCGCCCCTTTCCTCCAAGCCCTCCGCCTCGTCATCCGCGCAAACCACATCCTGCACCAACAAGGCCTCGTCGATGCCTTCGGCCACATCTCCATCCGCCACCCGATGGACAAATCCCAATACCTGGTTGCCGCCTACGACCCCGGCGCGCCCGCGCTCGTCAAATCCCGCTCCGACTTCATCGCCTACTGGATCGCCGACTCGTCGCCCGTAGACGCGTCCGCGCCGCAGGGCTACAGCGAGCGTTTCATCCACGGGGCGGTGTTTAAGAAATTTCCGCACGCGAAGTGCGTCGTGCACAGTCATAGTGAGGCTGTGATTCCGTTTACGCTGGGGAGGCATGGTGTCAAGCCGGTCTTTCATATGGCGGGGTTCATGGGCGCGGAGTGGTGTCCGATGTTCCGCGCCGGCGAGGCGTATAGCAGTATGAGGGAGTTTGAGCCGGATATGTTGGTCAAGAATCAGGTGCTTGGGACTGCGCTGGCGGAGAAGATGAGCGATGAGCAGCCGGTTGTGCTGCAGCATAAACATGGGTTTACGACGTTTGGGAGGAGTGTTGAGGAGGCGATTTACCGCGCGGTGTACACGCAGATGAACTGTAGGCTGCTTGCGCAAGCGCTGGCGGCGGAGAATCTGGACTGGGAGCGCGTGGCGTTTTTGACGAAGGAGGAGGCGCGCGCGTGTAGGGTTATGAATGAGAAGTGTCAGGACAAGAGTTTTAGGCTGTGGCTGAGGGAGGTACAGGTTAATCCGCTGTTTGAGAATGAGGAGGGGGAGCCGGAAAAGGGAGAGGTTGCGGGTATGAAGATGTGAGTAGAGACTGCGAGAGAGGGTGCATGGGAAGTTGACGGAGTGTAGGAGAAAGCACAAGTCTAGGTCGAGTGCGCATACGTCGAGAGCGTTGAAAGAGGTGGAGGGAGCATCGATGTCGACACTGGAGCCATCGGTGCCTGTGCCAGACACTGTGGCACATACACATACGGCTGAGCTGCCAATGCTTACTGCGAAGCCATCAGCATCAACAACAAGATCAGCAAAACAAACGACAGCACTGTCATCACACCCACCAACACCCCTGACACAACCATCAGGACCATTTCTGCAACCACCACCTCAAATCCGAAATCCAACGTTCCACAAATCACCCCCCTCAAAGGGCCGCTGCGTAGACTGCGGCGTCGAAGTCCCGTGAACCAAAAATAACAGCAAGGAACAATCATAGTCATAATCATAATATTAGGGTATCAAGTTCCTCTTTCTCATCCTCCCATTCACGACTTAAACTCCACCCCCGGCGCACCCTCACACGCACTAATCTCGCCAAAATACCACAAATGCGCATCAACATCGACTCCGAAATCCCCCTCGTTGCCCTTGAGATTCAGCGTGCCCTGCAGCACATTCACATCCGCCGGCGTAACCGGCACATCCACACCGCTGGTAACATAGTACTCTGGGCTGATGTGTCTGAAGCCGAGCAGCGCAGGCGGCAGCTTGGGCACGGGGTCGTTCTTGTGCGTGACGCGGAACGTCGCGCCCATGGTCGTGTTGGAAAGGTATTGGGAGATGCTCTCGAGCCCGATTTTTGGCGCGCCGTAGGTGTACAAGTCGACGGTGGTGCCTTGGCTGCGCAGCACGGCGGCGGCGAGGGACGCGAGTGCGCCGCCGAGGGAGTGCCCGGTAGCCACGACTTTGTAGTCTGGGTACTGGGCCTTCGCGGCGGAGATGGCGGCGAGCACATTGGATTGCGCTTCGAGCCAGCTGGACCAGAAGCCCTTGCTTGCGAGACAGGTGGGGCAGATGGTGGTGGAGATGGTCGGGAAGACGAGGTTGGTGATCCAGTTGCGTATGCTGCGCGAGCCGCGGAAACTGAGCACGATAAGCTTGTTGGTGGTGTCGGTGGCGACGAAGCCGGTTACGTCGGTGGCGATGCTGTTTTCGAATTCGGTGAGGGTGTTGGTGGAGGCGGATTCGACGAGTGGGCAGTTTCCTTGGGCGCAGGAGAGTTTGGTGTTGGGCGAGTTGTTGTTGGACAGGCAGTACGCTGCGGCGGAGTACTGGCTGAAGAACTGGAGCTGGGAGAGGACGTCGTTGGAGACAGCTGGGAAATATGTTAGAATGTGCTCGTGTTGAAGATAGTAGGTGACTTACCTCTGCCATTGAGCTCGACGGGAGCTGCGGTGACAGAACTAACTGCACCGAGCAACACAGCTGCTAGTTGTAGAAGAGGAGACATTGTTGGTTTTATCCTAGATATTCCCTAGCTCTTACTCAAATTATTACAGCCGATATGAGAGCAGTGTACAGACGCGAAGGAACGAAAGACAAGCTCGCAACCCGATATCGAGCAAACCCTACGCGCCTTCACCGCGACTTTATACATTCCAACAACGAGTCAAAGCCTAAAGCCCGCCCCATCCCCATCTCTCCTTTCACACTAGGATCAGTACTGGATTGTGTTCGAGATGTACATCCTTGTCCTGGTCCCGCAGCCCGCATGCCCACGTTAACAATTCCCGGCCATCAAGCATTGTCCGAGGACCATGTCTATTTTCAGCGGTATCCCCGTGTCTGGATTGGGCAAAGTTTCCAAAGTTGACGGCCGTTTTAGGCAGTCGTGGTGGCAAGAATGCCGACTAGCAGCAGTAACCGCCGAGGATATGAATTCAGATCACATTGTTGGCCAGACGTTTGGCGCCGGCATGCCGCAATTCCGACTTGGGAACGCGAATGTGCTGCGACAAATCCACTGCTTGTCTGTGTTTGCTGTTGCTATCTGCAGTGCCGCGTGGGCCACAGTTAACGTTTGGTGAAGCCAGTGCGCACAAAGGCCCGACTTTAGCAAAACGTTTTCTGACGTTGAATCATTGCCCCATTGGTCTCCGCTTACCACGCGATCTGGTAAACACCAGGGGTTGACGCAGTCCAACTCAGATCAATTACCGTGTCAGCCTTAGGAACAAGCCTTCCTCGGAAACCGTATCGGGCATCCATAATCAGTCAGCTCACTCTCTTGCTGCTTCAAACCTCATTGCTCGTCTTGCGCAACGCATCTCGCAATTGTGTTCTCCATCAACATACTCTCTCCATACTAGTCGCTGCCCAATACTAGTTTTGCGGGGTAACAATGACGGCCATATGTACTGTCGCGTGACTCCGGAGCGCGTAGCGACTTCAGGAAGGCGTCGTAGAGAACTATCAGTGTCTAGGGGCGGAAACCGTAGAAAAGCAAGAAAGCAGCTCGGTGTCGTCACTCATCTCGGTTAGCGTAGGTAGTAGTTCATGCGCTGCTGTAGATCACCAACATTTCTGCTAGGCGGTGGATAAATGCACACCGTAACCGACAGAGTAGACAAGGTAGACAGTAAATGGTGGAGATGTCACAATCATGCGGGGCTTATTGATCGATGTGATGGATGGTCAGCTGGCAACGGGCGCGCTTCAGGAACAGGAATGGTGAATTTGTCTGCATATTGGTGGCTGCTTCGCTCCGAGCTGCTTTTGTGATTGAATTGTGTATTCCCTCGGCTCACCACAGCTAGTAGAGTTCTCTCCTTAATGCTCGCGTCGCGAGTCGTGTACCAGATCCAGAGATGGATGATGTGGAGAACAACGTGGCCTGCCCGAGGCTACCGCGATAGTGTCTAGCCCGCGAACGTGCTTCCGTCGGAGATTCGCCGTGTCTGTACTGGCTTTGCGAACAGACTCCCAAAACCAAGCGTCTGGATTCTGGAAGATATGGGGAAAGCGCTTTGACCCGGGCGCGACCGGCGAAGCGGCAAGGACGAATTACTGAGGAGGAACGTAGGGCTTCACCAGCATCTCGCTGAACCTGTATGGGTTGTTAGCGAAAGTACCCCCTTTCCAGGAGCGCGACTTACTTTTCCAGTTTCTCCTTGCCTCGCACCTCTTCGACCAGCAACGGCATCTTGACCACGTTGAACTCGTCGTACAGCTCCTCGATCTGTTCCAAGTACTTCTTCTGCATCTTTCTTCGTGCGTTGCACTGCTCGCATGGGTTGTCCTGCTTGGGGAAGAGCAGCTGATTGACAACAATGGAGTGTGTGTCAATCTCGTAGCTGTTGAGTTCCTGGATCATGCGCTCCGTCTCGTACAAGCTCAAGAATTCTGGAATGCAGACACAGACGAATGTCGTCAGGTCTGCGTCCTTGAACTGTCCGTTGACCTCTGAAATGGTTCCGCGCAGTGCCTCCATCTTCTCGACCAGCTCGTCGATGTTTTGTCCGTTTGGCAGCCTGCCGCCGCCGCCGAGGAAGCTGTTCAGCATAGGCCCGAATTGGCGCGAGAGTTGTGAGACCTTGGAGAGCGCCTTCTCCATGACGGTGGGGAATTGGAGGAAGCGGAGTGTGTGACCGGTAGGTGCGGTGTCGAAGATGATGACTTCGTAGGACATGGACTTGACCTGCTTGAGGACTTCGGCGAAAGACATGGCCTCGTCTACACCGGGGATCTGAGATCCATTAGCTTTGTTGTGTCGCATACCGCCAGTTTCGTAGACATACGCTGAATGCCAAATCCTGCATCATGTTGCCCATTCCACCGAGTCCTGCCATGGCATCCTCTCCGCTCTCTCCACCGCCTGCCAGTAGGTCTTGTATACTGCCGTTGGGGTCGATCTCCATGGCACTGAGGTTGTCGAAGCCGTTGATCAGCCGCGCATCCTTGCCAAACTTCTGGTTGAAAGCATCTGACAGGTTGTGCGCCGGGTCGGTGGAAATGAGGAGTACAGACTTGCGGTGTTTTGCGAGCTGTATGGCAAGCGAACATGATGTTGTTGTCTTTCCAACACCACCTTTACCACCAACGAATATCCAGCGAAGTGTCTTCTGGTCGAGGATTGGCTGGAGCGTGGGCTCCATGTCCGAGTCGATCAGCGCTGCGGAAGCCATGGTTGCGTGCTATGAGTGGAGGTAATTCGGTCGTGGAGAAGCCAACGGTGTATCAGGCGAGTCTTTCTTCCTCGAATAGTGTTAACCCCAACTATGATCTGGCCTCACAGCGTAGAAGGTTCCCGAAGCTTCGACACGCGCGAGTTATGCGCGGATAGAATGCCTTTGAGGGAAAGGTTATAGACGTACAAGTCGCTGTGATTCGGGAATGTAGGCTCAGAAATGTTTCAATGTACTGTCCAACGACTTGCGCAAGAATTGGTAGTGGGAATTGTAGAAGTCGTAGAGGGGAGCACAAGAAAGTTGATGCGCCTTGGTCTTGGTGGGGCTGCGTCATAGCTTCTCATGCGTCACCCCGCGCTCCTGGCCTCCGACCTCGATATCGCAGCACATTCACCCAACACACAAGTTTCATAATTTAGTTGAATTACAGTCTAACAGAGTAATAGCACTAACACTTGTCGTGCTACGGGCCCTCCATTGCCGTCAAGGATGTCCCAGCCACAAGTCATGCTTCAATATTCGCCAAACTCCATGCCATGCCAAAGCCTCGTACCCGTGATCCTACAGTTCTCTATTTCTTCTTGCCCTTGCCCTTGGCTTTGGTAGCTGATCCGTTCGAAGCAACACTGCTGGCTCTGGATGTAGAGGCAGATGCTGGAGATGCCTTGCCCTTGACAGCATCAAGCTGCTTGTTCTGAGAAATGTTAGCCTATGCACAAAACAACTAAAAGATCGAACACGAACCTTAACACCGTTCTTGGCCTTCTTCTTGACGGGCTCCTCGATTTCTTCCTCCTCTGTCTCATCCTCGTCGTACGCACGCTTACCACCTTTGCCGTTCCTCATCTCGTCGCCGCCGAGTTCACGGACGACGGTCTGGATCAGTGTGTTGCATCGACGACCAATCTCTTGTGGTGTGCGGCTCAGGAAGAACCAGTCGAATCGGAAAAGAGGCGACTCGCGAATCTCATCACGGATCTGTTCGTAGATTTGATCGCCCTCCACGCCATACTTGTTAAGCATGACAAGAAGGAAGCGGTCCTCCTCTTCCGTGTACACCTTCTTGTTCGTGGTCGATACGGTGTACTTGATGACCATCTGCTGGAGGGGCAGGCGATACATGCCGATCTTCTTCTTGAGGAGCTCCTTCTTCTGCTCCGATTGGCGGACGCGTAGCTCACCATCCTCGATTACACCCAAGTGCTTTTGCCAGTTGTCGAGAGTCTTGTACTTCTTCCAGAAGACCTTCGCATACTCTTGAATCTCTTCGGCATTCTTACCATCGACTTCCTCAGCGATACCTTCGTAGTTTGTCCGACCGAACTTAGCGGATCCGTTCAGGAACTGTTGGAAGTCGCGCTTATTCCATTCAGGGAAACCCTTCTCGATCAAGCGCTCCTTCTCGGCCTTCTCTTCTTCTGTCAGCGGCTCTGCGTTGTCGATTTCCTTCTGAGCAAGTTCCTGGTCGGCCTCGCGAGCCTCGAGGTCCTCATCAGGGCCTTCAGGCAAAGGCGCTTTGAGGTTGTTTTCCTTCCGGTACCAAGCAGTCTCTTTATCCTGGAGTTCCCCCAGTCGCTCTGGGAAGAACTGGTAGTCATGGATGAGAATCTGCTTCGGTGCGCGAGGGATCCTGGGTTGCTTGTTCTCAGTGCGGCCACCAGTGACTAAAGTCTTGCGGTAGTACATGTCAATGCCATAGTTCTGCTCCTTGCGCTCACGCTTCGAAGGGTTGATCCAAGTAAGACCGACGTTCTTCTTGCGTGGTTCGAACGTCTCACCGTTCCATTCGTAGGTAGAGTCCGATGTGAACTTTTGCAGGTCGTCCAGTCCCAATGTCTCGTACTTCTCATTGAGCTTCTTGGTCATCTGTTCACCGCGCTGCATGATGGCATCAAAGTCGTCATCGTCGCCCTGGTCACCAGTAGCTGGGCCGATTCTTCCTTTGCTGCTAAAGACCTTCTCGGCACCATGCTGAATCATCGTGAGCAGCTCGTCCTTGGATGCGGCACCCTTCGCGGGCTGTTGTGAGCGGCCCTGCTGAATGACAAGCTGGTCGAGGCGGAGCTTCTGCGCCGCACGCTCGAGCACCTTCTCTTCAATGGCACCTTCTGTGACAAATCGGAAGACATAAACCTGCTTGGTCTGACCAATACGATGGGCACGGTCCATGGCTTGAAGATCAGCCTGTGGGTTCCAATCACTGTCAAACAAAACAACAATGTCTGCAGTAGTCAAGTTGATACCCAAGCCACCAGCACGAGTGGTAAGCAGGAACAAAAACTTCTCCGAATCCGGTTTGTTGTAGTCGTCGATGGCGGCAATACGGTCCTCGTGGGCGGTCGAGCCATCGATACGGCAGTACTGGTATCCTCGCATAACCGAGTAGTCCTCCATGATGTCCAGAACACGACTCATCTGGGAGAAGATGAGTACTCTGCTGCCCTGGGCCTTCATGCGCTTGAGCAGCCTGTCGAGCATGACCATTTTCGCAGCGTTGTTGACTAGATGCTCGTCGGTGGTGTATGGCGGGCCGGGCTCGGCGCCCTCGAAGAGGTACGGATGATTACAGCACTTTCGCAGCTGCATGACAATGTTGAGAAGACGAGTCTTGGACTCTTTGTTACCAGCACCGCCGTTGACCGCATCGATATCCTTCTCAAGAATCTTCTTGTACCAATCGACTTGCATATCAGACAGGCCAACGTACAAGTTGATTTCCTTCTTCGGAAGCAACGACTTTTCGACATCGGCCTTGACACGACGAAGCAAAAATGGTCGCAACACTTTGTGGAGCTGTTGTACGACGGTATCGGAATCTGTGTCCTGCTGCGAGAACCATTCGTCGAAAGCGGCGGAGTCACCGAAGACGTCTGGGAGAAGGAAGTTGAGCAGCGCCCAGAGCTCGTGAAGGTTGTTCTGGAGTGGGGTACCGGTGATGAGCAGTCGGTTTCGCGAATTGAACAGACGGACCATCTGTGCAAGAGACGATTCCTCGTTCTTGATACGATGAGCCTCGTCGATAATGATGTATTCCCAGGCGAACTTCTTGAGATGCGTCTTCTCGCGAAGGATCATCTCGTAACTGGTGATGCAGACATCGAACTTCTCGTCGACGAGTCGCTCTTTGATCAGCTCCGCTCGATCGTCCTTGTTTCCCTGCAGAACCAGTACGTTGATCTCGGGAATCCACCTCTCAAACTCGCGCTTCCAGTTGTCCAGGGTCGATTTTGGTACAACGACGAGATGAGGCCCTGTAATGCCGGCGATGAAGCGGAGGTACCCCAGGAAGGAAATCGTCTGGAGAGTCTTTCCGAGACCCATCTCATCGGCCAATATACCCGAGATACCGTTCTCATGCAGCGAGATCAACCAGTTGAGGCCCATGACTTGGTAGTCGCGCATGAGACCGTTGATGAAGCCGGGTGATTCTCGGAAGATGGTCTCGTTGTGTCCATGCTTCTCTTCGCGGACCAATTCAGCGTCTTCTTCCTGCTCGGTTTTGCGCCGCCGCTCCGCCGCCGCTCCGCCCTTGCGAACTTTGCTCGCCTTGGTCTTCTTGACCTCCTCCTCGTCTTGGCGGTCGATCTCGGCGAGAATCTCCTTGATGTGGGGGTTTGGGTTCGTGTCGATGAAATGTCGGAACAGATCTGTGAGGCCGAGCAGGTAACGGAAGCGCCGAATAGTATCGTCTTCCTGGAGTGATTGTTAGTACTGCGACTTTGCGCGTGATTGCGCCTCAGAGTGTTCGTACCTTTGAGGCGCCTAAGCGGTCATGCTTCTTGCCATATATGCTCTTCCGCATGTTTAGTGCCTCTGCGCGTTTTCTTCGCCCATCCACTGGGGCGTCGCCTGCTACACTGCTTGCTGTAGTGTTGGGGTTGGTATCTGAGTCCTGGTGGAGTGTTAGCCACTTTGCACGGGTGGCGCGGCACGTGAAGGGGCAGTGAACGTACTGTGTAGTCGGGCGTATCCTGGTAGTACTGCGACTGCGCTGTTAGTTTGTTGCTCAATTGGGCTTGCGCTTAAATTTCTCCGTCCGTCACCGCGTCGCGGAGCGGGAAAGAGGTCGGAAGTGAATGGACATACCCCGAACTTCTTGAAGCCGCTCATCTTCGTATCCTGATCCTGCATCTCTACATCCTCGTTCGCAGATGCATCTGCCGTCGATGGGCCATCCGAGTCGACATTGCTCTTCCGCGCCATATTGCCCGTTTGGGCTATCCGCCGCGTATGTTCGCGTATGTGTGGCTGTAGATGTCGCTGACAATCTCGCCTGGGGAGTCTACAGTGATGCGCACGTGGTATCCGATGGGTGTTGACGCGTCGAAGCCGTGGGCGTCTGGATGTCCGATGTGCAAAGGGAACTGGTGTAGAAATCGCGTCCACGGGGAATCTTACCTAACGCGACATTTAGTGGCAGGAACAACCGTGCACACTCCCCTACCTTGTCTGACACTAGCCAGCAACACCAATGTCCTTCAGAACACCACTATTTACGCGTCAACAACCAACATTTGTGCGAACACCTGGTACATTGATTCTTTCTCTATTCCATAACGCGTGTTTAAGACGCGACAGCGACGATGACGTCAAGTCATCCGAAATGTGGTAGAGTGGATTTCAGGTGAATGGTCATCAAAGATTTTGGGTGACCAACATTGGTATTGGCACACTTCACCAATACTTAGCGCACATCCTTGTAGATCGAATCGTCAAATTGGCTATCTACTTCATTTCTCTTCCTTTCATTAATACTGCATCTCGCCCCTCCTAAACAAGATATCTCCTCCAGTGATCCCCGATCTCCCACTCAAAGCTGTCTTCACAATCCCCTTCGCATGCAAATCCTTAACCAAGCTAAACAGCATTCCATCACATCCCTTGGCGGCCAGGAAGTCCACTGTCACTGGAAGGTACTCCACATGTCCAGTGATGGTCGAGTTATACGGCGCCTCGCCAATCGGGACAACAAAATCCGGCACCTCAGCCATAACACTAATACGACTATTGCTGAAGCCAAATGGAACGCCAGGCTCCTCGAAATAGACGTTGCGCGGGTCGGCTCGTGCGGTGGAGCCAACGTACAGGACGAGCGACTCAGAGCAGGATTTGGGTGATGGAGCGAGGACGCCAGAGTTGACCCAGTCCATAAAGATGGTCTTGTTGGCAACCGCCTCTTCAACAGTATTTGTCTGGTTGGCGCCCCAGCCCCAGCGTGCGAGAGGTACTGGGTTCACGAATGGTCGGCGGCCATCGTATTTGGCGGCATAATCAGCGTAGAATGGGTCGCGAACGAGCTCAATCTGCTGCTTGGTGATGAGAATCGCGTAAGTGAGGTTCATGAGGGTCTCCAGGGGTGCAATGCTGGGATTGTCATTGCTAAACTCAGAGGTCAGGTTGTAGGCTGACACATTAGCCTGTAGATATTCGCTGACATTTCCAAGGAAGTTCGTCAAAAGCTGATTAGCCACACCGCTGCTTGATGTTGGCCAACCGAGCGTCTTGATAGTCTTCGGGTAGGCGTTTGTGATGGTGACGTTTGCGCCATACATGGCCTTGGCGGCGTCCATCCAGATGGCAGGATCGCGAGCGAGTAATCCTGGAGTGTCAAGTACTGGGCTGAGGGGCATGGTGTGGTTCAGAGAAACGAGACCATGGGAGGGTCTGTTGCCGAAGAGGCCCTGAACCTGCGATGGACCGCGCACACTACCTCCAGTATCAGAACCAAGCGAGACATCTAGCCAGTGATAAGAAGCAGTTCCAGCGCCTCCGCCAGAAGAGCTGGATGATGTGTCCTGATACCCGTCGCCCCTTGGATTGAACGCCTCATGATAATCAACCCAGTCCGCGGTGGCTTGCTCGCCATTCGCAAATTGACTTGTGAGCATCTTGCCAACAACGATAGCTCCAGCGTCGATCAGATTTTGTACGGGAGGAGCTGTATTGTTGGCAGGAGGGTAGAACCAGTACCAAGCCCGATTACCGTTGCTGGTGCGCAGTCCTTTGATGTCGTAGATATCCTTGATACCAATTCGGACGCCAGCGAGCGGCTTTTCGGCAGTTTTTGTGTAGTAGAGGCGGGATGGTACAGCAATCGCTTGTTTCTGGCCAACAGTGGCAGCTGGTAGCACGGAAAAAGTGCCATCGCCATTAGAGATGGCTGATTCGAGGAATGCTCCTTGGACGTCCGAGAACAGTCTCCAGGCCTCGTAAACTTCACCAGCAGCATTGATAAAGTAGGGTCCTGGAGCTAGCGTACAGGATGCAGCACCACTTAATATGGTGTACGTAGAGTTCATCGGTGCACTACCTTGAGTGTAAATAGCTGGTTCGCGTCAGAATGCTGTCTTGGTCGGACCCTTGGGAAACATACCCTCAAGAAAGGCTGGCTGCCAAACATCGTCCTCGCTGTAAGATGCAACATCGACGCTGCCACTCTTCACCACAGTGATAGGCACAAATGGCCCGTCCTTGAACGAAGCCTGGAGTTCTTCACATCCACTGATACTTGCTGTGGGCTTTCCTGGTAAGAAATAGTCCACGTCGTTGAGCGATAGTGTGAGGCCCTTAGAGGAGACAGCGGCCTGGACACTAGAGGCAAGAGCGACTGAGGCAACGCTCAAAGCCTGAAGAAATCCCATCTTGACTATTAAAGACTGACGAGCGCCAGAAACTTGTCTGTGCAGCTCATCGCCTAGCTTTATAAGACATACATCGGAAGGCAGCCACCGGACAAACAGCAAATGCCGCATCGTACGCATCATACCAACACAGTCTGTCATGACACGCCGTTAACCATACAGGTACCGCATCTAGTCTTGTTTTAGTATCTAATAGGAAGATCGGATACCTCAGTGGACCGGTATCTGCCATGAGGCACGTATTTTTGTATGCCTGTCCATGAGGCGCATGATAAGCCTGCCGACGGAATC
The DNA here is from genome assembly GCA_022559985.1 of Parastagonospora avenae f. sp. tritici 18332-5. Taxonomy (NCBI): domain Eukaryota; kingdom Fungi; phylum Ascomycota; class Dothideomycetes; order Pleosporales; family Phaeosphaeriaceae; genus Parastagonospora; species Parastagonospora avenae. Next base: position 45,560 of record JAFJTR010000114.1, read on the forward strand.
GAATTGATAAGCGTAAAGAAGTCAGCGAGGCCTGCAGAGTGCCTCAGTCGGCTTCAATAGGTCCGAAATGAGAAACATGTCAGCGAATCCTGTGGAAGATGTCCATGAGCCGTGGTCCCAAGATCCTTATCTCTGGGAAGTGCAGTGGAGTTGCTGCGTAGCGGCTCGCGTAAACGATAGGAACGTGGCATGGATGCGCTAGGAACGACAGGCTGCATTCCAACATTTCTACAGACGGCTAGAATATTAGTCATTTCCAGCTTGTCACAATTTGAGGATAGCAAGGATGCTAAATAACACTCGATTCATACTGTGCCTTGGCGTTGTTGTTCGGCATTTATCTATCCAAGAGCGCGCGCGACGAATATATGTCAGGGCCCGCAGTCGCCCTGAAGACTCGACAGCAATGTGTGTACGTGCTTCGAATACATCAAATGGGCAACTGCTTCTACGCTTGAATTTTTCTATGGCCCCGCCGAAAAGTAGCATAGCCAACTATCGCTCACGAGCATGGCGATGCCACCAAAAGTATAAAGGATCTCAGTATCTCACGGCTACTGGGTCTTCTTCGCACTCCTGTTCTGGAAACCTATGCCATGGATATACACTAGCGAGCCACCCAAGTACGCAGCGTACAGCGTGGTCGGCAGCGCCACCACGGTGCTAATCATCAAGTTGGTAGCATCTGGGGTAAAGCCTGGGTTGTCCCTCCTCGACCACCAATTATACAAAGCACCAATGGCCGCAATGTCATTGATCAGAGCGTGCATAACGCCAAGTTTGGCTTTCTTCGAGGAGAATCCGTCGCGTTGGATGACAGGCATGAGTTGCTGAGCACCGGTGACTACAGCGGGCACTGTGAACAGGAGTGTGAGGATGGTGGTGTAGTACGACAATACTGGGAACAAGCTCGGCTGAATGGCTATGCCCATGGTCTTGACTACGCGGCGTGTTAGCTGGATCAAATCGCACCTTGTGTTCGACGTACAGGTCGAGGCTACGATCGAAGCTGTCGGCGCAAACTTGGACGCAAAGTACACGGCATCCAGACCTCCCGTCAATACCGTGGTGGTGATGGGGAAGTGGACGGTCGCTACAGCAAATCAGCATTGTCTCGCGTATCGGTCGAGCACAAAGAATCATACCTGGATGTGCTGGGTGCGACATTATGACTTGATAACTGTTCGTTGTCCGGATTGCACTCAGAGCGACATCAACTGAGGGTTATGTACAGACAGCAAAGCCGGGAGCGCATAGGACGCCCTGTGGAGAGCCGAGCGCAACTGCAGTGCGACGAAGAACACTCGTTCGACCAATCATCGCATTGGGCCTCATCAGACATTGTTCCTTCAGACTGCAGAAGGCTGTCGTCATCGATTCTGCAACCCGCCGGCGACCCGAAGACCGTGATATTTGTTGGTGGATGACCGAAAGTGGTAAAGCCTCAGGCACCCCCTGCGTCAGCCGAACATCGTGGCTGTGATTTGCTGATCTTCTCAACTGTGCATGCGATAGCTGATTCACAACATGTTCGATATCAAACGCGCCCATGGACTACGCGAAGGGCTCAGAGCATGTATACGACTGGCACGATGACCCTTACTGGCGTAGTCGTCGCCTGTCGCCTGCACAAATACAGGTTCACGACATCCGCCTCGAGGGTTCCCGTCGAAATGTCGGCGCAATGCTGGAGATGCGCGAAGTCCTTTCCTCCTCATTGCTGCCAGCCCTAGAAAGGAGAGATGAGTTGGCAAATGACTTGTCGATCCAGGAAGGCACGCGGCATGAGCAGGTGCAGATTAAAACCTTAGCCCAAGAATTTGGGTGGCTCCAAGTTCTTCGCAGTAACACCGTCCAAAAATCCATCACCGACTCTCAAGAAACTAGGAAATGTCGGTGGATACACATGTATGCTATCAGATGTAGACCAAAGTTGGTGGGCTAACTCAATGTACAGATCGAGCAAATTTTCGGACTACCTCGCCGGATGCTTAGTTGGTCTTTCGGATTGGAGCAGTCCGGATCAACCTGTTACTGCTCTTCGGCAGTTGAACCACTGTATCAATCAACAAGAGCGCTTTTCGAAGCATGGAAGATACTTCGCTCCCTTCTTTCAAAATCTTGGCGATGATCGTGAAGCCAAGAAGGATAGACCTATGCTGCTCAGTGTACCTTTTCTCGATTGGGGACTCGATGGGGAAACACCTCCGTTGCGGTTTCAAATCGATCCAAGAGAAGGGTATCAATCATCTAGAAGCTCTTCACATCTTTTGCGATCGATATTGCAGCATTTTTACCGACTTGAAGACACCAGCGATCGAGAGCCTCAGCAGGTCTTCACGAAGCATAAGCCCTGGTTGACTGATCGTAATTTGGATCTGAAGGTTCAGCGTTTCTATGGTCACCAGCCGACCTCGCTTGTCGTGGATGAGCTTTGGATTCTGGTGATTGATGCAAGGCACGTCGTCACCTTTTCAAGTAATCAATCGTGGAAATCACGCTGGCCTCCACTCCAGGTAGCTGCGCGCATCGCAGAAGTGTCGTTTCGTGGCATCCGAAACAGTTTGATCAATACCTACCCCAGAAATAGCGAGCAGGGCTATAGCGGACAGGATTACACTTCATCACTTCACGTCATTGCGGCCCTGAGCGGAGCATTGGGTATGCTGCATCGATCATTCTGGACAGACATTCCTCTGTGTCTATCAGACAGATATGCTAGCTACCTGTCGCATCTGCAGTATCGTTTACTTCGCGCGCCAAATTCGAAACTTGTCATGGACCTCCTGCAAGTGCAAGAGGAACTCAACATCGTCATATCTATCACGGAGCAACAGATGGAGCTTGTCACGAGCCTTCAGGGACATGCGTTAACGCGACGCAACAGACCACAGTCGATGGATGCATCACAGCCATATATCGAGCAGCCTCCAAGTTCATTACCACCATCAGATGTGGCTACTTATCGCCAAGTTTCGTTCTCGCATCTATCTGACCCTGCCGCGCAGCTTCTCGAAAACCTGCAACGAGAGTACGCCGACTTAGTCGATCTACGCGAAAACACCAACGCACTCATCAATCGTACCATCCAGCTCGTCAACATTCGTCTCGAAGACCACGGGAAAGCAATCTTAGTGTTTACCATTGTCACCATGATATTTCTGCCATTATCCTTCATCTCGTCCTTCTTCGGCATGAACTTCTCGGACATTCGGGACATGGATAACACCTCGCACCTATTCTGGATAGTAGCCGGATCTTTGACTGTCGGCACTGTGGCCTTTAGCGTGTTCCTAGCTTTCTATGGTGGAGCCATTGTTGAGTGGTTCGTGACCTGGCGAGAGCATCGGCAGCGGAGAATGAAGAAGAGAATCGCGGGGAAGAAGAGGAAGCTTGAGATCCGACAGAAGCAACAAAACCGATTGGCTAACTTTGAGGTATTGGATGCTTTGCGACCGAAGCCAAACGGCCCGTTCTGAAGCTGCGTCGAACAGTGGGTCTCTATGTCTCAGCACGCAGTGCTGTCAAGCACATAGTTTCGCGTGCACGGCATCACTAAGCTTAAATGCGGCGGCGAAAGCCCAGGCATTGACCAGTTCTCACAATTCGAGCCTCACAACTGATCTGAATACCATGAACAGTCACTTCGGTTCGTCTACAAAGGACGCCAAGTAGCCTCGGAAGCATGCTTCCCCTGTTTGCGTCTTGTATATGGGCTAGTCATCATGCACTATGGGGTAAAGCAGCCCTATCCTCTAAGACAAAATCTATACATGTAACAAAGTTGCGTCACAGGTTGCGAAGTCATGAGTCAATCCAAGCTTGCTGTTAGACTGTCATTCTGCATACATGTATACAAAGGTCCCAGTTCGTGCTTGTTGACTAGATCTGCGTACACCGCTTCCTGGTACCATCAAAATGCCCGAACAAGGTGAGACCATCCCAGCTGGATCATTATCCGACAACCAAATATTCATTCCATAAGCAGTATCAGAAAACTTGAAGGGCCGACTCAAAACGTCTTACGATGCGATTGCGGAAACTTACGGCGCCCGCTTCACCAAGGAGGACGGTCCTGTGTCTGTACGATTGCGCTACGTCAAAAGAATGATCGAACAACTCAACGCCAGCGGCACTATCGAAGCCAATATTTTCGAACTTCGATGTTGATCCGGCGTCCCCGCCACCAAATTCATGCTTCAAAACGAGAAGCCCAAGTTCCGCGTCACAGGCAACGATCTATCTACCGTGCAGACAAAGCTTGCGCGAGAAAACTTGGCCACTTTCAAAGACCGAACGACACTCATCGAAGGTGACATGCTGGCTCTCGACTTTCTTGACTCCACATTTGACGCGCGAAGAGCAGGCTCAGCTCATGAAGAAGATTGCGGGCTGGCTGAAGCCAGGCGGTTACTTTCGCGCGAACTTTGCTGCGGACGAGTTGGAGAAACCTGAGGTTGATAGATGGCTGGATCGCGAAAAGGGGTGGATATTTTGGAGTGGCTGGGGTAAGGACAGAACTTTGAAGATGGTGAGAGACGCTGGATTGGAGGTGCTGGTTGAAGAGGTTCTTGAGGAAGTTGGTGATGCGACTTTCTTGTGGGTATTGGCGAAGAAGGCATTGTAGACAGATCGCGAGGCTTATTGTTGTTCGAAGAAAATTGAAGACTTTCGATAAGTTATACTGCTTACATCAATTGATTAGTCTAGTGAGATATACCAGTCGGAGTGATCGACACTAGCAGCGGTCGTAGATAGCACTGGCACGTCCTCCCACAACGCAGCAATATCGAGCGAAGAATAACGCTGCTCCCTGTCGGAAGTCCTTGCCAATGAAAAAACAGCAGAGGTGAGGAAGTCGCTCTTCTGGGAAATAAAGCTGGACGTGACGGTAGGTATCAAAGTTCTTTGCCATATGAGATTCGTGTTGGCATCCGGTTTCAGTATCTCCGCTCTTTGAGTCTCTTTCAAATATCGGAGGCCCGCATCTTGAGGTCGGATCAAATCAGTTGCCCGGATCCCGCTCGCTCCTGCGCTCGAACAGACTAAGGCTCCATCATGAGTTTGGAGTATGCCTTCAACAAACGATTCAGCGTCTCTTGCCACAAGTTTTGATACATGTTGCTGAGAACGCAACACCTCTCCTAGTTCCGCTCCTCGTCCATGTATAGCGAAGCCTCCTTGCACGGACTGGATCGGAATTTCACTGAAACCCCTGTTACTGATCTCGTGAACTCGAACATACCAGTCCGGCCAGCGCTTCGTTGGTGGTATGAGAGTTGTAGTGACTTCAATATCAGCGTCTTTCCATGGCTTCCACTTGCTCCGCAGTGTCGTGACTATCTCTTTCATGTCTTCCTTGCTGCACACCGTCGCTGTACCAAAGTTGTGCTCGGAAATCTTCCACGGCACACGCCATGTATCACCGCCATCCTTGCTGAGCGCCAGTGTATTGTCCGGTGCAATTTGCTGTATCAAAGTACCAGTGGGTACGCTAAAGCCAAAATGTGACGAGTATGCATATTTGCCATATTTGGCTTCAGTCGCTTTGAGCGGCCATGGACAGTACTGCCCCATGGATATGAGGAAATGATGTTTGCCGGTGTTGCAGATGATATGCATCGGTGGGCCAATGGGAACCACTGAGAGAGTATTGCTTGTCGGAAGTTGTTTCTCCTGGGCAGTCCAGAAAGGGTGGTCGTCCGAAGTTCCAAGCGCAAGGAATGATTTCAGAGCCCAATATGGTGATTGTGGACTATTGTAGTCTTCGCTCATGTACATGTTCGGATACGTAAAGCCTATGGTCAGCGTCCCATCGACATTGAACATGTCGTGCTTAGTGCCCCACCAACGGAAGTGGCGCAAGAGAAGTCCTTTTACGACGCCCCAGTCATCAAGCGGAGATGGCAGCTCCACGTCAGCAAACGCTATGGCTGACCAGAAGCCGGCGAAAGCGAAGCGATATGTAAGACTCCTACCGAAAGGAATAGCAGCTCCTGCTTATCTTCAGCAATGTTCTGTGCGTATAGAATATCATCCCATCTCGCTCACCATCGGTATCGAAGTATCTCCAAAAAGACATAGCAAATTCTTTTGCTCTTGCAATGAATCGATCGCACCTTTCTGGGTCAATGTCTCGCGCCATCTTGGCGTAGATGAGTTGCGAGAACTGGATCGCGAAGCTCCCCGAGTAGTAGTCTGCTTGTCGACCGTCTTCACTCCAGAACCCATCGGCTGCCCATCCATCGCCCTGGTAAAACTGCTCCATAGTGTCCAAGTCTGCTTTCATAGCGTCTACAACATCATCGTGAGACATGCCACATACTTTTACCAGAGCCAGGTTAGTCATTACCCTAAACCACAACCAGTTCGTTTGTGGAAAGTCTTTTCCGTTGATGGTTTTCAGCCACTCCGTGATGTTCTGCTTCGTTTTTTCTGATTGAGAATGGAACATAGCATCCGGTGCGGCTAGTAGTGCAAAGGAGATGATTTCCATCTCCACCATGCGTTGATCGCGGAGTACAACAGGCAGCCAATATTCAGCATGCGTCGGATCAGTGCCGTTTGCGAGGCCCTTGACATAAGGTTCGATCAATTCGTTGTATTCGTCCTTGGTGACAAGGGACGAGTGCAAGAGTGTGCCCACAGCCCATAGCGCTCGAGCATATCCCTCAAGTTGGGCGGCTACATCGTCAAAATGAGTCCCAGTGACTAAAGGTAGCCTTATTCGCGCTCCGCCAGGCGATTGGTACGGTTTCAGTGCGCGGAGCAACGAAACGGAGGCGGTCTTGAAGTCGGCGTGACTGCGGAAAGCGTTGTCGGAGAAGCCTGCCAAAGGAGGCATGTCGTCTTGAGCCTCCAGGATTCACGTGTTGAAGAAGGGTCGATGCAGAACTGGCAGCCTCGTTGCCATGCTGTCAGAAGTTGCCAAGTTCAACGTCAAGCGGGGCCAACAACCATCTCCACGCGCACCACTTCATCATGCATAAGGAAATGCATCCGCATCGTCCGACTGTCGCGCATCGCGCGACCTCCAATCGCGAACAATAGAGTCATGCATCGCATGGATCAGGGGATAGCCTCATTAGCCGAAGCAATTGGTTAGCGTTGGCCTGCGGGGAAGCCTTGAAGCGGAGGAGCCACCGAACCTGGAATCAAGAGAATCAGACATAACCCGCTGCCCGCTGGATGCAGTCCTCCACAGTTTTCATCTCCAGCAGCACTTGGACATGTCGCGCCGATGTCGACTGGCTGGAACAATCTTTCAATAAGCAATGGTAGTCAGGCTGGTGACGATGACATCCCAGCTTGTTCTAGTTGCAAGAAGCGGAAGTTGCGCTGCTCAAGGGAGACTCCCACATGTTCGCATTGTCAGCGGCTAGGTAGGTCTGAGATGGTTTGGGTCTTCCGTTGAATCTAGGGCTGACACTGCAGCCAGGCACTGAATGTGTGTATAATGCAAAACAAAAACCTGGTCTCAAACCAGGAGCTGTAGAAGCATTAACGCGTCGCGTCGGTACGACGCCTACCAGCTTTGAATCAGAGTTGCGGCTTATATTTATAGCATTTCTTGAACGAATATTGCTGGATGAAGGCGGCAACATCCGTCCGCGGTACAACGATTTCGCGGATTCTGATACGCGACATTCTGTCAACGATGCAAATACCGAATCAGTCCGCGCGGCCGAATTGGTCCAGCAAAATGATGCCATAGACGGCAAATTTCGATACCAACAAGTAGAAGATCCGCTCCAGCACTCATCCAAAACATCAGCGCAAGAACAACGACCTGTCAACCCACTGAAGCGCAAACTAGATCATGCTCAGCCTCCGTATTGGCCGTTCGACCTGGACGATGTCGACTCATCGCATCACTTACCAGAGCAGCCACTGTTGTGTAAAGTGGTAGAATTCTTCTGTACATCCTTCCATCACTGGATCCCATATATCCACAAGCAGAGACTTCAAAATCGTGTACGCGAAGGCTTCCAGAGTGCTGGCTTTGACCTACTACTTCACGCCATGGTAGTCACGACATTAAGGCACATGGATCCTAATGTGCTCTTCCTGGATCGAGACCAGGTCAAAAGACAAGTCAAAATCTCTCGCTCAGTTGTAGAGGCCAGGTCCATACAGGACGTTTCCGTTGAGAGCCTGCAGGCACTCATTTTGGTCGTGTTTGATCATGTAAGTGATGCTCATCAGAACAAAGGAAGTGCACTAGATGGAGGAACAAGATCTTCATCGTAATCAAAGTACCCCATGGCAATGATTACGCAACAAAAGCCCACGAGACATGTGGGAATAAGCCTCAAACGCGCTCATACTGACTATGAGTAGCTTAACAACGGTCAGGCCCAGCGAGCCTGGCCGTTGATCGGTTCGCTCACGAGAACGATTGATTACTTACAATTGACCACCGAGCCGTCTCAGTCTCAATATGGATCCCTTATGAAGCCAGTGCGTTTGCTGCCGCCATCGAACGACTGGACCGAGCTCGAAGAGCGTCGCAGACTCTTTTGGGTCGTTTTTCTGCTTGATCGATTTTGCTCAATCTCGACAGGCTGGAACACGAGTCTTACTGCCGAAGACGTTCATAGGAGACTACCAGCAGATGGTGGTTACTTTACACGCGAAGAGCCCGTGACGACCCCGTTCTTTGGAATCTGGAACAAGGCTGCCGCGAGGATTGGTAGATCACTTGCTCATTTACCAGCGCAGTACAACGAAGAAGACCCAGCTATTAGTGACTTGCCCGTGGGAGCCAGCCCGAGTTCTGCCAATGGCTATATCGATGCCTCCAAGCTCGGTGCTTTTGCTTATTGTGTGGAAGCCACAGAGTCGCTAAGTCAGGTAACGACATTCTTTCTCCAACAGCGAATCAACTGGCAGGACAAAGAACACGCCATCAATTGGTTGACACGTTTCAAGGAGCTGGACCTTAGACTCGTCCAATGGAAAATGTTTTTGCCGCGCAAATGGGCCGATGCAGATATATCCGCTGATCGAGAAGTCATCGATATGGACCCTAATCTTACACTTGCACACATCACGCATAACACGTCTATGATCCTACTTCATCATACGATAGCGTATCCTCCACGGGGCTGGAATGATTATGTTGCTCTGCCTCAGAATTGCAGTGCGCAAACATGCGAGCTTGCAGCCATCGAAACTTCCAACATCGTGGATAAATTTCTCATACATACGCCCATCCCCTTCGTAAATGCGCAATTTGCATTCTGCGCCTATGTCGCAGCAAAAGCTCTCCTTTTCAGTCACCAAGCGAAACGAAAATCGCAACTCCGGCCCGAGTTCCAGCGCCTGGTAAGGAATCTGTGGGAGATGTCTGATCGCTGGTCTGGTAACGATAGTAACGCGGAGGCTTTGACGACGCCCACGACCCAACCTGGAATTTTCGCAAATCACCTTGCAAGTCTACATGATGCCTGCAAAGACACTCAGTTTAGCTTTGATCTATATGATCACTCGTGCGCACCAGGTGTACAGCAGTATGCCAGTCCGATGACCACTGCGACCCCAAGATCTCACGCTCCCCGAGACACTCCCGTCACACATCACGTACGGAACAACAGCATGAATAGCTCTCAGTCAGCCCTAAGTCCAAGACGCCTACCTTCCACCACCGGTTACCCATTAGGTCAAGGGAATTCTTACGTCACCACTCCCGGTTCGCAGCCCTATATGGCATCGTCATCCTATACAGCACAGCACGCGATGAACGCATTTCCTAGCATTACCCATCCAGATCAGAACGTACGGGCTGACACATTTGCCACACCGAATGCTCCAATGACTCGGCCTCACCCAGCGAATGTAGCACACAACCAGAGCGTGCAAGACCAGTCTCTGATCACACTCTCTGACACATTCCTAGACGCACAGTTCCTCGATATGGATCGCGTCATCACTTTTGAAGATGCGAACTTCTTCATACCCTGGCAATAGCTAACACAATTCGGATCCGTCATATTTGGTGTCGCGTGCGCATGAAGTGCCGGTAAATCCAAGGCGACAAAGTTCGCAAGCAACCACTATACGAAGAAGCTTGGATCTCCAAAGTACGATTGAAAGAAGCACAAGATAAAAGAGAGTCCTCTACGGATCGATGTACATACACTTTATAACAATCCCGCTCTCAAGAGCTTGTTGCCGAACTCGAGTAAATAGTAATCTGCGTACACCAGCCCATGATCTTTGTACTTCTTGTGGGCATCTGGATTCCAGTTCGTGGTACTGTTCCTGAGCAAGCACTCGAATCCACTTTCTCTCAATCTCAGCTCGTCAGTAGCGCTGTCTCCGTTCACCATGCCCTTCTCTGGCCCTCGGAAAGATGCCAGATCTTGGTCGTATGACATGTCGAGTGTTTCCGACACAATCTGCAATGCGATGTCAAGGAAATTCGTGTTTCCAGATATTTCTGCCGCGACACTCGTCGGCAGAGCTTGGAGAGACTGGTGGATGATGAGAAGACCGTTCGCGGCTACCACACCGGCCGAAACATCGCGTAAAGGCTCCTGGGGATTTTCTTGCGGCGCATCAAAGTCCCACAGTGGTATCATATGATGATGCCATTTCTGTTCGCCTTCTTTAATTCTCTGCAGGAAATACTCTGCGCATCCAATAGCTGTCTTGAGGTACTTGATGTCCTTGGTCCAGCTGTATGTTTGCGCAAATCCCATAATAGACCATGCTTGGCCTCGGCTCCAAGTGGACTCATCTCTCCAACCTTGGTTCGTCATTTTCGCCTGCGGCCGCCCAGTCCTTGGGTCAAAGTTCACGAGATGATAACTAGAGAAGTCTGGTCTCAAAATTTCGTGAATGATGGAGTCCGCATGTTGAGTCGCAATATCGATAAGTGATTGATCGTCTTGAAGGTGTCCAACGAAGTAAAGCAAGTCCAGATCTAGCACTGTCAGCTTCTGTCGTCTCTTTGAGGTACGAAGACTTACTGCACATGCTATCAATAATGACGAGGAAATTGGTTTCCATGTCAGTGATTGAGTACCGGTCGTTGATCGCAACATCCCAACTTCGAATTGCTTTCACGCAGTCATTGTATCTTGAGGCTAACGCATATGCTGCATTCACAACCGACTGGAGGCTTTCTTGGTTTTCGGTCAACTCCCAGTCTTTCTGTAATGCTGGCTGCACGATGAAACCCATGTCGTGTGTATCTCTTCGGCTGGACATTTGATTTATGGCGACACCATAGTGTCTTCCAAGCTTCAACAACTGCTCCTGTACATGCGGTCGCACGTGTTCCGGGACATCGAGTGCCTGAGGATACCTCATGGCACGCTCGAGGATGGCATATATCGCACCTGGGAAGAAGCCGCAAGTCCAGAAATCCGCTTCTCGTTCTTCATACTTCCCAGGATCAGGTCCTTCTTGCGGTACTGTATGCGGATACGAGGCGAGGGGAGCCTAGAATCATGAGCATCGACTGAAAAAAGGAAAAGCGTGCTCACGTACCTTTTGTCTGAAGCCTCTTTGTGCAACCTGCATTATCTTTGCCACCACATTCTCGGAGTAGACTTCGCCAAGGTTTACGCCTTTTACACTGCCATTTTGGGTCAGTGAAACTCGTAAATACAGCGTAGTCACTGCGCGATTTTCTTTCTTTCTTACCTTGCAATCTTAGCCTCCTTCTTTACTCGTGATGCTGCGACGACCATGTCGAGTTCGGCTATGTTGAACTAATCAGAGGTTATGACGCGAGACAGTGAACGAATGTGGTCGATATCTTGCAATTGCCCTCTTTTCACGGATCAATCGTAAACGAGCAAGTCTTGTCTAGCATACTGTGAGCATAGCAGATATGTGCTTGAAGAATCGGCTCGACGATAGATTCGCGCTGCTGTCATTTGCGGCACGGCAGCCTGCCGCTTAGACTAGCATGTTCATTTTCGTGTGGTGCAGCATCGGTGCAATCCCTAGCGACAATAACCAGGCTTATGACCGGGATCTGCATTCTCCCGCTGCATCGTAACAGTCTCGTGAGCGAACGTGTTGAGCCTCGTAACACATCCGGAAAAACTTCTGTTAGTAGAAATTGTGCTCAAATTGTGTTGCGATGCTAGAGGATCGTAGCGAGATGCTTCCAAGATTTCCTTGCAGCTTCCCCGCAGCATGTGCTCGAAATATACGCTAGGCAGAACGCAGGATCTAGAGCAATTTGTGGAACAATTTGCCCATCAACACGAGACGGTAGCATAGACAGACTGCTAGTATACAAAATAAGTCTCTTGTGAAAGAGCGCCAATTGATCTGTGCAAGCCTCCCATAATCTGTCCGTTAATTACCTTTACAGGTTATTCGCGTAGTAGAGGACAAAGTTAGACGAATTAGAGGTGGCGATGGACACAAAATGAGGTTAATCATTGGCTGAAATTCAACAAGGGTATGGACCGACGTGCCTACATCCTGAACACACCCCGCACCTCACACAATTATAAGAGAAGGTGTTAAAAGCAGTTCGGGCCAGGTTTGTAACTGCAGTAGTCTGGTTGCTTCACGTTCTGCCAAATGTTGTTCACCAAATTCATACCAGCACTCCTCTTTGGAGCTTCAGTTCAAGCTATACCGTCATTCAGACCGCGGGCAGCATCCATTTTGCCGTTGTCGACCAAGGGGCGTGACATCATTGACAACAATGGCAACGTTTTCCACTATGTCTCGACAAATTGGCCGGGTGAGTGTGAACGACTTACTTTTGTTGGCTCTAGACTTACATGTGTATGTGCCAGGTCATCAGGAGATCATGATACCAGAAGGTCTGCAACACTCTTCGGTTCAGGATATTGTCGCTTGGTTTCCCAAGTTTGGACTGAACTCAGTGCGCCTTACGTTCGCAATTGAAATGATCGACGACTATCTCGCGAACAGCCCGAATCAGACACTGGAAAAGAGCGTCATCAATGCTCTCGGTAGTTCCAACGGAACAAAGGTGCTTAATCAGATTCTTAGCAAGAATCCGCAGTTCACCAAGAACACAACAAGGCTGCAAGTCTGGGACGATGTCGCAAAAGAGCTCTCAAAGCAGGGAGTCATCATCCACTTGGACAACCACATGAGCAAAGCATTTTGGTGCTGCGCTGACAATGATGAAAATGGATGGTTCGGTAGTAAATACTTCAACGTTGAGAACTGGAAGCGTGGCTTAGCCTTCATGGCGAAACATGTAAGTATCTCCAGCCGACTTCCCAATGTTGATTGTTCGCTCCCTTCTTACTACGTAAGATTGAGACTGTTTACTTTCAGGGACTGTAGCCAAATTTCTGCATGTACAATCCGTGAGCTGCCTCAGCACGGGACAGAGATTCCCTGCGCAGGTTCGTCACATTTTTGACGATCAATGACTAATAAATCACGTAGGGCAAGGAAAATTGGCCAACGTTTGCTTCGATCGGTCTGAGGAACGAGTTACGAAATGCTGCAAATGCTGAACCCATAGACTGGTATACCTGGTACATCCATATGACGGCCGCCGCGGACGCCGTCCACAAGGCTGATCCTGACGCTCTTATCTTCTTCTCTGGCCTCTCGTACGACACGTATATTGACCCGATCCCTCTCGGCAAAACTCTGAATGGTACCGCTGGCACCTCAACTGCAGGAAAGACCGCCAAGTTCGTTCCTAGCTCCTTTGCGTACAAAGATAAGATTGTTCTCGAGATTCACAAGTACGACTTCGAAGCTACTCAGGACGATTGTGCAACTTTCAAGCGGAAGTGGTACCAGAAAGGTTTCCAAGCAGTCAATCCCCAAGACCCAGCTACCAAATACCTCTTCCCCATGGTAATCTCTGAGTGGGGATTTATTCACAATGGCACATACTGGAATCAGACTACTTATGCTAAGTGTTTAATTGAGATGGTCAAGGAATACAAAGTCAGCTGGCAACATTGGGAGTTGTCCGGTAGCTTTTACATCCAGACTAGACCAGGAAGGACCCCAAAAGAGACTCTCCAAGGATCAGAGGAATTCTGGGGATTGTTGAACTACAACTGGACGGCTATCAGGTCTCCGATCACGCTGGAGAACAGTCTGTACAAGATGATAGACGCGTTGAAATGAACGTAGCTTGTATAATCGATTAGATCAGAAAATTCTATCGACAATGAAATGCTGCAGTGATTCGGCCTTCCGTACACTTTGGGAACAAGACAAGACTGCTCCTCGTTCCAAGACGCGAATAGGCTTAGGCTTATGCAAGTATGACATCTTTATATCTTGTGGCATATGGAAGCTGGATGAGGTATGACATGCCTTAGCTCAACCTTGGAAGTTGATGGTCCTTGCAAATTCTAATCAAGTCATGTCAGATGTTCTGAGCTTTACCGGTAGCGACGTCTAGTGCCAGTTGGTGGGCACTTACCACATGTCAAACCCCACCTCCTCACAACGATGATACACAATTTGATCACAACTTTCCTTGTCGTGTTCCTGAAGGACCACAAATTCTTGGCCTTCATTCGGTACCGGGTCAATGAACTCCATCGTGGCGTTTTGCCCCAGATCCTCCACCCCCGCACTGATCTAGCCTAATCTAGTAATGTCCCGAATTTCCGATGCATAATCATGGAACATGGATGTCGCTTAGCAGCCTTGAATTTGGGCGATGCGGGGGCTACATATTGAACTACCTGGTCTCGGGCAGGGTGGATCGTACTCATCGACCGGCGTCTTCTTTTTGTTGCTGTGTCTTCGTAGTTTCCGAGACTATCCCAGGCGCGCAACATGGCTAGCACCAACCCTCGAGAAGAGACCATGGGCGCCGAAGCCAGGCAGGGCGAGTTCGATACCAATGTCATTGCACCTGCGGAAGCACCAAAGCATTCACCATGGAAGGCTTGGATATACCTCGCGAATTGGTATCCTTCGCACTATCCTCCCGAGGAGAGGAAATTGTTGAAGAAAATGGACGCGTGCTTGCTGACGTTCTGTTCCTTCATGTGTAAGCGCAGATTCAATGAACTGATAGACTGACTTACTGACTGCGACAAGTTTTCCTCAAATGGCTCGACTCATCGAACATAAAGAATGCCTACGTGTCGGGTATGAAGGAAGAGCTGCACCTCTATGGAAACGAGTATTCGCTGTTTGACACATTCTACAATGGTAAGAAAAGTACCCCGAACGTCATTGAGACGAAAGCTGATCCAGTATCGCGCAATACAATAGTTGGCTACCTTGTATTCCAAGTCCCATCACTGCTCCTACTCTCGAGACCCAAGATCGCCAAATACTATCTGCCCACTATGGAAGTTTTGTGGTCGATCGTCACTTTCACTCAGAGCCAGATGCGCAATCGTAACGATATTTACGGTACCCGATTCTTGCTGGGTCTGCTCGAGACACCTGTGGCTAGTGGTACCACATACGTGCTTGGGTCTTGGTATAGACCTGAAGAGGTTTTCAAGCGCACGGGTGTGTGGTACGTATCGAACAATATCGCTGTGATGTTTGGCGGGTGAGTCTTCCAATGCCCGAAGAGATTGCATATGAAACATGTACTAACTTTTCGCGCCCTCAGATATCTTCAGGCTGCTGCATACAAGAACTTGAATGGGTATGCAGGATTCCGAAAACCCTCGATGCCGGATTGTACTAACACAGACGTAGTGTTGGTGGCATGGCTGGGTGGCGCTGGCTCTTTATCATAGATGGAGTGATCAGTCTTCCCATCGCCTTTGCAGGATTCTTTATCTTTCCTGGTCTCCCAAGCAGCGGGAAGCCATGGTGGCTCACACCTGCCGAGCACGACTTGGCAAAGAGACGCATGATTAACGCTGGTATTGCGCCTAGCAAAGAACTAAGCTGGACCGTAATCAGACGCACCTTCACGCGATGGGAGTTTTGTAAGTTTCCTGGGGAGATTCGTCTCTGCAGCATATGCTGACTTGAAACGTACAGACATGGGTGTGCTTTGCTACACTTTCTTCTTGTCATCGTCTTATCCTCATGGCCAAATGGCTATCTGGCTCAAAGACCTGGCCGTAAAGTTCCCAGGCGCATACACGGTTCCTCAGATTAACACGATTCCGACCGGTGCGCAGGGTGTGTCTGTCTTCGCCGCACTTTTGGCCACGTCTCTATGCATGGTCTACCCGCTGTGGAGCATCTTCAGCATCGTGCAGATAATCTACATCGTCGCCAATATCTCCTTGCTTGTCTGGAACAGTAAGTTATAGTGCCATGTACTACTACGGGAGAGACGTTTGCTAATGACATACCGTGTGTTACAGTTCCTAAAGGATGGCACTGTAAGTGGTACCTGTTTATCTTCACGATTCTCAGAGCTAACAACTACACAGTCGCATGCTACTATCTTCTGGGTGTATCGGCTGCTATCACGCCGATCCTGATGCCGTTCATCAACATGGCACTTCGCGATGATGCTGAGGCTCGTGCCGTGACCGTGGGTGCAATGCTCACTGCTGGCTGGGCCGTGTTCTCGTTCTACCCCATCACGGTCTTCCCCATCATCGAAGGACCTCGGTGGACAAAAGGCTATTCCGTCAACATTGCATTCATCTGCGGCTGCTGGGGCACGTTCCTCGCTATGCAGTATCTTTACAAGAAGAGCGAGAAGAAGCGCGCAGAACGGACGGTTCGCGAGGTTACAAAAGATGAGGAAGATCTTGCGGCTGTCGAGAAGGATGAAAGCGAGGTCCGGGAGTATGCCGCGGGTGGTAGGTGATGACTTTGGAGTAGCGTCAACAAAACAACCATAGGACATGCTAAAGCCATAAGCACGCGAATGAACGCAATGCATCTGAACTGAAAACCTGCGAAGGTCTCTTACACGATTGCGAATATAAAATCCCTATTGCCATTGTATTGTCTAATGCAGACACGACGGGACTCCAAACTGGCCATCGCAACCTTTTCTAAAGCAAACAGCAGCAAGGCTCTAATGTTCTAGATCAATTCCTAGCCCACCCCATCATCCCACAATTCCGCACCCCCGATTTCTCCCCATCACCACGCCTTACGTCATCCCCCATGCCGATCCCCCAACCGCCACATCCACTCGGACACGCTCCGCTCCCCGGCGCATCACACGATCACATTGCTCACAAGAGATCAGCCAAGCATAGATAAGCTCCACAGATGCCAGTGGCTGCAGCCCTCCTCCAGGCTTTGCATTGCGCCGCCGATCAAGCTTTTGTGTAGGGGCTTGGCTGATGCCGCATGCAGTTGCTTTTGTTCGTGGTCTTGCGCCTGCGGGATGAATCGGGGGCTAGTGCGAGATGTGTCGGATCGAGGTTTAGGTAGCAGTACATATACGTTTGCCGAAGCCTTGTCGTAGATATTTTTGCCGTTTTCAATCATCGACAGACATTGGGACTTTTCAGCTTGCGACTTTGAGCGTTTTTTGTGGCTTCGTACACCCTGGACAACTGCTTTCGACGGCTTGGAGCATACTGCCGTATTTGGAGCGGCTGAGAGACACTATCTTCGCTTGAGGCGCGCTGCTTGAGTCGGTGTGGTCCAGCTATCCCTGTTTGCGAGGGCGGCGACTATACAGTTGGAGTTTCTACATACGTAAAGTCGATATCCGGATCTCGCTGTGAGGTGCTTCGAAATACAGCCAATATGACAAGACATCACTCCCCAGAAGACGAATATATCCCCTACGGCCGCGGCGGCGCGGGAAACATGCGTAAGTCCTAATTCATCCCATCCCATACCATCCACCTCTAATACCCATCTCAGGCCGCAAATCCGCCATCCGCGAATCGTGGTTCAAAATTCTCGCCTCGGAGCCCTCACACTCGCCCCTCGTCCTCACATCAAGTCCCGACGACCACTACGCGGCGTCGAAATCTGAGCCGCGGCGGCGCAGCACACATAGCAGCAGTGCGTGGAGTACGAGTACGGCTGGGGAGCGGAGGAGTGGTTGGAGGAGATGGTTAGGGAGACGGAAGGAGAGTGTTGCTGAGGAGGGAGCGGATAAGGTCGACGAGTCGGACAGATGAGGCTTGGATTGGGAGATTTTGATTTTGATGGATGCTGTCGCTAGCGATATGATACCACTTTTTATTTGGCTGTTGGATGAATAGGTTCTGTTGGGTTTACGTCATGACAGTGTTGATCAGAATAATGTGAAAATGTTCACATGTTACGCATAGTATGTACGTGGAATCTGTCGCTGTTGTGCTTCTTACGAGCGTGTCGAAAGTGCGTTTCATTTGAATTGTGCTTTTTGACTCAGACCTCTCGACCTGCGAGAGCCGTGGGCTTTTTTTGAGAAATGAACAGGAAATGAAGAACCTATTTTCCATCCGATCTCGCATCCCATGGACGCCAAACCAATGCAAGTTGAACGAATGATATATACAAGAAGCCAAAAAAGTGTGGTCATGAGAGTCGTAAAGACAGTGATAGGCGTGTCGCCTAGAAAGAGTGGACGCACATCGAGTGCTGAAAACGCCTAGAGAGTGGAATCGCACTGGAAGTGCTTGGAGTGATTGCATGTGGCAAAGGTGCTTGAAAGAGAGGAGCGCACAAAGCAGTGCCAGAAACGCCAAAAGAGAGTGGAACGCACATCAAGTGTTAGAAGAAAGACTCACGACTCGCCTACAGCGTGACATACTGCATAACAATAGAAGTGACATACTTTGTCTGCGGGTCCGCAGGCTTAGTCGTAGCAGGCGCTTCCGCAGAAGCACTGATTGACGTAGCGGACGTAGATCCAGGCGCCTGAGGAGCAGTCGTAGAACTGCTCGACGACACAGTAGTCGAGACAGGGGTACTACTAGCGGACACCGCAGACAAGCTGGCAGCGCTGTTTGAAGGCACCGCAGACGAGACGGAAGCACTGCTCGAGCGCGCGACGGAAGAGCTTGCTCCAAGAGACACAGTCGTCCTTGAAACAACCTCCGTCGACGACGAGTCACTACCCGTGCCATTCTTCCACTCAAACTCCCCAGACGTAACATTGTACTGCCCGCTACTCTGCCCGGCCGGAATGGTAAAGTTCGTGCCATCAACCCCCGGGCCATTGTAAACCGGCGGCTTGCCATCAATGTCACGGTTATACTCCACCTTGCCGTTGCGCGTCGGGACCTCAGTGTCCGACTCTGGAACTGCAACGGGCACGCTGTATACCGTGACGTTGAGGCCGGCAGGGGGGTTGTTTCGCGGGATTTCGCTAAAGTCGAGGGCCTGGATGCGCCAGTGGAAGTTTTCCTTCAGGTATGCTGCCACGGCGGATTTGTCGAGGCTCTTGAGTTCACCGGAGGCGTGCTTTTGGGCGAGCTTTTCAGTTAGACCGATGCTGCCGGACATGATGACGTCGGTTGTCATGCGGGAAGAAGAAAGGGTAGCGAGTTGGCCGACGTAGTTGACGTCCGTGGGCCATTTCCTGGGGTCAGCGTTGGGTTCGCCGAGGAAGGCGCGGACGGAGTAGGAGATCTTGATGTCTGCTGGCATGTGGACCTCGCAGAGCCAGTCTGTCGCTTGCGTAGTTGTGTTGGTCTCGTTCCCACGGAGCGCTGGAGGGAGGAGATGGATGTCCGTGTTATTCAAGCCTTGCGTCTGTGGTTTGTATAGCTTGTTGAGCGTCGACGTGAATGTCTCATTCGAAGGGTTGCCAATCAGCTCAGGGTAAGTGTAGCCAAACGCAGTCCAGTTGCGCACCGTAGTCGACGTCCACATGTCGCCATCTGCATTCATGTGGAACGGAGTCAGTGGTGAGTCGGGTCCTTGGATACTTCCTTTCTCGAAAGTGAAGGTGCCCATTGCCTGCTTCGAGTCTTCGATCCAGGTATTTGGAAAACGTGTTTGGTACAGAGCAACAAGTCGATCCATGCTACAGTGATGCACCCAGAATATAGGATCAAAAGCAGATACCTCGATGATACCCATGTGTCCCAAGCCGAAGACATTGTGAACACCGTCATGGAGCGTTTCAAAGTTGCCAATGGTCCCGCCGTTGGCCTTGTTGCTGACTTCGTTGAACGGTTGATAGGTGGTCAGTAACTTATAAACCATGTCGCGAAGGTTAGGTTGCTGCTTGCTGAGCCGAACATTTATTTCGTCGTTGCGACTGGTCGCGTTGGCAGAATGTGGGTCCAGAGGATAGCGGATAGTATGCTCCCACTCCGTGAACTCAAAGCCCTTCTGGATCGACGTTAATTATGTGCAATTGCATAAAATCATGGAACCGGTGGCACCTACCAGGAGCGAAAAGTCCTCAGCCTTCAGTGGATGGAAGTCATACCGGTACAGCGGGTTCGCGATCTCGCCCTTGGTGCCATTGGGATACGTGACTACTGCTGTAGGGCTCCGGAGGCACTTAGGCATGATTCCCTCGCTAGTCGGAGGGTCAGCAGCCCAGTCCCAGTAAGTAAGACGGACCTTATCAGCTATCATCATAGCTTTCTGTCTGGCTTCACCAGCAGGATACTCATTCGCAATATCCACAGCACGATCGTGCAAGATCTGTTCGAACAACGCAAGGTATGGCCGATGCCAGGTGCCGAACAAGTTGCTCACATGGGGGCAGTAGCCCATCACATGCGAGGTGTTCCGGCCTGTCACATTATCCCACTGCCCTAGCGGAAAACCGTGGATACCTGTAGCGCATTAGACGAGTTATAAACACTAAAGCCTGGTCACTTACCAGCAATCTTAAAATATGAAATCTTCTCTCTCTGATCCATGGCCTGGAACCTGGAGAGTGCCAGCATATACATGTTCCATTGCTCTGGATCTTTCTCAAGCTCACGAAGCTCCATTCGTGGGTGCACACCAGTGCCTTGTACGCCCACGACGCTAAAGTAGCTGTCGTCAGTGTACTGAAGAACTCCACATGATGGAGCCGTAGAAGAGCTGGACGCGGTCTGCGCCGTCGCCAGTAACGAAAGTGTGGCCGTCACGCCTGCGAGTTGGGAAAAGAATGACTTCATCGTGACCAGCGGAAAAGAATGGAATGGATCGTCAAGATCCGTAACGAATGTGGAATGAAAGCGAAGAAAAAAGAATGAATGACCGTCAAGAGGTCGGAAAGAAAGACAGGCAGGCCGTGTGCAAGACGCAAGAGTAATTCACGGGAGTCTCAGGTGTACTTAAGAGACCCCAAGGCATGAAGTCACCAACCTTTGCCCCGCTCACTGTGGACGTCGGCAGCCGGGCTGTGCCGTAGGTCTTCATGCGACGCCACTTGGGATTTCGCTCATAAGAAGGTCCATTGTTGTTTCTATGCACATCCTTGTGGCCGCTCAGGTACCCGAAACATGTTTTGTTTCTGCGTAAGAAGTGGGCCAATCATGCGATGACTTGGATTGCCGGGCACTCTGAACCACGGCTTCTGAGCAAAGTTACGCTTCACGCAGATAAACACATTCCTATAATTGAAGTGAGATGCCAAAGATAGCATACCATGGCTCGAAATGTGATATCCTGCTCATCGCTCTTTGGCGACGCTTTGGCTGTTCAAGATTGGGAACTCCACAATCAGCCAGTCACGAGTATTTCCTAGTTGCTCCATAATGTTACAGCATAGAAGCTGCTCGTGAAATTGGACGTTGTCTGTCAGTTGTACTACTTCCATCATGTGTGTGCGTCATGGTGTTCGTGGATCTTGAAATAGCAGGGTTGTCGCACGGACCCACTACACCATCGTGAAACAGGAACGAGCGCAAGTAGACGACCCGTTTGAAACTTTCCATCCTCCCGAATAGGTAGGTCCAGATGCTCTCACACGATATATCGCAAATTTGATGTGTGGTATTATGACCCAATGGACGAGGTAATCTGGACACCCGAGGAGGCTGAGCAGATGTCGTAAGACACTTTGGACAGATTCGGTGTCAGCTTTCTTCTGACAGCAAGATAGTTTTCATTCTGGCAAGGTGTCCGGAGGCAGCGAATCATCAGTCGGTGAGCTCACTGTTTTTCGCTTTCCACGCGCATTCCGTCCTGTTGAAGTATCTCTTCTTTTTCTAGAACCACCGTCTGCGGCAGCAACATGTGTCTTCGCCCATCTTTTGACTCTCTGAAACGCCTGGACGACCGCTTCCGGTAGTCCTTCCATCTTGCCGACATAAACGCCAGTACCCTTCATCAAGACATCGATGGTTGTCCTAGCTCGTGCGATGGAAGGGTTCAGAGATTGACCGTGCACAGTGTCGCGGAAGGATGTGAGCGCAATGTTACGCAGAAGTAATATGTCGCCTACACGAAGGTTTTCAAGTGTTTGAAGCAGTTTTTGTTGAGCATTGGACTGGTCATTGTTCGATTTTCGAGGTGGCCGGATCCAGAAAGTCACTTTGAAGCCTGAGCTTGTGTCGTCGGCTACAGTTATTTCGTACAATTCCATGTTGTATCCGCCTCTTCGGATATAGACCTCTCTTCTTTCAGGTGGGGTCATGAGAACACACAGTACGTTCGGAGTCGGAGTTTGAGGATATATGTGTCGGAGATGCTGTGCGCTGGGCAGCGAGCCGAGTGGCATGATGAGCATCTTTGGAGACACCTGCAAGATCAAGGTCTGGCCATCTGTACGGCTAAGACTGCTGGGTTCTGATATGGAGGTGCCAAACGAAGTAGTCAGGAATGATGACGATGATATGGTCTCGTCTGCGACGGTGTCTAGCGCGACCTGTGATGAAAGCAGTGTGTCATGGAAAACCAGTGAATGTTCGAGAAAAGGATCCGACGTGGAAGGTTCCTCTAAATCCATTGTGGTATCATTCCGAGTCGACTCGAATTCTGGGAATGTCGAGGCCTCTTCGATATGTGGTTTTATGGAGTTGGCTTCGTCTCCAAGTCTTCGGGCGCTTCCAGGGAGGTAGGGTTGTGACCACCCAGTGCGTAGTCGCGAATCGCCGACTCGAATGTGTCGCCATTTAACCGTCGATGCGGTATCAGTGGGCTCTGTCAAAACATTGGCGACACCGAAAGCATTGCACTTTGTGAGACTGACGAGCGCCTCTTCTTCGAAATCCAGGTGCTGGGGTAATGGAGCCCCATTGAGAGTCTTAAGCCTCATTGAACGGTAATGCCAGTCCAGATGTACAAGGTGATGTACGAGCTTAGTGGTCGTGTTGGCCGATCATAGTCAGGTGAGTGTGATGATGGGGGCCTGAAAGCGAGGCAGCTCGGACATGGCACAGTCGATGTCCGAGCTGTTGTACGGTGCCGAAGATATCCCCGAAGGCAGTCACCAAGATGACCTACCTACAAAAAGAATAAACAACCGCATACGCAATCCGCATTCGACTCACCCCTTCTCATCCGTACTCGCCCGTTCACAAACTTCCTCCAGAGTCCCGACCTTTCGGGCCATTCCCCAGCACGTCGCGTCAACACTTACCCACATCCCGCAGCCTCGGAGCTTGGCGATCTAATCTCCACATCTGATTAATTAAAACATCGTGCGCGCCCACCATGCGCTTCACCAAAAACGACCTGAAATCGCGGCACGCATACGTGGTGCCAGCCATGCTCCGCAACCTGTCCTACAAGCTGACGTCGGCACTGTCGTCGTCAGAAGTCCCGACGCTGCCCAGGAAAGACGGCGAGTTTGGCAAGGCGACGCGGACGGAGCATTTGTTCCCCACCACTGACCCCGCTGTCGATGGCGACGAGTGTCTGCGCGACTGCGATAGCTGCAGCGTCAAGTACCCGCGGAAATTCGAAATTGATGAGACGGAGGAGCTGTATGGGCATGTGAAGGGGTTCAGCACGCATTTGCTGGTTGCGACGGGCAAGACGGATTGGGTGCGCGATGTAGCGGATGAGAAGGGGAGTGTAATGGAGGCAGTCGATAGGGGGGATGTGAAGCCTAGCAATGGGGTAAGTTGATCAATCATTCCAATTGCCCCCCCTCAATCTCAAGGAGAATGAACATACGGAAGCTAACTCACCCCTCCAGAAACTCATGCTCTCCGCCACCGACATCCCCGTCCCCGACCACTCCGACCACAGCACAACCGTCCTCCTGCTCCCCGCCTGGCAATGGATAGACAACGTCACGCCCGCCAACACACCCGACCTAATAACCCACTTCGTCAACCCCGGCCCAACAAACTCCTCGCCGTACCCAAACATAAAGCCCGCACCCTCCCCGGATGAACATTCATCCCCCGCCATTCCCGCGTCCCTGCCCCTCAAAGCGCGCCCCTGTGCCCACAAATACCTGATCCTGATGTGCAGCCAGAAGACGCGCGACGCGCGCTGTGGCCAGTCTGCGCCGCTGTTGCGCCGCGAGTTCGAGCGCATATTACGGCCGATGGGGCTGTATCGCGACTTGCACGACGAGCGGCCGGGCGGGGTGGGGATATATTTCATCAGCCATGTGGGCGGGCACAAGTTCTCTGCGAATGTTATGGTGTATCGGCACTCGTCTGTTGTACAGCGGGGGGCTGGTCAGGCGAATGGGAATGGGCAGGCGCTGCCGAAGGTGGAGGATGCGGAGGGCAGGGAGGTGCTGCTTGATGCGGACAAGGAGGATGGCGGGGAGGCAGCACAGTGCATATGGCTTGCGCGCGTCAAGCCGGAGGACTGTGAGAATATCATCAGGTATACTGTGTTGCAGGGTAAGGTAGTGAAGCCGGAGAGGCAGTTAAGAGGAGGGTTTGATCGGTGTAAACAGTTGGCGAGTTGGTAATTACGTAGGTCACTTGCAATAGACTTCTAAGCATCATTGTTTCTGATCCATTTCCTGCAAAGCCGGCCCGTGGGCAGACGTATCTCATGAACATGCATAAACCACCCCGTCCCACATTGAGACCGCGACTCCCCAACGCCGCTACAAGGTTGCTTCGTATACTCTCAATGCGTCTCAGACAACAATGTTACTCTGTCCCTCTGTCGTCGCACTGCCATCCTTCTTCTCAACATCCGCAACCTCTCTCTTTCCAACTTCTTTACCTTCAACCTCAATTCGACCTTCGTCATCGTCACCAGCACCCTCGTAGCTATTGAGACTCTCGTCATCACTGCTATCCTCAATACCTTCAAACATCCTTGCAAATCGTTGATGTCCTTCACGTTCTTCTTGTTCTTGCGTCTTGCCCTGGTCCTCTGGGTCTTCTGGATCGTCCTCTTGTTCGCGGGTAGACTCGAGTTGGGCTTTCCGTTGAGCC
The DNA here is from genome assembly GCA_022559985.1 of Parastagonospora avenae f. sp. tritici 18332-5. Taxonomy (NCBI): domain Eukaryota; kingdom Fungi; phylum Ascomycota; class Dothideomycetes; order Pleosporales; family Phaeosphaeriaceae; genus Parastagonospora; species Parastagonospora avenae. Next base: position 70,684 of record JAFJTR010000114.1, read on the forward strand.
AAGCGGAGCGCAAACTGGCGGCGTGCCCGCGATGGTGGGATCTGGAGCGGTGGTGGGACCTTGGGCTAGAGTGCAACCGTTAGCGCGGGTTCTATGCTAGCTGATTGAAGTGATGATCGGCGGAGGAGAACAAAGGAGAGTAGAAGGACAACCAAGCAAGAAGAGAGACGTGATGAAACAGGGCCCAGAGCATGCTAGTTGACAGTCGAATCACGTCATATAGGAGATACGGTAGGAAATAACGCCTCTGATCGATGCGTATTACTACATGTTGTCCATACACCTAGAGTCGATGTATGATACATATCGTGTTCGATGTCGTACAACCTGCATGCTCCTGCTTCTTCCAGGTGCCCAGATAGCGAGTCGAGTACAGAAGAGAAATGAAACGCACCAAGTGGGCAAAACAAAATCGTGTTGTGCTGGACATTTGGATATGGACACAGTATTATCGGTAGTCCATATCAGCATCGTCAAATGAGATTTCACCCACTTGTTCGGAATCATCGACAGGTCCCTGTCGTTGTTCTCTCTCGTTATCGACATCATCCATGTCCTCGTCTTCTTCGTCGCTCGAGTTAGTAAAGCCGCTAAGCAAGGAGCCGCCTCCGCTGAAGGTGTACCCACCACCTCCAGTATCATCTTGGGCGGCAAGCTCCATGCTGTCGAGACCGATGTTGCCGTTGTTGGATAGACTGGCGTTAGATATTCCACCATCGCCGCCGAAGTTGGATGCCGCGTTGACGGCGTTGAGCACTGCTTGTCGGGGTCCTACGCTCATATCGGGTCGAACGCCTCCAAGGATAGCATTGTCTCGCTCTCGTGTTTCCGACAGGATGTTCTCCACGTAGTCAACCCAGTCTTCGCTATGGACTTTTTCGATGACTGACCGCGAGAGTGTTTCCTCTGTGTGTCGCTCCGTAAACTTTAGCACCTCTTCCGCGATGAGGGTCAAATGACCCATGTAGCCCAATCGCATGAACGTCTCTTTCTGTGCTTTGTCGCTTGCCTGCTGGCCTTCTATGATTCTTTCGGTTATTCTGCCGGTCTCAAAAAGGTCTATCGCCAAACACCGGTTGTATCCTCGGTCCATCTGGCCATTGAATACTTGCTGAACAACATCGTACACTACGTTATGAAGAAAGTTGTTCCAAGGAAAGCGGAAAAAGAAGTCCTACGTCTGTTAGCTGGATTCATGCCAGGGGTAAGGGCGCGTACAAGTATGGTCGGGACCACCTTGTTATTCACAAATGTAATCTTCAATAAATCACCAACAACGGGGCTTCCGTCGATGTCAATCTCGTAGCCATTGTCTGGTGCATCTTCAATACTACCAAACACAACAGATCGTCCAGATGCTGCATCATCAATAGGTGTGATTTCTGCAGCGTCACTTCCTGGTGCTGCGGCGGTGAAGCGACTAGTGTCAACGCTGGGAGCCTCGGGCTGACTTTCGCGACTCTTACCCGCGAATAGTGGCGCCGGCTTATCATCGGGATGCGGTGACAGCTGTTCAACCGCCTCTTCTTTCTTGGGTTCTGAGCTCTGTGCAAGTTGCTGAGTGAGCAAAGATGGAGGGGCTTTCACATCAGGTTCCGCTGATTTAGGCTCTGACGGCTCTGAAGGCTCTTGTCCCTCGCCCATGACTGTGTCATTGTCGAGATCAAGCCCGCCGACCTTGGCAGATAGTCCTGCTGAAGTGGGAGACTCGGCGTCGTCTGTTGGCTTAGGGGTAGTGGCAGTCTCAGATTCGGCAGCCTCCTTTGGTGGAGTTAACGGCTCGTCGACGAATTCGCCCTCTCCTTCAGTAGTCTTTTCTGAAGGCGGGTCTTTTGGCTCTACCTTTGGCGAGCGCTCTAGCGGTTCACCGATCTGCTCCTTCTCGGTGTCGCCTTTCTTCACCGAAAGCGGAGCTACTTCGGGGGCGATGACCTTCTCGAAGTCGTCTTCCGAGGTGTTCTGGACCTGAAGGGGCTTGATTTCTGCAGGCGAGTCCATGGATGGTGCCCGCGCGTGATGGAAGCCATGACTATCTACGCTGGTCGAAAAGTCGCCAAGGTTGGTTGCAGTCGTAGTGGACAATTTGCCCTCTGCCTTGAGACGCTCGCGCTCAGCATCACGTCGTCTGACCTCAGCCTCGCTACCCCGCTCGTTCAGGAGCGCCATGTTACTGCAATGCAATAGCTCGGCCATCAGCTCGCAGGTCTTGAAGCGGTCGAATCCGAGAGGCTCTATTTTTGCGCCAAAAGCTGTCTTGAGCTCTCGCTTCCTTGTTGCGGTGCTGCCATCTCTTTGTGTGACGATTTGACTTGGACTGTGGACCAGCTCCATGAACTGCGGAATGTGGATAGCGAATTGGCGGAGCAACGTGCCAAGGTAAATGGGGTCTGAGTTCTTTGGCACTGGACCGATCTGATTCTCGAGGTCGTAGTCGGAGTTGTTCTTTCTTATGACCTCAATAATAATGCCAACACCGACTGTCAGCGGGTTCCCGCCACGCAACATGTGCTCAATCAGCTGCTTCAAGCAGGCTTCAGACACCAATTGGCGCGTCAACTCGTTGGGCCCTATGACGGACTGGTCTTGGGTGGTCGCGTTCGCGGAAATGGTTATGATGGCTTTGAGGAAATCGCCCGCTGAAGTCTGTGTCGAAGTCGACTGATCCGGGGCAAGGAAGGATATCAGGTGCGGGATCAGATTCTGCTGCTGTAACCACTGCACAAGGGTCAGCTTCTGCTTGTCATACCTTGGCGGATAACATACGTCAACTATGCCTTGTCCACCCTCGTTCTTTTCGAGGCTGATAATCTTTAACAACAGGTCCATGATGACGGGGCAGTCGACGTGTTGCAGCATGTCGGGCACAACGTTGTCGAGTGATCTGAAGAAGTCGAGCATCTCCTCCATCTTGCGATCCAGCAGCGACTCATTGACCTTGGTGAAGTAGCCGGCCTGGACTGGGTCGAGAGGCGCGGGCTGCTTGATGTAGGCCCAGAACTGGCGCAGCGTCTCCTGGTTCTCCAGGACAGCCTCCGATATGGACCAGACCTCAGACGAGAGGATCTCGCACGAGACGTATGCATACTTCATGCGCTGGCGCTCCTCCTTGCTCTCTTCGCCATCCTCCGATTTGGCTGTCGACGACGAGCGCGCTCTGCCCGCGACCTTGCCGAAGAAGCTCGGCCTGTTCTGCCTCTCAGCCTCGCTTGCGCCTTCCCCGCCGGCATCTTCGTCCGGGGTCGCGGCTGCCTTGGTGGCTATGACATAGCGCAACAGGCGCTCCAGGACATTTTCGTCGCGCAGGTACTCGATGAGCTTCGAGTTTTGCTGCTTCAGCTCCTGGATCAGGTCCGACTCGTCCAGCAGCTCCTCGACGGTGACGTCAGGCTTATCGAGAATACTGTCCAGCGACGACAGCTGCGCGTAACCGCCAAAGCGCCAGAACATGGTGGGCGGATGTGTTTGCGGTTACGCGAGCGGGGCAGCGAAAGGGTCGACGTGGGAGGGACTCGAGAGCGGCGGCGGCTCTGCGGGGCTCATGCGAGTAATGCGATGAGCTCAATGTTTCATGGGAGGGGTGACGTCGCTGCAAACATCTGGGAGGGAAGTCGCAGTGTTAGCAGAGCACGAGGCGTGAGACCGGCGAAGATATGGTGGGTAGCTTGGGCAGCACGAGTACGCAGTGGGACAGCATCTACACACCTAGCGAGACAGTCCGCGGCGAGGGCAATGGCAAGCAGAGACAACGGGGGGCAGTGAATCCATGCACAAATTGGCGTAAATTCGTTACAATTACAGTAGTCGTCAGAGCGTGTCGTTGTGTGTCTGGACGAAGCTATGCCAGCGGTTACCGGTACAGGCTGGAGCTCGTAGCGTGCGTGTGGCTTGACGCTCTGCTGTCACACGATCCCGCTTCCTGGCAACATCCTACACATGAAGGCCGCGTCTAGTCAGATATTGCATCAAAGAGTCCAGCAAACTTATGTGACGCTCAATTATGGAGTTGGCTATATATGAGCGTCGTGTGTAGAATTGCCCGTGCTCAAGCAGCTAGACAACGCCTGAGAGATGCCATCAATATCTTACAGCAGCCAGAATACCTTGCTAAATCCAGTCCGGCCGCCGACGGCTTCGCCCATGTTGCTGCCTTCCATGTCCAAGCGGGATGCCACTTCCGCTTGGGCACGTGACTATGACGCTGACCGTGCGGATTGGTGGGGGAGCTTGACCATTCACTGCCGGTGCCTGCTGGCTACCAAACACCTCCTTCTCCCACCCCGACTATCGCAGAAACCATCCCCGAACACTAAAATACACGCACCAAGCTGAATAACTACGCCCTGGTAGAACCGTCATCATGAACCGCCTCTTCGGAGCAAAGAGCACGGCGCCGAAGCCAACGCTCAACAGCGCCATTTCCAACGTAGGCACGCTGTGGCTCTCCCTCTTCATCCAAGCTAACTTGTACAGGTTGACACGCGGATAGAAAGCCTCGATGTCAAGCTCGCCAAGCTCAACGCAGAGCTCGGGGCCTACCAGCAGAAGCTCGCAAAGATGCGCGACGGCCCCGGCAAGACCGCCATCAAGCAAAAGGCCTTGAAAGTCCTCCAGCAGCGCAAGATGTACGAATCACAACGCGACCAGCTTCAGTCACAATCTTGGAATATGGAACAGGCTGGCATGATGCAGGACAACCTCAAGAACACAATGACCACCATCGACGCCATGAAGACGACGACCAAGGAGCTGCGCAAGCAATATGGCAAGGTCAACATCGACAAGATCGAGAAGCTGCAGGACGAGATGGCGGATCTTATGGATATGGGAAACGACATACAAGACGCGATAAGTCGCAGCTACGATGTGCCCGAGGATGTAGACGAGTCGGAACTGGATGCCGAGCTGGAGGCGCTTGGTGACGAAGTCGAGTTCGATGGCATCGGCGAGTCATCAGGCGTGCCCAACTTCATGCTTGACGACACCGCGCCGCCGCAGTTCATAGATGAGCCACCAGAGACAGGCAAGGTCAAGGAGGCTGCGGGTTGATGAGACAGCTGATCCACATTCAATACATCCACCGTGATGTTGCGCCGAGCCGTCTGACGATGTAGGACTTCGCAACAATCATCACCAGAGGCCGGGCTAGTAGCACTCGCCAGCTCACAACCATCGCCCGCCCGGACCAATTCCAGCAGCAAAGGCAACTTGGCAATGAAGCAGAAAGCGCCATCAAAATCTACAGCTTCAAACAGCACGCGAGAGCGAGCAGTATGCTGTGCCTTGAAATATACCCAAACACTATCCATCAACCATTTCCCATGCACATTTCCACCCAGTGACCCCTAAAACCTCGCCCTCCTCGTCTTCTCACAACACACCTCCACCTCCCTCCCCACCAACCCCCTCATTCCCCTCACAGCCAGTTCCCGCCTAAACCGCCTCTCCTCCATATACCCCATCTCCCCTCGCCCCTCGTACTCTTCCCTCTCGCCCACCCCCAGTCTCGCCGCGCCCACATCCGTACCGACATACCTCAGCACCACCTTGACCAACCCCATCAAACTGCTTAGTTCCTCCCGACACGCACGATCCGGCGCCTGCACTTTATCGCCGAAGCGCTGTACATCGCGGGCGTGGCGCAGGGGCCAGTGAATCTTCCTGATCAGCGGGACGTGTCTGGGTGCAAGGGATGCGAGAAACAGCGGGAGCGCGCTGGCGTAATTACACCGCGTGTCTGTAAACGCCCACGCATTCCCCGCGAGTACTACGCCCGTTGTTTCGGCTTGCAGTTGCCGACTTGCGCTGCTTATGCTGAATAGGCCTGGCAGACTAGCGTAGCTGGGCTGGGTGGTGGGGTCCCTGTCTGTCTCTTTTTCCAACCGGTAGTAAAGCTGTTGCTGGAGGGGGTGCAGGGCACATGTGGGCTTGCTGACGACGGCAATGGTGTGCGAGGTGAGGGCGAGGTATGTGTAGATTTGTAGGCGGAGTTCGAGGGGGAGGGTAAGGAGGGGGGAGGAGGGTTGGGGATGGATGGGATTGGGGGTGGGTGGTGGGATGGGGGCGCATGTGCATGCATTATGAGGGGGTTTGGGTGGAGCTTGGGGATCGAAGCTTTGCCAGAGTTGAATTATTTGATCCATTTTGTTGCGAGGAATGAATGCGTAGTTGATGTCAGTGTTGATGTTGTGATCGGTAATTAGGCTGCAGCATCTTAGTCGCATCCTAGGGCTTACATATAGCCAATACTACACTTGGTTGTAGATCATGACGCATCTCACTAGACATCACACTAAACATCATATAGGACACAGCACACAGTGGATCAAATAAACTCGAAGGTGGAATTCCATTGTTCGTGAGACAGGCCTCTATAGTCCCCATATCCATCCAGCCTGTCATGTATGCCCAAACCCAACGCCAGCCATGCTCGTAAGTCGTAGAAGAGATATAAGAGCCGAAACCCATGCCCATGTTGAAAAGGGCAGCTACTGCAGAAGAGGGTCGCGGAAATGCTTCTGGAAATTGCCGCGCTTTTCGTTGCCGGCTTGGTACCTGTTCTTCGCGCGCTCGGCACGCTTTTGCTCGCGCTTCTCAGCAATGGCTACCTCCGTCTTCTTTGCGTCGCTGACGCCAATCATGCCCATGCCGCCGTTGGCGCGGGTCATGAGCTGCTGGCGACCGCGGCCTTGACGTTGCTGGCCCTCCTCACCCTCCTCGTCGTCCATTTCGACATCGCTGTCTTCACCTGATGCTGAGCCGGCGGTTAGGCGGCGTTGTGCATTCTCCATGCGCTCTGCTACTCCTGGGTAGTTGCGCAGGTTCTGGCGGTAGTACTTGTTCAGCGAACGGTGACCAGCAGTACGTCCAGATGGCAGGTGCAGCTCGTAGTCGTCGTGGTAGACCGCATGAGGTGTGCCATGGGCATGCGAGTGGAAGCCATCTGCCGCGCGGTGTGGTCGTGGGTCGGCGTGGTTGTGGTGCTTCGACTTGTTGAGAGACTTGAGGCGATGAGTACGGTCGATGGGAACAGCTGTGATCTCGTCTGTTGGCACGCTTGATACTGTGCTGTCGGTTTCCCAGCCCTGATCATCCTCATTGCTGGACATGGCAGCGTTGTCCTCGGTAGTGGTGACTGTCTCGCGCTTAGCTCCAAGCTTGACGCCTCCTTGCGTTGATGCGGAGTCGTCTGAGTTCTCGGCATCCTCCATGTCCTCGAACTCGGCAGCATCCGGATACGAGCTCCGGAAGTCGTAGAACTGTCCAACCTCGACAAGCTCAGCATCAGATTCGAAAGCGATCATGCAGTGACCCCGGTCGCGCATATGCGTCTGTATACCTGCTGGCGTGTGGACGATCTTGTGGCACTTCAGGCACTCGTGGTTGAGATGGATCTTGTCGTGGAGATATTTGACGAGGTTCTCTGGCTCGACCAAGAACTCCCGCTCGGGAACGAACATGCCGTGGAACCGGCCCATGTGGTTTACATTGAGCGAGAAGCTGGGTGACTTGTAGTTGCAGAACAGGCAGTCCAACAAAGGATCGCTGGGGACCTTAGCAGATGTGGCTACGGAGCTCTTGTCGTCCTCGGCTTCGCCCGAGACAGGCGCCTCTGCGTCCAGGTCCGTGTTCTTAATACCGTCGGCAACCTCGGAGATGTCCTTCTCGACGTCACCATTGACAGTGGACTCGGTCTCAGCCATAGACTCGCCCAGCGAAAATGCTGAGCTGACCATGGAGCCGCTGACGGAGGCTGCATCGTCTGTTTGCGCGCCCCTGCCGGCCTTCATGGCATTTGTGCGGTGCTTAGAGCTGTTGAGATGGTTGTTGTAGGCATTCTCGCTAAAGTATGTCTTTTGGCAGATGGTGCACGACTTTTCGAACGAGGCCTTGGCGGCAGTGGCGGCAGCAGTCGCCTTGTTTGCGAGGACCTTCTCCGTGAAGATTTCAGAGGACAGCGGTGGTAGGGATGCCACTCGGCGCTTCAGATTGTAGCGGTGCCAGTCGGTTTGCATGTGCGCCCGCTGCAGCTCACTCGAGCGGAAGGCGACCTGACATGTGTTGCACGTAAATGGGTGCGTCGACTGGATATTCGCCTGGGTCGGGACTTGCGACGCCATTTTGAGAGCAGCAAAGTGCCTTTGGGTGTAGTTGGAGGGGAGTTGGGTGCGTGCGTGCGGCAGAGCAGAGAGAGAAATGATACTAAATAGGTGGGGTGTGTGGCCGATTTGTGGGTTGGAAATGTGACTGGCGGAGGGGCGAATTTTGTCAAAGCTCACCCACGGCGATTAGGAAGCAGCGGAAGCACCGGGAGCTGCTTGCCGGAGTCGGTTCAGTGTAGGAATTATGCTCTTGTGCTGCAGCGGCGGCGAATAACTTTTGTGTCGCAGTCGCACATATGACGTTGGGCTCGCCAAGCAGCTCGGCCGCTACTCAGCCCTACGACACCATACGGGGCACCCGTCAGGCCACTTTATATAGCACCAACCAATTCACTGGACCCCGATCTACGGCTCGAGCACGCTCAGGCATATCCGATCACTTTACCTAGCTAACATGACCTGTTCGCTTCTGTACAAAGGCTGCCCGTTCCCTCCGCGTCTCCGATGATATGAGCCCGTCAGAGCTTCACCATGCGCGAGCAGCTTCACGTAGCGTCTCGACTACAAGCTCAGCCTCGACCTTGACTGCACAACCATCGCCAAGAACTGTGTCGGGCCTAGAGCGGGATATCGTTGATGCGGCAGATACAAGCCGCGTGCTAGAATGCTCGCAGGTCGAAAGACAGCTAGTATTCCAGCGCCTGGTGCGGCAGTATGTCTTCCGTCCCATCTTCCTCCAGACATGAAGCTGACCCCCTCAGCTACCTATCGCAGATACTCCACGGCTGTAAGAGCGCCTACTGCACCGCGCCCACGTGCCTCTCGTGTCAAAAGCGCAATTCCCCACGGCCAGTTCGCCCTCCAACCCAGCTGACTGCGCGCGCCCTTGCCCACTACCTAGCCAGACACGATGACCCACGCCGAGGGCTCTGTCCGCACGAGCTCAAAGTAGAGCCTGATGCTCTGCAGATTGATGGCGCAGTAGGAGCGCGCCTCCATCAAGCCCGAGATGGGACTAGACAGTACAGTGTATATGCCTCGGCGCTGGGCGTGGCAGAGGTACAAGACAAATCTGCAAGTAGAGCAGATACGTTGCATCAGGCGGGGGCTGTCACGCTCCAGGACTCGTCACGTGCTCAACAGAACGTGGTGGACGCCGTCAAGAGTCGGCATCAGACGCGCAAGGACAAAAAGTCACTGTCTCAGAATCTCTACGACAGTGTCTCCATGATATATGCCTACTCGAAGCAGTTGCCTAGCTCTACGTCATTACTCCAGTCACTGCAATCATCAAGCTCACCACCACAAAATGTTGCCGCACTTTCCAGTGTCTCAGACGCCAAGTCGCCCACGTTTGCAGAGAGCAGCTCAAAGGTCACCTCTGCTCCGCTTACGAACGGCGTTCCGGTCACACCGCCTGTGAATGTGCCCGTACTCCTTGATGGTCATTATCCACAATCCAACGACCATGCCCGTGCGCCATCTGCTTCTTCTCAGATTCTCAGCGACGGCCAGCAGGTCCATCGCATTCCATATCACGTTCGCGGCTCCCCAAAGTCGAGCAGATCGAGCAAAGTCACTCAGACTTCCATTGACGGAACTATCGACCCGCCTAGACTGTCAATTGCAAAGACAAGAAAAAAGTCACATTCACCCAAGAGAGACGTTCCAGAAATGGGGCGGACCACCTCACCAAGTTTCGTGCCCAAAGGTGCTGAAAGAGGCTCAACGCCTACTGCCCGTGCTCCCACCGCCATTCCAGTCTTGTCGACCTTGAGCTGCAGCTCTTTGGAAGCACTCAAGGATGATGTATACGGCCATCGCAAGGATCAGTTGCCAGACGACTTCAATTTCTCCGTGGATTATGACACGAACCGCCATTTTCAGCCTTCTACACCTTTTGCCAACAGATCGCTATTCTACACGCTCAGTGACTCCGAAACCCTGTTGAAGTCCTTTCGTGACCCCAGCAAAGCTTTCGAGAAATCGCCCCTTTCGCACCTTGACTCAGCTCGCCTGACACACTCTTTTCGGGATTGGAATCGCCATAACGGCGCCCTCGTGTTTGACAGTCTCTGGATCGCCCTAAAAGCTCTCTTTACGCCCCCGCCTGAGCTCACCATACAAAAGAGTCCACGGTTAGTACCATCGCGCAAAGGGGCGTCCGCAAATAATTCTACCGATCGAGACAGCCAGGATGTACCTTTTGCATCAAGAAAACAGCGTTATCTCGACAACGCCGAGGCTGCACACATTGTCATGATTTGCATTCATGCTCTGACCTCCTCGGTGTCTGTGGGATGGCCCCATACCTGGGCTCAGTTGCGGAAGCTGAGAGCCTGGGGTATCATTCTACCAGACGCTGCCCCCAAAAACGATGACTTTATACACCCGTATCTCACCATCATAGACGATCTTGAATACGAACCCGCGATTCGTCTCGCTGAGCATTTGTTACGCGCCATCGGCGCACGTATGTGCTTTGAGCGGATCTTATCAACCACCAAGAAGCAGACAGAGAATCGCAATGATGATGATAGTATCATTTCACTCACGGAAATCGTTGTGCAGCATCTGGAAATAGTCGAACGTGTTGCTCTTGCTACCAAGCGTCGCATGAGGCCTAACGGAAGCCAATCTGACGACCCTGGCTGGACTGTATCTTCTGTCCTTCTCGAATGGCTGAAGACACTGATAACAAAAAGATGGGATAGTAAGCTTGAGATCAATAAGTGGACAAGTGTTGGATCCGCAGTTCTTTTCCTCGACAAGCTCTGTACGTGGATCATCATCTTCAATGTAACGCAACTGACAAGTATAGACCATTCACGCTCCAGCCTCAGACTACGCCCAGAGATGTTTGAGATCCCCTTCTTCAATGAGCGTTTTGATGCGGTGGAAGAACCGGTCAAGTTCCTCGACTGGGAAGAACAGCCAAACACCCTTCACATTCTTCAGTATCCAGCTCTGTTTCCTGAGGAGTATCTCGTGAGATACTTCCGCACGATCAACTTCACCAGTATGATGGAACAGTACAATCAGACCATACGTACTAGGCAGATGCGAGGGCTACTCCAGATGTTTCTGCGAGATCTGCACAATTGGTTGATTAAGAACAGGATGAAGGTCACGTTAAGCGACTATCTGTCTCTGAATGTCAGCCGTGAAAACCCACTCAAGGATACGCTCGATCAGCTCTGGAGCCTCGAGAAGCGAATGCTGTTGAAACCTTTGAAGGTACAGATGGGTGCTGAAGAGGGCGAGCTCGGACAAGACCACGGTGGCGTGACATACGAATTCTTTAGAGTTATTCTCAGCGAGGCGTTCAAGCCAGATCATGGTAAGCATGATGATTCCTTTACGCAGCTTCATACGACTAACCGTGCTAGGCATGTTCACTCTAGATCCGCAGACGCGCATGACATGGTTCCAGCCCGGCACTCTAGAACCCGTCTGGAAGTTTGAAATGCTCGGCATGATCTTCAGCCTTGCGGTATACAATGGCATCACCCTCCCTATCACGTTTCCACATATCTTGTACCAGTTTCTACTCCATGGAGAAGCGCCCCTCCATGCCGCCAACATCCAAAACATGCCCGACTGCCTCGACCTCGTCGCCGATGGCTGGCCCGAGCTCGCCAAAAGCTTCGGGCAACTCCTCTCCTTCGAAGGCGACGTCGCCGACATCTTCATGCGCGAATACGTTTTCAGCTACGACGTCTTCGGGCACCGCGTCGACCACAACATGGACGAGCAATACACGCAGCCCGGCTCTCCACCACTCCCATCCACCCCTAATGAGCCCAAAATGGTCACTAACAAAAATAGAGCGCAGTTCGTCTGGGATTACCTCAATCATCTGACGTACCTCTCAGTGCAACCTCAACTCCGCGCTTTTAAGCAAGGCTTCTACGCGTGTCTGAATCAGAAGGCGGTCGCGCTCTTCACCCCCGCCACGCTGCGCCATCTCGTCGAGGGCGAGCAGCACATCTCCATACCCGCCCTGCGCCGCTGTGCGCGCTACGAAGACGGGTACTCGGCGACGCACCCCGCCATCATAACATTCTGGCGCATCGTGGAGCAGTACAGCCAGGAAGACTGTCGCCGCTTGCTCGAGTTTGTCACGGCGTCGGATCGCGTGCCGGTGACGGGGTACGAGGGGATCACGTTCCATGTCAAGCGCGTCGGCGATGGGGACATGCTGCCGACGAGCTCGACGTGCTTCGGGCGGCTGTATCTCCCCGAGTATGAGGGGGAGGAGAAGATGGGACAGAAGTTGCTGTTGGCGATTCAGAATTCCAAGGGGTTTGGGGTTGTGTAAGTGGGGGGGGGGGGGGGGGGGGGAAAGGGGGGGGGTTTTTGGTAAAGGGGGGAGGGGGGGTGGGTTATCTCTTCGCAAACCGGGGGGCGTGGGGGAATGGGGGGATTGGG
>JAFJTR010000115.1:0-82016 GCA_022559985.1 Parastagonospora avenae f. sp. tritici 18332-5
GCTATTGTACGTGTTGTTATAGCCTCATCTTTGTGATCTCAGAAATGGTGTTCCGCGCGCATCACGCGGAGTCGCGCATCACGCGCACGGGCATGTTAATAGACAGGGCCGCCGGTCATTTTCAGAGAACGCTCCAGTGTAGCCGCCTGCTCGCAACTGGGGTTTCTTTTAAAGTATATGTATTGCCATGTATTCGACGCTACACCAGCAATGTCTGCCTTTCAAATTCTTGGGCCCCAGATGCTACAACCTACCTAGGTAGGTACCTTCGGCGGCGCCTGCGATTTCAACAGTTCAAGGCTGTCCCATATTGACCGGCTAGTGAGGTAGAAGATCTGGATTTTCTATCTCCATTATCCGGACTCTTCAAAAGCCTTTTCCAAGAGGAAAGAGAGGGAAGATAACACAGCTTCTTCGCAAAAGTCAGTAGATTAGTAGTGGAAGTTCAGCTGAGACACGATAGTGACACTACCCAATGCGCCGAACGCAAAACGAACGACTGCAAGCCAGACTGAGCCTGCTTTATGTGCGCGCATTTCGATCGATCTCGAATACATACCAACAACACAGGCTGAATCGTGCTCCAAACGCCAAAAGTATCTCAGCCATCGATTCCAATGCCGGTACTTCTAGATGCAACGCTGCAGTCGTGGATCTTCTTTACTTACGACAAACGTCCGATGGCAGCAATATCGCGCGGAAGACGTGCATAGAGAGTGCGATATGCGTGAAGACGTAAGGGTCGCTGTGTTACACACACTACTGTACCTGGTGATTTCATCGGTCTGCATCAACAACACTACAATACACAGGAGGTGTGGCGCACAACATCTCTTTGCTTCCTCAGCCTCCAGTAAACCACGACCACGATTGCGTAAACCTTCCAAATGACTCGTTAGCATGTCTCAGTCACCCTTATTTGCTGCATACCGACCGTCACAGCCGTGGATTGCAACGCGGATGCCGAAATACGAACGGGAAAATGGATGGCATCGATACGAAGCGCGTGCAGGCTTACGATCTCTGTAAGCTACTGGGAAAGACCTTCCAGGAGATTTGTAGCAGTGGAAAACCTGAACCAGTAGTCCTGACGGGTTGGAAGTAGCCATTCGTATCTCGCCCGACGTTAAGCGATGCCGTATCACCTTGAATGGAAACCTCACAATCGAAACACGAACAATGGTCGCTATCACGCGTTCAACTCCTGCGCCCAGGTTGCGCGGGCACATGGGAGATGGAACCTTACAGCTGTCATTACTCTGAAGTACCTGTCAATACCTTCACTGCACAAAACGATACAGCAACCAACGCTGCTACTTGCTCCTCTTTTGTCACCATCTCTGCCCAGAACAACTCTACAGGATCACATATCGACCGACAGTGCATCAAGATCCCGTGGAAGCCAATATTGCACCCGATAGACTGGAATTCGGCGGAGACCGTTGATATTGTCGCACACAACTGAGAGTGCACAGTGAGCCATCGGATCACAAGGCAACACGGTCGTCACGATGGCGTCGCAGCCTTCGTTGAAGCTCTGGTGAATCGTCGTATTCGTGACACTCTAACTAAGGCTCACCAGGCTCGATCGTCGCAGCTTTCATGATTCAGACACACCTCGTGCCCGATCTACATGAACGTTGTGTCCGCAACGAACAAGCTACATACAAGTCGCTCGGAGAAAATCTCTGGGAAACCTACCGACAAATAGAGTTCAGCCACGAGAGCATCGCAATATGATCTCAGGAGTGCGCGGTGATGTTCGGAAGGAGGGTTGTACAGAGGAATGTGGTCCTGGACAGGTGCTGTCTCTTATCGTCCCCCTCGAAGCATATAACGACTCTGCGAGGGCACTCACTTGAGGGTATCGAAGACCCCTAGCTCTTTCATCATATTCCCTTCATCACTCGAAATTCTTCAATTTCTTCTCGGTAATCGACACTATCGCGCCAAATCTTTTCAGCATGTCTACCGAAAGAGTCGAAGACAAGGAGTCTGGCATCCCACATCATGAGACTTTCTCATCAACTCTTCAATCCGAGAAGCGCCCTCTCCGCCACACTCTCCGGAAAGAACTTACTGCTTTCATTGGCGAATTTATTGGTACCTTTATGTTCCTCGCCCTTGCTTTCTGCGGCACTCAAATAGCCATCAACTCAACCGCAACCGCTCCTGCACTCGACTCAGACGTTGCTTCAGCACCCAATGTCAACAAGCTACTCTACATTGCCTTTGCATTTGGACTATCCCTCGCAATCAACGTCGCTATCTTTGCTGATGTCAGCGGAGGAAAGTTTAATCCTGCTGTAAGTTTCAGCCCAGCTGTTTTTGTACTACCCTATCTTTTGTCCCCACGTCGTGCGACCTCCGCAATAGATCGTCCCTCAAGCCCGCAGGAGATGGTCTGTAACACCTACTAACATAGTTCACACTTAGGTCTCTATGGCGCTATTCATTACTGGAAAGATTGATTGGCGTCGCATGGTTCATACCATAATCTCGCAGATGGTTGCCGGAATGGCTGCATCGGGCTTCGTTGCAGCACTACTTCCCGGGCCGCTGGGTGTCGCCACCACTCTTGATCCTTCCATCTCGACTGCTCGTGGTCTGTTCCTCGAAGCCTTCGTCACGTCGATGTTGATTCTGACTATCCTAATGCTCGAGGGTGGCCCGGCAAAACCGATGCACATTGGCATGGCGTTGTTCGTTGCTGAACTTTGCAGCGCCTTCTTCACCGGTGGTAGCTTGAACCCGGCGCGCAGCTTTGGTCCCTGTGTGGTGGTTGGATTTCCTACATACCATTGGATCTACTGGCTCGGGCCGCTCCTCGGGTCTGCTGTGGCGAGCGGAGCGTACTGGCTCATCAACTATGTTCACCCCGAACGATCCTTTTGATCGAAACGTTGGCAAGATCGCAAGATCAGAAAATCGTTGTGTTGGCAGCGGAGTCAGGAGGGAATGTGAAGACAGAATGCTTTATGCCTAAGAGGGAGCTGGTACCCAAGCGAGAATACTTCCTGTAAATGCGAGTTTCTTTCTTCATTTTGCAGTCCAAGTGTTGTCGCACAACATTGGCGTGAGAGCGGCCGTCTTTAGTGCTGCAGTAGTTAAGTTGCGATTACGGAGTTCAGGTCATGCATGCATCAAATTACGATACGAATCATGGGTCAAGATATAATATTTTCTCCACGAATAGTGGCACAGTAGAGTGCCGTCTTGCAACGACCATTGAATGTCCATGCTTGATGGGTGCTTTCACGTGAGTTTATCCTATAAACGCATGTCTAGGAACTTTGATAGAACAAGCGTTTTTTTTACCCTCTAGTGGGATCGTGATGGCTTTAGACTTTAGACTGGGGCGCGGTGGTCCAATGATTCCGGCCCCGGAGCTTTTATCAGTTTCATACGTCACCTGCACCAGGCATCGGCAAAAACCCTACCCGCCTTTTTCAAGCAAGAAGAGGTAAAGAGGAGGCGTATATATGTCTAAAGATTTCTAATAGGATCAGGCAGGGCATCTCAGAGCCCCGTAAACAATCAGACTGCCTTAAGGTTATCAAAAGGTGTAACTATGTCTAAAGACTATTAGCTTATGTCTTGTAGGTGTAGAGCTGGCAAAAATTCTGCCGCTGCCTAGTGCCTGCTCGTGCTGTCTGTCGTAAATAAGGCTGGTGCTAGTTGCCTTCCACTAAGTTAACGAAGATTGAAACGTGGAGTCTAAAGTCCATTCCTTACTGCTTTCAAGAGGTCACATGGATCAATACGGACGTCATATGGAGCGTCACCTGGGCATTGAGAAAATGTGAACTCGTTTTCGTCAGCGATTGCTGTTCAAAAAATGGCTGCATCTCTCACCGCCACCACTACCCTGAACAGATGCGAGGCCCCAGTAAAAGTGACGGGCTTGCATGTTGGCTATCTTGGCATCTTAGGTCAAAATATCATAGCGCTCGGTTTTAAATGCATTTGCCTGAAGGAAGCCACTGTCTCCAGAAAGTGCCCATGCGGAGATGTACAATACTGCGGGACAAGAGTCAAGTCAATTTAAAAATGGCGCCATTGTATCACATGTGCTCCTGACGAGACATATGGTTCATCAATATACCCCGGGAAAAGCACGTGGAAGACCAATGAGGTACCTCGCCTGGATAACCGTGAGAACAAATGGCTCTCTGTGGCCCAAAGCAACATGGTCATTTGGGACACTCTTGTATAGAACATAGACTGCTTGGGTGAGATTTGCGTGTCTATCAGGAGTGGTGCGCAAGTAGAAGAGCGGTCTGATTATTGTTGTAGTGGATGTCTCGCCAGCTACCACACTGCTTTCTAATCAGGAACAAAGCCTGTCAAATCAGCAATGTTCGGGAAGCAAATTACCTCGATATGACAACATGCAACCCGATCATCTCTTCTCTCTTCGGATCGTTCACCTCCTCGCAAATAGGCAGAGACGAGGTCGAAGAAACGCTAAGTCTACCAACAAAGCGTGAACCACTCCTTGTCGCTGCATGGGCATGCAATACACTCCTCATAGTCTAGACCTCAGAATACGTGACAGTCTAATTACGCGACACAATTTCCACTTTGTCTCGGCCACACCGAGGATCGCTAAACGTAGAGGAGAGCGCCTCAGGAAAATGTCCACTTTTAATGCGAGGAAGAGTGACAGCCGCGTCAATCATGCGAGGTTTGTGCCCAGCCATGGACTGCATAAACATTGGAGCAAAGGGAGCTGACCATGGCCCAGTTCGGAGACATGAATGCGATCCTCCAACGCCATTCAAAGCTGAAGTTTGTCAACTGTTGTCCATGCTCAACATGTCTCCATAATGTCTAAATTCGTTACTCATTCAATAAAAAGCCAACTATTTCATGCATGTTTGGTAACTGCTTGGCCAGCTTCCTATCCGAGAAAGCCGCCGCGCATAGTTCACGTTTCTGCAATGTCTGCGCCAGGATGTCATTTAGAGCTAAGGAACCAACGTTGAAGCTCAGACCTATGACAACACGTAGTAAAACTACAGTAGCTCTTGATGATGGGTGCAGTCTTTCGGGCGCCATATAATGCTTTCAGTGCATCGGTGGTCGCGACGGAAAGTTCCCGAAGGCGAAGTCCGTCGGACAAACGCGCGCAGAACACCTCCTATCTCCTTTAACAGGTTACAGTTGACCAGCAGTATGGCGATCGATACCGTGAACGAACCGTAATCGTTCGTCCCCAAGTCCGAGGTGCCAGCGGCCACTAGCGCGGTGATTTAGGCGCCATAGCTGGTTCCTTGGTGCAGCGGCACGAGTCACGGGCAGTTTGGGGGTGTCCTCGCTAGCAATGTCCTCGCCCAGCGACGTCGCAAGAAGGTGGAGATGGAGGACATAGATCAACAAGCTAACGGTGTACGCAATGAGCTACCAACACGTCAGTGACGACGGCCCGGGCGTGTATCGCGGAAAAATATCTACCGAAGCAATTCCAAGCGCGGAGCCACGACCCTGTGTTTGGACACCCAGTCCACAGGTTCTGATCCGCCAAACAGCCGAGGATTTCCCCATTGTATTTGGTGTCAGAGGCTATTTTGCCGACGACGGGCCTTTATTGCCACGTTGTATGGCGTATATGCATTGTCTGCAAGGTTTAGAAGCATGGACAATCGCTACAGGTTAGCGATCTACTTTGTTCACGCCATCGAGCAATTTACAGCGACACTGTCGAGGCATAGATGCACTCTGTGCTCATCACTTATGTCTAATCCATCTTAGACCTCATCTTTCCAGCCTGATACCTTTGACATCAGCCCTGGTAGCACGTTCAATTCGTACTAAATAAGACGACGGTCCCGCAATAGAGTTGATACGATAGCATCTGCACTAAATGTGCGTATGGTATGGAACGGATCCCAATCCACCATGGCGTTGGCCAATTTACATGCTACCTGCCCGGTTTTGGGGGCGATGAGCCTAGTAGCGGTGTAGTCGCGGTACATGCCTTCTACCCAAAGCGTTTTACTTCAAATCTTACAGTGTGCTTACCTTCTGCAGTATCGATCGCCTATCACACACGTGAGACCTTTATTCTGCTGACGAAAAACGCCGAGTCATGGCAGGCTTTGAGCAAGGGAAGCGGACCGGGCGAAACCCGCATCTTGTAGGATGACACGCCATGCCCCGCAGGTGCGGACATTCGAGATGCGAACAATGGGTACGGCGGCCGATTCGGCAGGCAACAAGTTGGTCGAGGCACAGAGCCAGTACGAGAGGGGAGAGAAGACCGTAGGGTGGAACCATCCATTCGGAACCGAGTCTACACGGGCCCCAAGATGTCGTTCGAGATCCGAAACCTTGTCCATGTACCACCAAACCAATGCCTCTGGGGTGGACCATGGAGAACGCTCCATTCGACGGAAATGAACAGGCCGCGAACCTATGTGCCTATATACGCAGGAGCGGAGCGTTCATTATTTCCGTCGAAGAAGTGCCGCTCAGTTTTTGTTCAGGGATGGGTAGCGTCTAAGCAAGGCCGAGTAAGACGATGCATGTACCGCTAATCTAGCTCGTGGGGGCAATTACAAGGAGATCGACAAATGAATAGCTGAGAAAAATGGAATGCAAAGATACAACCCCGGACATGGCAGCCAATTGTGGGAGCAACAAGTCTCAGATGAGACGACTGCGCGCTTATGCAAGCCCGAAAAGCGTCTAGATTGAGCCGCGTATGATCCACCAAGCGGGAGGCGCGCGGCCCTTCCGTGACAGGCGGGTCGGGCGGTTGTACCTTGCTGTGTAGTGTGAATGTCCGAGGTCAGAACCGGCGGGGCTCTTTCAGATTTGGCTGTTAACATAGAAGATGCCTGATCCCAACGGTTTCCAGAGCCTTTCTAACGGTTCTTTCACCGACACATCCTATTTGCTCTACTCGTCATATAGTCATCATGACTCCGATAGATGCCTCACTCTACTCTAAACTGGTACGCCGGTTCAGAGACTTCCTCCCAATGGGTTCGAGCACCAGCGCTCCTGGCCCTGTCGATAAGCGTGTTCTCACGAGCACCAAGGGGTCCAGGATCCCTCCTCCTGCGCCCACGGAACTTCCTTATCTTCCCAGAGAGCTGCGGCCTACCAGAGTGACTGCCGAGTTACATCCACGTACACAGGAAATCGTTGATGAGTGCCATGATTTCTTCCTGAAGAACTGGCCTTTCAAAACAGAGACACACAAGAAGCGGTTCTGTGATGAGGGCTACGCATGGTTCAACTGCATATTATGTCCCATGGGGCTCGATGACCGGATGGTTGGTGTGTGCAAATTCTTGACGACCGGCTTCTTAATCGACGACATGCTCGACCGCATGTCCGTGGAGGAGGGAAAGGCGCACAACGCAATTGTCATCGAATGTTGTCGCGGAGAGCGATTACCGGACCGTGAGAAGCCTGCACAGTGGATCATGTACGACTTGTTCCAAGAGTTCCGCCGAATCGACAAAGAGCTGTCTGACATGCTCCTCAAATACACTATCGACTTCTTCACCGCGCAGACCGACGCCGACAGGTCAAACATAAAGAATCTGCAAGGCTACTTTGAGTACCGACATGCCGATCTTGGTAAAGGGTATGTCCATTGTTCCTTCATTTTGTTGACTTGGTGCTAACGCGACCAACAGCTTCATGTCCGGTGTCATGTGCTTCTCCATGGGTCTCCATGTAACACCTAGAGAGCTCGAACTTCTGCAACCGTTAGAGATGAATGCGATGAGGCACGTCACCCTCGTCAACGACATCGCATCCTACGAGAAGGAAGTCCTTGCTGCCGGGAAAGGAGCTGCTCTCGGACAGTTGTGCTCCGCCGTCCCCATCTTTATAGAATCGTTTGGAGTTAACGAGAAAAGTGCAATGCGCATCATGTGGGAAGCGGCTCGCGAGATGGAGATCGAACACTTCCGGCTGTTTGAGGAAGTCACAAACCAGTGCGATACCGAAGCCTTGAAGTTGTATGCGAAAGGGCTCGAATACCAGATTGCGGGAAACGAGAGGTGGAATTTACTCACGCCGAGATACAACCGATCAGGTGGACTGCCGTTCAATGAGGGAAGGATTTGGGGTTGACAACGCATATATTTCTGCCGATTCTTTTCATTAGTTCTTTGATACCAAATTCCCGAATACCGATTGCGAAGTTCTGAACATGTCATACGAAGAAGTCGTGAGCCCAGCCGAAATGTCTGATGCCATCCTTTCCTTGTTGTCAACCCTTGTTGGACGCCTGAAGATAATTGGGAGGCCCGAAAAGACTAGGAAGTCTGAAGAGAGCGGGAGGGATGGGCCGTGACGGACGGAGAGGATCAGGCCTTCCGCAAGCGCAGGCTTCACCTTAGCGCACAATCTGCCCCACCACTAACACATGTCCTTCAGCTGTCCACAACAACTCAACACTGCTGTCATCCGTTGGCATGCCATATTATCATTATCGGTGCAACATGATTCCAACACGCGGAGACTAACAATGGCGCAAAACTCGACATGTTTCTACCGACCCCTCAATGAGCAGCGAGCGGAGATTCGACTACTCAAGATTCTGCCAGACGTCGGCGGGTTTCCTGTATGCTGCAGTATCGAGACCCGTTCTTTGCTAGAATTTTCTTTTGGATATGAACGCCATCATTTGACCTGTGTAGATGGGATTGCGTCCACCGTCAGTGATTCACTTCGCAACCCTGATCTTCGCAAGCGATGGAGAAATCGAGCACAATTTGCAGACATCCCTGCAATGGAGCGACTGGCTAGTCTACAGCCTTCTAAAGAACTTCAACGCTTTGCATGGGGCGATTTCGCGAGTCTTAGTTATGTTTGGGGCAAAAGTAGCAACATGAGAGTCATCTCCGTTGATGGCCGGAAAGTCCAAGTAACGGCGAACCTGGAAAGCGCACTACGAAGTCTTCGAAGTGATGGCCTCTTTTCGACCTGCTTTCTACTATGGGTGGACGCTTTGTGCATCAATCAGGCAGACGTGGAAGAACGTTCGAAGGAAGTCCAGCGCATGAAAGAAATCTACGGATCATCGTGGACTGTAGTAGCTTGGCTAGGCGAGAAGACAGAAAATAGCGATGCGGGCATCCAGCTTTTACGAGACATGGCTACTTTTCGAGATGCTGGCCGCGAGAGGGAACTTGAGACAAGACTGCAAGACGATCCAAAATTTCTTGGGAGTACATGCTGGATGGGTCTCCATCAGCTGGTCAATTGCAGGTACTGGAAACGCTTATGGATCATCCAAGAAGTCGTAATGGGTGGATACTCTGTGTGGATCAGATGCGGCTCATCCATAATAGACTGGGAAACATTCTGCAAGGGTATTGCGGTGCTCCAGGAACATCTATGGCTCGTCAAGGATTGCTGTCTGAGAGAAGATGTGTCTCGAGACGTTGCAGCCTGGTCAACATTAAGTTCGCATCTCATCTATCAGGATCTCTCGGTACTCCATCAGACGCCACTCGCGGATAACCCCGGACTGGCGTTGGGGAAGTTGTTGGATCTCGCAATAGCTACCGAATGTACAGACCCAAGAGACCGAGTCTATGCGCTACTAGGTCTGCTACCGAACGAGGTCGCAAGTCTGGTTCGACCCGACTACACATTATCGCCCTCAGCAGTGTATACCAAGATAGCTCAAGCGTTCATTCAAGCCTACGGCAGTTTGGACCTTCTTCGTGAAGGCAATTCATGGGGCCTATCAGGCTGCCCCTCGTGGGCACCAGATTGGACGTGGTCAGGTCGAGGACGGCATAGTCGTGTTGAGCGACCGCTTTGGGGACCAGCATATCTCTTTCCACCTCCCAAGCCGGGGAGCCAGCACTTTACGCCATTTTGCGCGAGTGGGAATGTTGGCAAAAAGGCTTCAATCAGCGATGACGATCTTCTTACCTGCAAAGGGTTCATTATCGACGAAGTTTCGGGGATATCTGCAAGAGAGCTTGGATACTTCGATTGGGATCACAACAGCAGAAGTAGCCCGAGGAATTGGCACAGCGCATACGGAGACTTTGCTTCTACAAGACACGCTCTGATATGCACATTGTTACATGATCGAGTCAATGCTGGACAGCGGCCTGAAGCGCGTCACGGTGCACTACTCCACTTACCATCTACATGGGAGGAGGCTGGCCCTCAATTTAAAGACAGAGAGTGGAGATGGCTCGCAGGACAAGAGTGGTATTATTTCCGCTGGGAAAAATTCCGCGAGGCAATCGATTGCTTTGCGCTTGGTGAGTGGCGCTTTGGAGAGTTCTTTGATGATAATATTCCGGCCAATGCAGACGAGTACGACTACACGGAGGTCTATGCGTGCGCTGAGCGTAGCGCGATGAGGCGGAGGTTCATAACAACACAGGATGGATACATGGGATGGGCACCGGACAATATGTACGGACGTGCAAAGGATCAAGTAAGAGTGGGAGATTTGATTGCAATTGTTCTAGGGTGTAGCACACCACTGGTCATACGGCCGAAGGACGATACGTTTCAGATGCTTGGTGAAGCGTATGTGCATGGCATGATGGACGGTGAGGCAGTGAGCGGTCTCGCCTCCGGTCAATATAGTCTACGAGAGCTCGTATTCTGCTAGTACCTAGTCCAGATGGCACTCAGACGTGCAGAATTGGCCATATTTTTCTTTGCACAATATCACACTTCCTCTCCCCCAGAATTCGACTATGCTCAGTGGACACTAGAAAGTGCGTCCCTTCATCTTCAGCAGGTCCAGGCCGTATACCTCAGCTGCAGCATTGTTGACAATCCCAGTGACCGTGCTTTTGAGGTTGCAGCCATGCAGGCCTTAACTGCCGGAATAGTAGCCACAACCGTTGGTATAGTTCGACCAGTTTGGTGATTGTATACTCCTCACTAGGTCACAGACACCCGTGAAGCTAAGCTGCGTGAAGGGCAACTCAGGTCGGGGTGAGAAAAGCGTTATGAGATTGAGCTCTTTGGTAAGCGCACCCAACATCACCGATCCGCACTCAAATGACATGGCTTTGGACAAGGGGCAGTTGTATCCGATGCCGCGATGCTTTTCGAGTAGATCATGTAGCTGACTAATCACCGACTCGATACCGAGGATGACGGCCCAACGCGCACCTCGTCAAAACCGCACCTCTACCTCAACACTACATAACTCTATCAATATGGGAGCAATTGAGGATGCGCTTGCAGCTATTGAAGCTTGTGAGCTAGGAGAAAAGATCAATTCTACTCAGATTGCAAAAGAATATAATGTTGTGCGATCTACGCTCACACGAAGGCACCAAGGTATTTCAACGTCACGTAGCCTCGAGGCTCAAAACCAGTAAGCGCTCCACCCCCAGCAGGAGCTAGAGCTCCTACGCTATATCAAGCGCCTCACAAGGCAAGGCCTACCTCCTACACGGCCTATGATACGACGCTTTGCCTCAGAGATAGCTAAAAAGGAGCTCGGCGTACACTGGGTTGATCAATATATCAAGCGACATTAGGTTGATCTCATCTCACGCTGGACGACTGGATTTGATCGCGCGCGCCACCAGGCTGATTCTATATCAAAATACACCCTCTATTTCAGCCTCCTACATGAGAAAATCAGCAAATACAACGTTGAGGCTCGTAATATGTATAATATGGATGAGAAAGGCTGCATGCTAGGAACACTTACTCGCTCAAAGCGGGTGTTCAGTAGGAGGCTATATGAGGAGGGGAAGATCAAGGCTCATATCCAGGATGGTAATCGGGAGTGGATAACGCTGCTGGTCTGCATATGCGCTGATGGATCAGCCCTCGCGCCTGCGCTGATATATCAATCTGCCTCAGGCTCAATACAGGACACCTGGCTACAGGCCCTGAGGCCGGAGGACCGAGTATATATATCCTCCTCACCTTCTGGCTGGACGAACAACGATATAGGACTATCCTGGCTCAAACAGGTGTTTGATCGATCTACGAAGGAGAAGGAAGGGCGGAGCTATCGATTGCTCATCCTTGATGGCCATGGATCTTATCTCACAATGGATTTTATCGAGTACTGCGATCGGAATAGAATCCTCCTTGCAGTATACTTTTCTCATTCAACTCACACCCTCCAGCCGCTTGGTGTCGTCATGTTCAAGCTATTCTCATCGGCCTACTCAAACCAGGTAGCTGCGTTCATGGAGAGGTGCCAAGGGCTCACATCTATGAGCAAAAGAGACTTCTATCCCATGTTTATGGCTGCATGGGAGACCTCGTTCAAGGAGGAGACTATACTCAAGGCCTTTAAGGCAACTGGCCTCTCACCTTTCGAGCCAGAGGTGATACTTAAACGATTCAATCAGCCAGCTCAATCAGGCCAATCAAGTGATAGCGACTCCTTAGCCTTGAGCGCCTCTGACTGGCGGAAAAGTGAGCGCCTTCTACGCCAGGTAGTAGGTGATAGGAGTGATCCACGAGCTCAAAAGCTCAGCTGAGCCTTCCACTCTATCTCAGTTCAAAAAACGATGATTGAACACGAGGCTCAAGGCCTCATGCAGGCTCTTATCAATGAGAGGCAGCGTAGAAAGCGAGGCAAGGCTCTCCCTCTAGAGGCAGGCGAGGACTATCACGCTGGGGCTGTATTCTGGTCTCCAAGGAAGGTGAAGGAGGCACGTGATCGCCAGCTCCAACAAGGGCGCGAAGAAGAGCAACTACAACACTAGAGAGCTGAGGCAGCTCGCCTGCGTGAAGCGAAGAAGCAGGAGAAGCTTCAGGCAGCTCAACAGAAGCGTGCAGCAAGGGCAGCAGCTCAAATAATGAGGCAGGAGAAGAAGGCTCGTGAGGCTGCTGATCGAGCCTCACGACAGGCAGCTCGTAGGACTCAACAACGACTCCAGCAAGCTCAAAAGACTGCTCAAAGGGGTAAGAGGATAAACCTCAAGGCAGCTGTCAAGGCAGGCTCAAAAAAGAGAGTAGCTGCGCAGCCTCAGGGTGGTAGTGAGGCCTCAGGTGCTGCAGCAGGTCCACCACCATCTCAATCACGACACGGCCGATCAATCAAGCTCCCAGCAAAATATAGATAGCTACATATATCAATCAAGGCCTATAGAACTCAACTCTAAAGAACATCGCGATTATAGCTATCGCGCGTGGCTCAACAGCTTCATGTTGTGGTGTCTATTTTGGTGTTCGGAGCGCGCGTTAGGCCTTGTCGCGCGTTGGGCCGTCATCCTCGGTAACGTGTCTCACCACTCAGTGAGCCGCACCACTCAGTGAGCCATCCCACCAAAATCGCGACGCGTCTTCTTGCAATAGCTCGACATTCACGCGATAAAATATATAGAAAATAGATCTATTTGATGCGCGCTATCTAATAGTACACTGCGTTCTTTTGTGACCTTGTTCGTGGCACTTGCTGCAGGTTGGTGGTGCTCGAGGCCTACTTGGCTGCCCCTCCTGCTCTACCTGCTGGAGCACCCTTTCGGCCTGTGTAGCAAGCAATTGACCTTCCTCTACCCGCAGAGCTCCTCCACAGGCTATATACTGTCGGCGCTGTTGCTCCTTGCGCTGTCGGCGCTGACTCGCCTGTCGAAGCTTCTTATTCTCCTCTAAAAGAATCGTTGCTGAATTCATCGCAAGTTGACAACCTTTAACAAGCTGGCAGATAGCCTGGCTAGTAGGGCTCTGGGATAGGCGATTGAGACGACCTTGAATAAGTTGAGCCTGCTGCTCTAGCTGAGCAATAGTATGCGGCATCTCTGCCGTCCCTGGCGGAGAAGGCGTCCTGACCACCGTCAGCGACGACAGGACGCGTTCTTGACAAGCTGGGACTAGTCCTGACGCCCGGAAGCCAGCCTGGATATTCTGCTCTAAGAGGACTGTCCCTCTGATATTTAGATAGATCTGTAGGAAGTCCTGCTTGTCGATATGGAAGACGCGTTGTCGCGCAAGCTCAGACACCTAATAGCCGTACGCGACCTTGAGAGGCGAGAAGCAGCCTACATCAAGCGGCTGTAGGAGGTGCGACGTATGTGGCGGCATACAGAGCGTGATAATCTTGTTCTCTCTACAGAACTGGTCAAACTCAGGCGTTGCGTGACTACCGTGGCCGTTGAGGATAAGCAGCCAGGTAGGCCCCTACTGTACGAGCCTCTGTATGTCGGTGGAAGTGCTTTACCTACTCAAGGCCAAGCTTATCAGTCGTCCAGCCATTGTCGCTAACAGCAATAACCTAGCTAGGTGGAAGGCCTTGATACTAGCTTGCTTGGTAGAGCTTTCTGTAGGATTATAAACGGTGGGATTGACCAGCTAGACGGGTTGATACACTCAATTGCCGTTACCTACTCACGATCACCTGGCTGTATAGTAACCGCGCAGACGACTGTCTTAGAGCTTGTAACGACTTTTGAGGTCGCAGCGATCCCCATCATAAAGCCAGTCTTGTCAAAGTTATAGATATCTGAGTTGGAGATACCGTACGACTGACGCGTCTCCTCTACGAGCTTAAACCACGCGCGGATCGCAACCGGGTCCTCAGATTTCGCGCGCTAAGAGTGTAATTTCCTATTCTGCTTTGTCGAGAGCTCTAGCTGAGCTTTGATAAAGCGTGATATCCAGTTCTTGCTGACCGGCTGGGGAGGGGGCTCGTGGCCGCGCGCGGCGAGCAGATGGTTTGCCATTCGCCGTACATCGATAATATGGGGCGGAAATCCGCGTCGGTCGAGGTCTAGGATCTAATCTACTAGAGCGCGCTCCTCTGTAGGGTGTAGCTTTCGTTTCTGAGCGTTAGTAGTAGCCTGAGGTAGAGTACCTAGAACGCGTCGGCGGAGGGTTAATCGGTCGACTTGATAGAGTTTGCTAGCATATCGGTAGCTTAAAATCTGTTTATTTTAAATTGCGTGCTTTGATAGAGCAAGTCTGCCTTCTTTTTAAGCCTGCTGGGCGTGCTGGGTGAGCGGCATTGCGAGAGTTGTGAGAAGACGCGTCGCGATTTTGGTGGGGTGGCTCACTGAGTGGTGCGGCTCACTGAGTGGTGAGACACGTTAGCTTGATAGCGTTTACAATCAATGTCGTCTAATATCGGTCAGCTATCTTCCACTGCATAAGATGACCATGAACTTACTGGACACCTTTGAGGGTATAGGAAGCTCAAGATTGCGCAGCGTCTCTTGACCTTCTTTGATAACGACTGCTGTAGCACGCTCAAAGTGCTCGGCCAAATCGAAGATCTACGACACCCAGATCCAAAGGACCAGATCGCGATCATAGGTAGAAGGCACCGATGCGCTTGCTTTGAGCGACTCGATTCACTTCTCCGTAAACACTTCCAGAGCTTCACCACATTCGTAGTAATCGACCAGGACTGCGATCTTCCCCAGCATCTCCATTGATACGGCTCGGGGTACCTTCCCATTGCGCAAATTTAGGATGTTGAGCAGAATCAGGAGAGCTTCTTCATTCCAGTCGGCTGCTTTAACGTGGAACAGGCTATCCTCAGGATTGCGACTAAATTCGGACCATCCTTCCTCGCTCAGGGCGCGCTTGAACCATGGGGAAGCAAGTACCAAGTGGCGCGAAGATACCCGGTAATTTACTTCCGCTGGATCAGAATGGTCGGGCTTGTCGTCCGTAGCGAAATTCGTGATCGGTTCATTTGGGCTCGTAGTAGTGCGGCCTCCAAACAATGAGCTTGTCTCACCGGTGGTGAATCCGCTGACAGAAGGAGAGTTCCCAGAACCTTAAATATGCGTTAGGTTCGAATTGTAAATCTGCCAACTGTACTCACAAGTCTCCCACAGAGAGATTCACTTTTTGCCTTTCCTGCCCTTCCTTACGAAAGGCTTCACAACAAACGACTCAAACCCGATCCGTGAATCATCGGATAGATGATCGCTGGTGTTGTTTGACGGGATTTTGACTTCTTCCTAATCCCAGAGCGCAAAGTTAACTAATGCATTGCTCAGGATGATGATGGTGTCCGCGTTCGGATCGATCTCGTGCGTGATAGGCTCCATGATGGCGCGCCGTTGCTCGTCAGACAGTTTGACAAGCAGTTGAATGCGGAGGCATGTTTTTGGTTTGTGCAAGGTGAGATTTTATGGCAAGTGAGTGTGCGTTTGCTCCCGTTTGCTCGCGGATCAACCTTGCTGCGGCGCCCGCGGTGACCCAGCACCTTCCACACTTGCATTACGGATAGTGAATTGAGCGGAGGGGTGAAATAACGAGACATAATTTGCCAGTTCAATAGTCTATCCAGGTACAAAGGTACTAACTAATGCTCAGGTGGTAGGAACGAACGACTGCTGGAGGTTCGGGTCACGGCATGCGATGTTACTTAAGCAATCATTACATTTCATTGTAACATATCGCTCTATCTCGACCACTCTGGATTTAGATCAGATCTTAGAGTGCGCCCATCACCAGTATTAGGATATACAACGTAGTAGAAAGGGTTCTAATCCGAATCCTCACCCCAATCCTTACGGGATTCATGAAAACTATGCCGAATCCTCACTGCCTCAGCACACAAGCCTTGATGAAGATCTTCCCTTGAGGTACAATCAGGAAGAAAGCCTTCCAAAGATTCGTGCCCTAGCCAGAACATCACGGCGCTGGACATATGCCACGTTTTGTCCGGAGGAAGCCAGGCGCCCATGTCGATGAGAGCCTTGATGGTGTTCACATGCCCCGTGCTAGTCAAGCACGGAAAATTTGTCTCGCTACTCATACCGTGCAAGCTAGACAAGCACTTCTTCAAGAGCCACGAGGCTTGTTTCTGAATAGCAAAGTTGTAAGCTTAGAGTCTTCTTAGACAACCCGAACGGCTGATTGAGGATTGTCGTCTTCGGGTGAAGAGTTGAAGATGTGAACCTCTAGATCGTCTGGGCCACCTAACTCTACGTTTTGATAGCCAGCATAGTGCGCGACTAGTTCCGTATTTCCGCCCTGGTCTCTACAGGGAGCTTTGTCCAAAGCCTCTTCAATGTCAGCACACAACAGTGCTGCTTCATGCGAGTCAATGAAGTCATCCTCCTGGGCGTCCACCGCGCAATCAACTCCGATGTAGCTTTTCGGTCGATGGATTATCTGTCTAGGATGCAGCACAGCAGTCTTCTTGGTCCATGAGACTGGTGGCAGCAAGTGAAAACTTTGGCGGAGTATTTGAACAGCATGAGCGTGCGAGATGAATACAATGAAACCAAGTAAGAACGCGACGAACAACGGGGAAATTTCTGTGTCTGTGTTTTGCGATGTCGCATATGTCTCATTTCCTTATGATGCTCAGCGGAAGTTCTGAACGAAACTCCCTGTAGGTGCATACCCAAGAACTGTTGCTTATCTTGCAGACACTGTTGATGCCGTACCACCTAAGTAGAACAGCACGTTCTTTGTTGAGGCACCACTTGTGCAATCGTATTCTCCAGGCGTTGTAATCACCCTGCGATGAACGAAGACCTCTATGCTAAGGAGAAAATTATGTGAACGCCGACACCCAGCCATCCAAATCCATGAACTGAGCGCTACATGACTTAAACAATACAATTAGTATGCGGCGCAGTCATATGAAACGACATCCAAACTTTGGTGTTGCCAGCGCTCCATGCTCAGCGCTTAGCAGGCATCAGAGGCCAGCGCCTACATACTCACAGCCTGTCTTTGGCGCAGCAATGTTCAAAAAGCCCCACAAACCCAGCTAACGCGTCCTAGAGACTTTATAGACTGCCATACTTCTCATCTGGCGATCCGAAGCTATAGCCCGGCAGTTGTCGTCCGAGGGCAGAATGCGGAGAATTTAATGTCGGGCTGGACGATCAACCATATGCATGGATCTTGCCGAGCCGGAAAAGTCAGGTCTAATATGAGCGTACTGAAGCGCATCTGGGCAAATTATCATGACGACGGTCATACTCGTCGTTGTCTGGGAATAGATAAATCAACCAGATGCGTGTGAATCCAAGATCAGAGAGTCGCAATTCTGTCTTGAGAAGCCTTCGCGAGGTTATCAAAAATGCTGCTTTCACGACTGATCAGTATAATCGTCTCAATAACCCCATGTCTCTTACAAGCCTCACCAATAGACACCCTCGCCCACTCAACAACGTCCCTCGAATCCCTCCGGCACATAAAAAACGTCCAAAAACAAATCTCCCACCTCGCGCAATTCGGCCAATGGCACTCCATTAGCACCCTCTTCGCCACAAACAGCACATTCACATGGGCAAACACCACCCTGCACGGCCCTGCTGCAATCGAGACATGGCTGCGCGCCGACTCTAACAACTCAGACGGTATACACCCCGGCTCACTGAACACGCTGATCGCCGAAACGCCCGTGATAAGTCTCAGTCTTGATGGCCAACGTGCGAAAGGGCGGTGGAACGGGCTGTGGTTCCAAGGCGACGGGCAGGGAGGCACGCGTATCCGGGGCGGCGTATATGAGAACGAGTACATTTTAACAAACCTCGGGTGGAAGATATCTTTGTTGAGGTATTACGACATGTACGACGGCACGTATGCGGAGGGTTGGAAGAACGTCGGCGCCAAGGGCATCGGATTCGTGCCGTTTCACTTCAAGCCTGAGAGTGCGGGTGTGCCGATACCACGTCCTGATGGAGACGTGGAGGTGTATGCCGGCACGGTTGGGGAGTTGGAAGACAGGATAGGGAGGTTGAATGATGAGGATGAGATTAGGAATCTAGTGCATGCGAGGGGGTTTTATGTGGATCGGCGGATGTGGGGGAATGTTGTGGATTTGCATGCGGAGAATACGACAGTGCGGTTTGGCAATGGCACGGTGTATACTGGCAAAGTGGGTGTGAGGGAGGTTCTGGAGAGGATGGGGCCAGAGGGGTTGACGAGGGGGATTAACAACGACC
This sequence comes from Parastagonospora avenae f. sp. tritici 18332-5, assembly GCA_022559985.1. Classification (NCBI taxonomy): domain Eukaryota; kingdom Fungi; phylum Ascomycota; class Dothideomycetes; order Pleosporales; family Phaeosphaeriaceae; genus Parastagonospora; species Parastagonospora avenae. The sequence continues at coordinate 18,840 of JAFJTR010000115.1, forward strand.
ATCCAATCTTCGACATGATCGTGCAGGTTGATGGCGACGAAGCCATCGCGAGGGGGATTGAGATCGCGATGCTGGGAGACGCTAACACTCATGCTGCGTCGTGGGATTTCAACGTCTTCCGGCATCGTTGCGTGAAAGAGGATGACGTTTGGAAAATCCAAGATGTCGAGATCACGCCGCTCATGGTGGCTGACTACTACAAGGGCTGGGGAAGAGGCGGGCTTAGAGTTCCGAATACTCACCTGCCGCCATTTCTAAACGTTACGGGGGGGCTACATCTGCCTAGCCCAGGCCCACATCACAGCTCAAACGCGACCGTGGAGGATCTCACGCGTCGACTTCGCCGCAGCGCCGCCTTCGATGGCTCAGAAAACCTCTCTCATGCATACGGCTACTACGCCGACGACATCCTCGCCCACGAACTGGGAGCTCTCTTCGCAAAACAAGGCCACAAGCTCTCCCCCTTCGCCGGCTTCTTCCACGCACCAGCGCGCATAACAGGAGCAATGACCGCCTCATACGGCACCAATCGCTCCACGCTACGCGCAAGCGTATCCTACCACTGGCGCCCCCAGCCCGTCATCCTAGTCTCGCAAGACGGGAGATCGGCCACCATGCGCGCGAGGCTACTCCAGCCCTCGACGTCAATCGCCAAAGCCGGCAGTTTCAACAGCGCCATCTACCACGACCAAGTTGTGCTGGAAGACGGCAAGTGGCGTCTGTGGAGCGTGACGATTGACGAGTTCTACTGGCAGTCGACGTCGTGGAAAGAGGGCTGGGCGAATGCGAAGCCAAGGAATGCGAGTGCGCCTAATCCAGAGCCCGCGGGCTGGACAAAGCGATATCCTCCAGATGCGACGTTGAAGGAAGTGGGTGAGCGGGAAAGCACGTTTCGAGGTGGAGGGGGGATGTTCATCGAGTGGCCGGATATCCAGCGCATGTGGTTCCAGTATCGCAATCCTGTCAGTGGGAGAGAACCGGAGTGGTACTGGCCCGGGTGCGTGCCATGTCAGGTCCGGCGGGACTGGTCGCTGGAAGCCAATGGCTATCAAGAGCCTTCCACGGGGCCATGAGGGAAGTGTTTTTTGTCTTGGGCTGACACTTTTCCAGCACGTTCAGCGCCGTCATGCATCCGGATGCAGCGGAGATTGGGCGTGGCTTAGTGTCGCGAACTGGTCAGACGCACAGTCCATGACTGTGGCAGTAAATAGACAACGGCAAGCCTTTGCCGTATTCGAAGCTTATGTAACACTAGCCGTTGCCTGTTCCTGATGTGCTCTCGTGTTGTCTACAAACTTGCACCGGCTTGTTCGGCGGTGGTCGTGATTCTTGGCAAAGCATCTTCCCACCGTGGGGTCGAGCTCCCCCTTCCACCTCCCACCGCATGACCAGAAATGTCCGAGTCTCCATCCCCCAAAATAGCCCCAGCCCCCAACTCTTCAAGAAAATCCTCATGCCCCGATGGGATAGCCTTGAGAAGGTTCTCTGCCAATGTGGACTCCCATCATGCAGCCTAGCGTGGCTGGGGCGCTTGCTGACCGGCGCACCATCTCCCGTCGAGACAAGTGCGCGCCTCGTCACGCTGCCATCGTATCCCGTGGCTCGACGCTCGTCTTGGCCAGCCATAGCGCACTGCTGGCCTGCGGCGTCGTCGTAAAATAGCGGTAAAAAGGCGTCAGTGCCGAGGCCGGCAGGAGCTGGTCAGCCTAGCTATCGTGATGATGTAGGTACTTTAGGTAGGTGATGCCCATGTAGCTTGCATGTCTCCCGTTTTTGCGACGACATCCCGACTTCCTTATCGATTGCGACGTGCGACGTGCATGCATCATGCAGTACGACAAGCTCCTCCACCTTGCACTCGTACCGAGCATCGTCTTCTTCCTGCTGTCCCTCGTGTCCGTGGCGCTCACCACGCACTACTGGATCCTCGGCGACTGGATCGTGCCCCGGGACTTCCGCGTCACGACCGATCAGTTCAACGAGCGCACGCAGAGCTTCAGATACGACGATACCATTGTGTATTATGTTGATAGGGAGACGGACTCGACTGTTGCGGCCGGATGTTTGTGTTTCGGCGCGGCGATTGTGGGGATGATTGCTTGGTGCACGCTGAGGAAACCGGGCATGGATACGCAGCTGGCTTCAGTATGTATTCCACATACTTTTTCCTCTTACATTTATAGACGTATATTGACTTGAATGTAGGGTAAACGCCGCTTCTGGGTCCTCGCCGTCATCGTAATGAGCACAGCCGGCGCAGCAGCAGCGCTCGCATCCCTAGTACTGCACTTCACAGAACAAGGCAATGACGCAGACGGCTGCAGGTCGCGCACTTGGGCTGTTAGCGGCGGCAAGACGAACACAAACAAGTACTGCACGCGAGAAATGGGATCTTGCAATTTGTTGCCCATGCACCTGAGAGGCGCGGATCGGTACAATGCTTCCATTGCCTGCAACGAGACTGTCAGTCCTGCCTCTTCTCTTACATTTCTGATAGTTACTAATAGACTCACAGGTTGTGGTCAAGTGGATACAGCTTATTCTCCTCTTACTGGCCCTCATCCAGCTTGCCATGTTTTCTCTCCAAGCGCGCATGCGACGAACGACAAGAGACAGTAGGATGCTCGAGCCTGTTCCAAAAGTCGGCTGAAACTGCGCAATTACGCATCCTGATGTTATTCACGACTTTTACGATTACATTACTCGCGGCGTTTGGGTATCTTTCTTCACCACGCATATTGGCATCGCATCACCGGAGTTGGATACCACATTCATTGAGCATTAGCGAGCAAAGATGAGGCATGTAAATATGATCCGAATGAAAGATCCGCAGACAGTCCATTGTCCTTCAAGCCTGAATGAACGTACTAAGGCAATACCTACTGTTTCCCTCCCCCGCCTTCATCCCCCTGAATATCCCCAATCTCACTCTTCGCCTCAACATACGGCTTTAACATATTTCTGACCCCCAACGCCTTCTCGAAGACATCCCTCACCCTCAACACATCCTCATCCTTCCCCGCTCGTCCGAAGATATACACCGAGAACCTGACATGACACGTTAGCCCCACATTCATGTTGTACATGCCAAGAAAGAAGACTCACGGAATCCCCGGCGCAACGTCCACCAACCCATTCCCATCCTTCTCGACCGGCGCGTCGTCCGGATAAACTCCCATCGGCAGACTCAGTACCGGACTTCCCGCCTTCGCCGCAAACGTCTGCATGGTGACCGATAGCGTGGGCAGGAGCAGGACGTCGCACTGATGGCTGTCCAGCGCGCCTGGGATCCCGCCTTCGCCGGCGAAATACTCGTCGCGGGAGAGCATATCCTGGTGCAACCTGTCGTCTGGGTGCGTGCGTTCCGCGCGCTCGAAAACCTCGACGTTGCGGCGCGGAAACTCCTCTTCGAGGCAGGATTTGGTGGAGACGATGAGGTCGCGGAGGGTGTGTATGTTTTGGGGATTCGTGGCGAGGGGGGAGAGGTAGGCGTTGATGGAGAATTCAATGTCTGTGTCGAGGATGATGGATTTGTGCGCTGGGGTCTGGGCTTCGAATTCTGCTGCGCCGGAGACGTGTACGTCGTGCACGAGTGTAGCGCCGTCGCGTTGGAGGGCGGCGAGGACGTGTCTGAAAGCTTTGCGTTTGGGGAGGGGGAGTGTGGTGAAGCCTTGTAGGCTCCAGGGTATGCCGATGCGCATGGAAGATAGAGAAGTTGTTGGACACGAGGGCGTGATGTCTTTTATCAGCTTGGCCTTCAAAGATACGTCGTGTTGATTGCTGTGGGATATGAGTTCGAGGAGGATATCTACTGCATCGGAGACGGTGCGTGTAAGTAAGCCAACGGTGTCGAGACGTTGAGAAGCGTGGATGAGGCCATCGGAAGACAGCAAGTTGCGCGTGGGTTTGAACCCTATGATACCTGCTTTTTCGGCGGGAGAGACGATGGAGTAACATGTCTTTGAACTCATCAGCACTCGAGTCTTTTCAACATCACCATTTGTAAGCAACTCACCTCTGTCCCTACTGCCGCCGCACGCAACCCCATCGACACAGCCACAGCACACCCACTACTACTCCCGCTCGCCTTCATGCCGGGATAATATATTCCCTTCGTCTGTCCACCCCTCGCGCTCCACCCACTACACCCGCTCGTCGATCGAAAACCCGACCACTCCGCCATATTCTCCTTGCCCAGGATTACGGAACCGGCGTTTCTCAGCGCGGTGACTATTGTAGCTTCTTTTGCTGGTCTTGCGCGAACAAGCGCCATGGAACCACATGTCGTGTCTGTGGCGTCCAGCGTGGGTATGTTGTCTTTGATCAAGATGGGAATGCCGTGAAGTTTGCCGCGAGGACCGCACTGACGGCGCTCATTGTCTAGGCATCTTGCGATGACCGTGGCATCGGGGTCGGCTTCGACAGCGGCGTGGAAGATGTGGTTGACTTCGGTGATCCTGGCGGTGTAGGCATTGACTAGCTGTTCGGAGGTGAACAAGCCCTGTTCGAGGCCGTTGAGCAAGTCGGAGAGTGTTGCTTGTCTCAGCTGCAGTGAATTTTCGGTCAATTTGGTCTCGGTGTTCATGGTTTTGCTCATTGTCGTCGACTCGTTGTCTCGTTTATGGTTGGTAGAGCGTGCTGGTTCCGATAACGCATATTTATTGGAGCCGTGACAGTAACAGTTGATAAGAGATGTCTTCACATTCATGTATCTCCGTTGGCAACAATGTCACCACTCCAAGAGATTGAATTACTCATGCCCCGGAGCTGTTGGTGATTTCATGTGGCACATCGACAATACCTAGAGTACAGTCGTTTCCAGGTGTCGAACGTGACGCTCTAGCAAGCGCTCCATGATAATGCAGAAGCAGGGCGACCGCGATTGTAATTCACCAGCAAGATCGAGTCTGGCAACGTTGCCATACTTGAACTCTGCAACCAACATCTTCGGCAAGCATGGGCGCCTTCTTCTTGCTCATCCCAGTATGTCCTAAAGAATAGCAGGGATCTATATCGTTATACAGTTGAATTATAAAGAAGGCTCTCCTTCGGGGTCGGCCATGCGATGGACCTTCATCATTCTGAGTCGGCGGATAACTCGATTCGAAGTAGCGTTGGCTGTGCAAGTACCCATCCATGAGAGCGTAGTTTATTACTGTACCGAGTAAATGATCCCGCGGATTTACTTCGTCTTGCACGGGTGTATCTTTCCTATGAAGTGCGGACCTCATCGAATGACTCGAGACAGCTTGTGTACTGATGGATTGTCAGCACCATGGTCCCTTTTCGTTTGATTTGCGACCACGTCTAAAGGCCATTGACCGCAGTCACATGGCGCTCTTCTCTGTCGGGTTGTGCACTCGAACGTCGGGAAATGCACCAGTTCACTTAGCGACTAGGTGGTGACCGCGGGGAACGCACGTTTCTACAGCAATAGTCGATCTGAAACTGACTTGCAACTAGATTGGTATGTAAGCGCTGGCGTATTGTCGCACATTGAGAGCGAGATTGAACATGACGGAGTGATGCGGTGATGGTGCGCTATGCTCCATCTTAGGCCCGATTCTGCATGCCGTTCCTTCGAGAATGCAGCAGCTCACGACCACCAGGCGCCGGCAAAATTCGTGCCCGCCTTGTCTAACGAGAAGAGGTAAAGACGTAAAGAGGTAGCCTGTATATATTAAAGTAATTCTAGTAGAACTAGGTAGAGTATCTTAGAGCCTTGAATATATCTAGGCTCCTCTAGGAGCTTGCAATAAGTTTACCTCTAACGACTATCAGGCTTAAATTGTAGGTGCAGAGCGGGCACGAATTTTGCTGCTCCCTAGTGCGACACGAAAAGCAGACGTAACGAAGGCGATCAAGATCGCAAGGGAATGTACCATGGCTTGGGGAGATTGTCGGATTGAAACGGCGAGAAGCGGCAAGAGGGTATCTAGAATTGCTATTCAGTGGTGCCGTGTGCACCGTCGATAACCTGCAGCATTCCATCAGTGCTATCGATGACACAATTTTGATATTTCACATGTAATCATGGAGCACCGGCCTTGGGATACCAGTCACTGTCGCATGCAGCGCTTGCCAGATCTTCGTTCATGGGAGCGTACTCTCCACCGCTGGGACCTGTTGCAAGCCAGTATCCCTTCTTCCTGGTCCAAAGAAACCATTGCGATATTGATCGGCAGGCCGTACGGGTGTCACCACTTTCTATGGGTCAGTGTCAGTGTGACGACCTGCCATATTACGATATCACCATCGGTTAAGGTTAGTGATACCCTTGAGACCTCCAGAATTAGCGACCGGTATGACGACAATCCAGGCCGAATCAACATTGGAGCCATTGACATGCGGTCGAACCCCTGGCCGAGCTTTGCTGGCGTAAGGTTTTGATAGGCATTCTTAATGGCATGGGACTCAAGGGAAGCGGTCCTTCGGCTCCACGTTTGCGATGTTCGCAACTGCACCGCAATGTGCCATCCTTGGAAGTGATGAGAGCATGTCGTGGGATCTCGACAGCTTCGAAGATGGCTCGTTCACCGTTAACGTCCAACAATACATACCGAAGTCGCCGTGCACGGCAACGAACCTGTATGCATGGTCGAGAACTGTCTTTTCGTTTTCGATCCAACCACCGAGACAAGAGCACATACCTCTTGGAAACATACAATCCGAAGCGGCCCCATATTCAGACTCAGAATGTTCGTTTTGCGAGACGGAGGCCGCCGACTGTGGCGATGATGGCCACGAAGGACGGTATGCCAACCCGGAGCCATTGATCTTCAACATACATTTCGAGGATCGGACGTACACCAAGCGGCTCGATTATGCGACGTTTGCGCGATGGGAAAATGTTGAGGACCTCCTGGAGGGGTTCGAAGGCGAGAGCGCAACCATCAAACAGCTGTGGGATGTGCGCGAAGACATGCCCATCTGCAGCGGCGACTGGGACGCTCGTGTTCATCCAGGGATGGAAATTGATGTTACTTGCTGGAAGACGGATACATGTGAATACGACTCAATTCTGAGCAGTGATGACGAAGAGGATGAGAAGGGTAATGCGCAGGGATGGGAAGATGTGCACCTTCACGGACGGCGGTGGTGGTTCGGTGCGTGGAAGAGAAAGGTTGAGCAGGAGGTGGCGAAGAGCACCTCATCAGTCCGGGACCCGTCGCGGAGGGAGATATTGCTCGGTATGCTGGCAATGGCAACGTTTGTAGGCATGGTTGTGCTTTTCTGTACAGTGTGAGGTGCGCGGGCGTGTGGGGATGACGCAAAGCCCCACCGTGGGGAAGGAGCTCTCGAGCTTGGAGCTCTGACAGCTGAAGCCACGACATATCAGCCTTCACATGACCGCAATGGCTTCACGGATAGCTGCAATCCGAGCAATACTGCCAGACCTCGAGTCGGCATTGCACTCTTTTACTGCCTCGCCCTCCAAATTCCGCGTTGTGCGCACGGTCAATGCCACCAACACGCAACCGCACACGCTGTACATCCTCGACTCCTCCTTCAACCCGCCATCCATCGCACATCTGACGCTCGCCACGTCAGCACTCAAGCAACATGCGCCCTCGGAAACCGCGCCATATAGACTGCTCCTGCTCTTCAGCACACACAATGCCGACAAAGCCCCAAGTCCTGCTAGCTTTGTGCAGCGTCTCGCTCTGATGACCGTGTTCGCCGAAGACCTGTCACGACATCTCAGGAGTGAGGAGTCAGCACAGAAGGAGCATGTTGCAAACATATCCATAGACATTGGTCTCACCAAAGAGCCGTACTACAGCGACAAATCTGCTGCCATCAAGGATACGACGGCACCCTTCTACTCTTCCAACCCCATCCACGTCCACCTCGTCGGCTACGATACGCTCATTCGCTTCTGCAACCCCAAGTACTATCCAAAGTTCGACCCGCCACTGTCGGCACTTAGACCCTTCTTCGATGCTGGCCACAAGCTACGCGTCACTCAGCGACCAGCAGACTCCAGCGATCAGTCTTCGAGCGAGTTCGGGACGGTGCAGGAGCAGGAGAAGTACGTGCAGAGGCTGAGGGATGGCGAGGAAGAGAAGAACGGCCTCTTGCCGATATGGGCGAACAACATAGACATGGCACAGGCTGAGAGAGGTGTGGGCATCAGCTCAACCAGAGTGAGGAATGCTGCAAAGGATGCCAAGTGGGACGTGGTCAGCGAGCTCTGCACTGAAGGTGTAGCCGCCTGGATCAAGGATCAGTCGCTGTACAGTGAAGATGCAAGTGGCAAGAAGATGATGGGATGAAACAAGTGTATTGAATGAGCGTGATATGACCCGTGTCTGCGCCTCGTTGAGCAGCATCTGACACAGTACATGAAGAAGCTCACTGCACATATACATGCGAGCAGCTCCATGAAAAGTTGCTGTTCGTTTGACGCATTGCGATCGCAATGTGCACGCTTGCCGGTAAATACTACAGCGTCCACGGCTGCCCGCTTCTCACAACGTATCGTGATTCACTTGCGACATTGCGTATATGGACAGTATTGCTGTCCCGCGGCTATATATGAGCAGGGCGAGACACTGCTGTGGTTGTGCTTGCCACGAGGCAGAACGCTCCTTCCTCAACACCACGCACTGACCCACACCTGCCATCACCATCAGACCATATTGTCGCGGCATGCTTTCCCGTCCGTACACACAACATTGAGCTTGTTTTGAACATTTCTTCCGTCCATCTCGTAATTCTCTTCTCCGCTCCATCGGCTTCAATGCCAAACCTCTCTTCTTCTGTCAGGAAGTCACTCCCCATGGTCGACTAGTGTGGAGCCTTGCAGGTGGTGTCAACAGACCATCAGACCATCCTTCTGCTTCTTCATCTTCTCCCACTGTCATCGCTCACCACTTAGTTCACAATGGCTTCGAAATTGTGCTGCACGGCAGAGCAAGAGGACCGAACAGGCTCGCCAGATCTACCCAATGCTCGCGTCAGCGCAGCGACGCCCAACTGGCCTCTTCTGCCAAAGCAGGCGGGCTCACCCAACTCGCAATTCACCAGTGCTCGATCAGACGAGCTTCACGAGCTCCGCCAAATCTTCGACAACGCCCAAGATGAGGCTCCTGAGCGGACGTCTCCACGCAAGACCCCTAGGCCGCGCTCAAGCCGTCCGTCCATCTACAGTCTGCACAGTCTACACAAGATGACCAGCATGCGATCTATTCTGAGGCGCAAGTTCTCCAAAGACCTAACGAGGAAGAAGAGCAATGCTTCCACCCGACCGCATACCCAGGAGACCCTCAGTGAACAATCTGACACCGTTATCAAGCACCCGAACGAGGACCCGCGCCAGCGACTGAAGGTGACCAAAGAAGACTTGCGGAAGGACCTGCTGAGTGACAAGAAGCCAGCCGAAGGAGGCTACGACTCAGATGCCGAAGTGCTCGACGTTGTTGCCAAAAACATTGGAAAAGCAACGCCCACCAAGCGACCGAGCATCCACAGTGTAGACTGGGCGCCTTCTTCAGGAAGGTCTGTACTCTTCATCTGGAGTTCCTGCGCTTGCTAACTTTACTAGTAAATCAACACCCGGGTCATCCGCCCCACGGCCGGGCAGCACCGAGCTCAAACGCGACGTCCAGCCCTACCAGATACAACACACTCAGCCGCTCTCGCTATCCAGTCGCTTCACGCAGGTATTCAGCACGCCAAACCTTCGCACCGATGAGCCAAACGAAAGAAGCCGCACACTGCGGCGATCCCACTCCGCCACGTCCATGGGTCTACCGAAGCCTTCGCCCCTCTCACCAATGCGACTTCCAAGTCTCACAAGTCATGACAAGGACGGCGTACCTTGGGCTGAGTTTATGAGCGAAAGTCTTCGCCTCTCCCAGTTTCCTGTTCCTCCACGTCATGCTAGCCTGAAACCATCAAAGACACTCATGGTCTCAGATCTTGAAGCGAAGGATAGCCATCATGACAAGACTACCGAGCAAGTCCGTTCAGGTGAACTGGTACAGGCTACTGCAACCACAGATCTGACAACATCTGCTCGTGCCATTGAAATACGTATCCAGCAACCCACCTCGATCGCTAGCCCTCGTCCATCGGCATCCGTTCGGCGTGACTTTCGAGAGAATGCACCTCCCGTCAATGAAACTAGTGCCGAAGACGCCAAAGATGAGAATCAGGAGGAAGACAACCACCGTCGCTCTGTACACCTGTACAGTATGCGCATCTCGCATCACTTGCGCTCTGGCTCACTGCTGTCGTGGGATCAGCTCGCCGATACGCCAGAGATGCCCTCACCACCTCGTGTATTCCGACAGCGTACTGTATCTGACCAGAGTCGGTTCTCGAAAACACACACGCAGCTTGCTCGGCATGAGCGACAGACTTCCAGCTCGGGCTTTGCCAGCAACAAAGTGCCCAGCAGATGGGGAAGGGTCTTGCCCCACGACCACGATCTCCGTGCCGATGTTGCATCTTCAATCTATTCAAGTAGACCACAGAGCCCTCCCGAGAGCTTTGGTGGCTCCGTGGCGAACTTCAGCCACTCATCGGTTGACTTGAGGGCTCTGCGTCGCTCAAATTCATTCCCTACGGATAACGAAGAGACGCCTCGGCCCCTGCGTCGTTACGGAAACTTGGCAGCCACTGAGGAGGTTTCACCGCATACTTCACTACTGGCACAACCGCCGTTGCTGGCACGAAAGAACAGCGTAGCGGATACAAAGAGGTCCAAGTTCAGAGAAGAGTTCAGTCCATCTCCGCCCAAGAAGAAACTCACTCCATCGACGTCAATCATGAAGTTCCTGAACCCCAAGAGACTCAGTCTACGCAGTCTAAGTGAAGCCAATCTTCAGCCTGAAGCACCGAAGCCGCACGTGGACGGCCCTTTTGACACTTTGGCCCTGCCGGGTGATCGAGAACGGCGTCAATCCCGCTCATTGATCAGTCTACAGACCGAACAAGATGCGCTGGGCAAAAACAAGGGTGCGAACCTCTGGGACAAGGCGCTCAAAGCTCATCAGGAGGAGAAGGCGTCCATGTTCCTGCCCAAGAACAAGGAGCTTGCTGTACATGCTAGCCCCTTCAGAGAACGCAGTGGAAGTTGTTCCAGCCGCAGGCCTAGTGTTCAAGATTATCGCGATCAAACTTACGATGTATCCGCCCGGAAGCGCTCATCCGCACCAATATTCGCACGGCACACCTTCGGAGATCGAGTTTTCGGTGAACGACCAGAACCAGTTACGAGACGGAGTGCCACAGCCGGAAGAGATGCCCTGAGTCCCGCGCAAGAGGTTGCTGAAGCATTTGACAAGCAAGGCGACGATACTGACGTTGTCGGTGCCTGGGGCCGGTACCCATCTAATACTAGACCCGAGCGCACGCTATCTTTCAGCAAGAAAGACCGTGTTGAAACACGCGACTTCGCGCTCGAAGCTGCTATCCGATTCGCGTCAGCACAGAACGATGATTACGATGAGGACATGCTGGACCCGACCGACCGCTTGCCAACGCCAAATCTCCTGCCTGGGGAAAAGAAGCGCAAGAAGAAGGTTGGAACCGGCAAAATGGCCAAGAGTCACTCCATGACTTTCGGTAGGAAGCTCATCAAGAACTATTACGCCGGCATGTTCAAGTCCTCGAGCTCTGAATTTCGTCAACATGGACGAGGACACCGCAGCTCGATCGCGTCGGGAGGCACACTAGAGCATCCTGAGCTGGAGTTGTTGCCCGAGGTTTTCATGTCTGGGGCAAATGATGGAGCTCGTAGCAGACCTCCGAGTCGGAGCGGCAAGAAAGTGGTTCGCCGTCACAGTGCGCGCCTCAGCGAGTCCAAGTCAAAAGGGAAGCTGCCGGCTGCCGACTCCATGGCAACACTTCGTCCTCGTCGGAACTCTTCTGCGCCGAATCTCAAAGATCTCACGAACCTTCAAGAGGGGACTGGCGACGGCAACAACGCGCAAGACCGTGCGCGCGTGTGGTCAGTCTACTACGAGGAATGTGTACCATCCTTCCCACGCCTCAGCACTGACAACGAATTCGCACTGGAGGACTTTGGTGGCCCGTCCCGCATCTCCTTGGACAGAAAGCCCGGCTCGCGACACTCTCATACCGTCCCATCGCGGCGCCTAAAACACTCGCGCAACGCGAGTCAACTCAGTCGTATGAGCAATGCAAGCCGATGGAGTGGACGACCCAAGTCCCTTTACATGGGTGAGGACGATAGCCCAGGCGAGGACAAAAGCCTTGTCAGTGTGAGGCGCAGTACCATGGACCTCATTTCCATGTTCAAGGACCAGGAAAATGCGGAGCACGAGCGCGTCATGTCGCTTACACGCGCAGAGAGCAGACGTGAAGCAGAGCATTTGGCTGGGTTGTAGGTTGGTGGGTCACGAGGGTAATGTGTAATGATGATAATGACGGTGCCTGGATGTATCCACGTATCGTTTGGGAGGATCAGATGTATGCTAGCAGTAGTATTTCTATTACCCCCAATGTTTTGTACAATGTCGTATTGCCTGAAGGTTTTTGTGCTAGTATTAGTGGTTCCGCTGTCAAAATCGCTCTCTACCATGGTGCACTACACAGACTCTAACCACGGTTCCAACCACGCCAAAACCTCACTTTTCTCATGAATTATTGCAACACACAGAATATAAAAAATGAAACTGACCGTGCTTATCCAGATTTCTTACCACATACTCACTTTGAAAGTATCCATCTCAGAAACACAAAATGGGCACCTATACCCGCAACATGCCCGCCCGCCACCAAGACCAGCGCCTACCCACACACAGCGACATGGGCGTGCCTCACCCCACCATCGAAACCATGAATGCGACTCTCGCTCGCAATCTGGCTTCGCACACAGGCACACCTGCACCTGCACCGCCCCGGAGAAGCGAAACCCGAAGCGAAACGGCCAGCGAGCCCAAAGTTCGCTTGAAAATCCACATGCCGCGGTCTGAAGCGGAGAATGATCCAGACGTATGTGCTTCCGCGAGGATCCTTATGCAGATGAGTAGGGACATGCGGGGGTGGGAGGGGGAATCTGAGGGGATGGTGTCGGCGGATGAAGATGATGGGGAGGGGAGGAGGGATTCGGCGTTTGAGAAGGGTGGGGGTGAGAAGGAGGGAGAGAAGATATAGTTGCGGTTGATGGGGTTGGCTGTATAGCTTCAAGGTGTTATTGGCGCGCGGTTGGGAGGGGTGGGGGAGATGGATGGGTTGGTGATTTGGCGTGGCTGGTGCTTTCTTCTGTAGATTGGGATATAGTTGAGGGTATGAAGGTAGACAGGTATATGCATGGGTCGTTACATGCATGTATACATTGTGACATTGAAGACGAGCTGGTATACGCTAAGTCGCGGGGAACGAGTGACGCTAATTGAACAGGAGGAAGTACATCTCAGAATGACGAAGTCGGTGCAACAGACGCATCTTTGCTTGCACTTGATGCGGGCTCTTCGGTCTTCGTCTCTGGTGCCGACTTCGTGCTCGTCGACACCTCGCCGTCCTTTGAGCTGACGGCGAGAGCAGACAGCTGGTCAACTGAAGCTTGGGTAACGTCGGTCGCAGTTGGTAGAGGCACATTTGTTACACCTCCTCCTTCTGTAGCATGATGAGTAGTGTCCTCTTCATCACTCTCCAGGACCTCATCGTCGAGAACTGGCTCGTGCGAGTAATTTGCGCTACTGCCATCTTCAGCTTTTCGCGCCCACCAAACGTAACTGCGAAGTCAGTATCAGCATGGTTGTGAAGTGTTGTAAAACTCACACTTCGCCATAGTAATGACGGTCTTTCCGCTTGGCTTCAGCCCTACACTCGGACAAGAACACCTCGACTTCTTCTCTCGACCACCCCAATACCCTAGTGAAGAGCCCGAGAGAACTGCTCGGCAGCCAATCCATGAGATCTTCAAATACAAAGCGACCAAGAAGCTTGAACTTAGCGCCTTTGGCCCACTTGCCAATCGGCCACTTGAACTTCTTCAAATTGATATCGACAAAACCAGAGTCGCGTAGCTTCGGCGTGAAGTGTCGCGGCCCAGTTCCATCCAGTCCGATCTTGGTAGCAGCTTCGAGAAAGAGCTCTGACCAGCGCATGAGCGGCGAGTTCTCCACTGTGACATTGGCATCCATACACCGAATTGGGAAAACAATCTCTTGACATTCGAGATACCCTCCAGGCTTGATGTTGGCATATGCTTGTTCGAAGAAGCGGTTCCAGTTCTTGACGGCAGCGACCATGGCACGTGTGTGAATGTAGTCGAACTGATTATGAAAGATCCAATCTTGCTCGCAGTCATCGATCAAGAATTCGCAATTCGGCGGCACTTGAGCTGGCTGGATTGGACTCAAGTCTGTTCCCAGTACGCGCGCAGAGGGGTGTTCGTCAGCAAACTCAATGGACCAGATTCCGGTTCCGCACCCCACATCAAGCACATTCTGAAGGTCCTTGGGTATCGGCGCTTGATACAATTTGCCATCGAGTGTCAATCGAAAAGCATGATGCTGGAGATCCAGTCGGTCCATCTCCGTCTAAGATCTTCACGTTAGTCATGCCATACCGAACGGGTGCGGGCCGTCGTCGGTCTCACCTCATCGTTCGGCACCGGATACTTCCCTTCGGCATAAGCGTGATACCGTCTGCCGTGCTCGTAGCGAAAATTGAATACTGAAGACGTGGCCGACATGGTGTAGCTTGTGCTATGTCAGTAAGAAGGAGGAGTGAGGTCGCACAACGCACGAAGACTGGCCGTCGCCGCCGTATGCAGAGTCGCGCTCGTCGCTCTATCGAGGTCACCTGTCAGTCTGGGTAGGCACCGCGCCAAGAAGTGGGACAAACGTCTATTTCCAGCGACGGACCGGAGCTGCTAGCCCCATTTGTTGTAGGTTCGTCGCTGCTCTCGTTCGCGATATCTGGAACGTTATGTGTGGCTGCCATGGCGATTGGGAACGAGCAAGATAGAAAAGAAGACGAAGAGCACGAGCTGTGACACTCGCTACTCCCACGCGATCTATGAATGATGTATGGTCTCCCAGCTTTGTGGTAACCCTAGGCGTGAATGACCGGTGGTTTTGTTGGTTAGTGTGCCATTTGTGGTGTTCTTGGCCAATGGCGGCAGAGCCGTGTCTGAAGTCGAGCGGACTTGGTCGCAAGACAGGCGATATTAACACGCGGTTGAATATGGAAGCTACTTTTCAGGTTGATGTGCAGGCTCACATGTGTGAACACGACACGAATCGGTCGGAGCTCAGACGTATATCGGGGGCAGATATGAGCTTATGCTCCCAGCTCCGACCGCTGCGGGTCTCTTCTCCATTGTCTTGTTCGGCAAACAACTTGTTTTGCGTAGAGTTACATTCAGTCGAAGGTGTAGTGACGTTCTCCAAGGTGGAGCCGCAACCATTGCCGACTTTCCGGTCCGACAATCAAAGGTTTCTATGCATCTCTGCGGCGAGGTCGAGGTCTGGTTGGGGGCGCTATGCCGGGCGTAAATTCGCGTCGCGGCTAGCAGCATCCGCCTGTAGGGGCGGATGCTCATTGGCGTGGAATGAGTTGAGTTCCGTCCACTGGACATGTGGCTGTTGGCCATTTTCGGTGGAAGTGTCCGTTCTATGTCGATGCGAGGGCCGCCGAGGTCGAGGTCGAAAGAGCCATGGAGTAGCTTTTGCCAAGACCTGATTAACTTTTTTCCAAGATTACGGCATGCCCCACCGCCCGCATTGCAGGACCCTCACGTGGTTCACGATGAAGCCATCACAATTCATCAAGAAAGGCAATGTGGGGTGATGGGTTGCGTTGCGCTGATGGTATTCAGACCGATTGCTATGAGATTCACGAGCGCCACGAGTCACAATATGACACGATTAATCCCAAATCCCGAAATACACCTTGAAGTATACCTAAGTATTGCATCCGAGAAACAGCAAAATAGCACTACAGACTAAATGCAATGTTCGCGCAACTACACTGCAAAGCGCACGATGAAGCTATCATTCTCACCTTCACTACCTTCAAGCCCACTTATCTCCAGTAGCGCGTCTCTCTCCCCATCATTCCGATCTCAACCCCAACGCAAAACCACCACATCCACCACCAAATCTCATCATGTCGCGGAACCTCTCAGATCATTGTCGCCCCTCCTCCTCTAAAAACCATCACCACCACCACAACAACAACCGCTTCTCCTTCCCATCCAATAACCGCCCATACCATCATAACCAAAACTCCCACCGCCCAAACAAGTTCACCACCCCCCGAGACCACCAACCCTCCTATCCCTTCTGGGAGATCCAAGACGACCTCATCGCCCCGACTCACTCCTCACTCTCCATCCTCTCTCTCGAGCGCTGGGCCTGTGCGACCGCCGCTTTCCCGCAGTCCGGTCTGGGCCGCCACGAACACGTGATTGTGGAGAGGATTGAGCGGCGGTATGGAGGCGACGCGGAGGGGGAAGAGAGGAGGTATGAGGGGTCTACGAGGAGGAAGAGGAAGGGGGAGAGGGAGAGAGGCGATGAGGAAAGGGGCGATGAGGGGTTCATGAGGGATGCGATGCATCAGCGGAAACGGGAGC
Source organism: Parastagonospora avenae f. sp. tritici 18332-5 (assembly GCA_022559985.1). Classification (NCBI taxonomy): domain Eukaryota; kingdom Fungi; phylum Ascomycota; class Dothideomycetes; order Pleosporales; family Phaeosphaeriaceae; genus Parastagonospora; species Parastagonospora avenae. The sequence goes on from JAFJTR010000115.1 coordinate 35,398, forward strand.
GAGAGGCCGAGATAAATGCCGGTGTCAAGAGGAGAAAAGGGAATACTATTGATCTTACTGGTGAGGAAGAGCGGAGTGTGCGCAAGGGTTGGGTTATTGATCTTACGGGGGGAGATGACGAGAATAGGCATCAGGAGGAAGTTGATTACGCCCAGTCAAGTGAGTGGAGTTGGCCGGGAAGTCAGGAAGATGCTTGAGATACGAGGAAGGAGGAGTAGCAAGTCCGCGTGAAAGGCAAGTGGTCAATGGCGATCGTTCAAGGAGTGCGGCTCATGGAAAGCAAGGCGTAAAGTGTGGCATGAGGAGCGTGCGTATGTGATACCCCAAAAGTTTTAGCATCAAGGACATTGCATTTCTGAGACACATCATCACTGCAGGTAGGCATGGCATACGAAAAAGTGAAATTTTGAAAATTCTATACATCTACGCAATCATTTCATATCGCATCATATCGAATCCCCGCGTCCAAAATGACACGCCCAGATAGGTATAAACATCCAAACGCCCCATCAAACGATCAAGCGCTAAATACAATCGAAGTGACCTCCAAGATACATGCAAGAACATGAATCGCCCTACTCATCATCTCTCCCCTTCGCCTTGCCCTTACCCAAGGGACTCCCTCCTCCCAAACTCACCTCACTCTTCCGCCCTCTAATCTTCAGATTCTGAATCGACGGACTCGGCGAAGGTCTCGGCGACGTGCGTGGCGAACTACTTAACTGCTCGAACCTTCCCGCAAGATCTTTGACACGACTAGGCGAAGTTTCTCTGACGTCCTCCTCGGAGTTCTCTCTCGGCAAGGACATGAGACTGACGTGATCGACATCAGCGTTGACGACGCGTAGTTTACTCTTCGGGACCGTGAACATGACCTGTACGACGCGGCGCTCAACTGCGGCTTCGACGTCCCAATCAGCTTCACTAGCTGGAGTGCAGGGCCTTTCATCTGAGGGAGGGACGCCGAGTTGGTCGGAGCGGATGGGCGTGCGGGGAGTGGGTAAGGGATCGTTGTCGGTAACGAGAAGGTTACCGCGTTCTCTCCATTCTCGACGTTGTTGTTCACGCTCAGCGAGGGCGATGTCTTCTGGTGTGCCCCAGTCGTCGCCGGCGGTGCGCTTCCATCGCGTGTCGAGCTCGTCTTCGAGCCAGTCTTGTTGACCTCGTCGACTACGCCAGAAGCTGGCGTCTGAAGCGGCTCGACGGGGCGGTGAAGACGCTGCTGGGAATGATTTTCTATTGCCCGCAGCAGAGGGCTCTATTAGTGAGATGGGGTGATCTGTATATCGTTCGTGGTATGACATTGTGGTTGTAGATCTCGTGCGCTCAGCGCCGGATGCAGATCTTGTTAGCACTCTGCGAACACTGCCGAGCCAGCTTCTCCTTCTTTCTCGTGTGGCTGGGCGCGAATTGCTTGTTGTGTCCAGTGCGCAGGATGTAGCTGGGGTAGCTGTAGCAGCGCGGCTATTGCTACCTTCAGTGTCATGGTATGTGTTGGAATTTGATGATGATGTTCCTGTTCGTGGTCTCTCCGGGTTGCCACCTAACAGTGCTTCGCCCTCGGCTTGGAGGTGGGCGAATGACGATTGTGCAGTGCGGAACGAGTCAATATCCTCCTGAACATTGCTGCGAACGCTTGTGAAGGACTGAGTCCTAGGGTCGACCGGGCTACGGTGCCCAATTTCGTCTTCATCCTCCGACCTGTCACGTGTCGGACTTCCGTTGGGAGTTTTGAACGGGTTTGCATTGGCGGCGCTGTGGAGTATAGCGGCCGATCGAAGTGAAGCACTTCGTGCGAGGCCCGCGCTTGACGAGGTCCATGAGAGACCAGAGCGGGTGCTTCGTTCACTGAGGTTGGAGCCCGTCCTTTCTGAGGTAGATTTGTCAGGAGAAAGTCTGCCGGTTGAATGACGGGCCGGCATTGTGACACCTAGAGGCCAGTTGGATGGAGCGTGGTCAGACTGATCGGTGTCTTCGTGGGAGGGAGATGTTGGCGTAGAGTGAAAAATGTTCTTCTGTTCGCTGCCCCGTTGTCGAGCATCAATGAAAGGATCGAGCACGGGCGCACCATCCAGTATGGACTTTCTTCGAATATGGCCACGCTCACTCATCTCGGCACGTTTCTCAGTTGCCGTGGAGTCGTGTGTATGTTCCTCGTCTGGGTCTTCTTCTAGCTCGTCAATCGGATGGATGTTGCCTGGGCCTCGCATTTTGGCAGTGACAAGACCAGGTCTACCACTAAGACTGCGTCGCAAACCACGTGTTGGACTAGGGATCTCGACGAGCAAGCCGGTCCGTTCTGCATCTTGGCTCGCAGTCTGCTTCCAGCCTTGTCCACCTTGAGTCCCGGGTGGGAAGTAGTAGTTGCCGTTCTGGCCAGCAAGATAGTCCATGGCGTCGGATTGGCCACCACGACCATCGAAATTTTGCGAGTACTCATCGATGTTATAGCGATGGGTAGTGAATGAGAGATCCTGGATTTGCTTCTCGCGGACTTCGCGTTGCTTGCGCAAACGTCTTGTATACCACATGTAGAAGGCGAAGAGGCCACACACAGCAGCCAGGCCCATACCAAGGCCGACACCGAGTCCTACCTTTTGCCCTGGACTGGACAATGGGCCAGTATTTATGGGACCGGCGCCTGGAGCCTCGGGTGGAGGAGAGTAATCTGTGACCCAAGTGTTGGATGTAACGTTGAAGAAGTATGATTTACTGTTGACTGAGGGGGTGGCCCTTCGTCGTGAAGAGGGGCTGGGTATCGTGTAACCACCTCTGATCATCATAACCCCTCCTGGAAGCATGGTAGCGCCATGGCCATACAGTCCGGAGTCTGTCGGCAGGCCTTCGCCTGAAGAAGAGGGCAACGTCCAGTGCCAATCGTCCTTTCCACCATAGCCGCTAGCGATGTTGAGTATCGCGAGCTGCGGCTCTGCGGGAGTACCGGTATCGCCGACCCAGCCTCCGAATACGATGATCCGCTGACCGTCTGCAGTAAGGGCTGCCGTGTGGCCAGATCGCGGATCGATAGTTGCTGCATTAGCTCGACGGGCCAGATCTGTGTGCGAGGAATCGGACTCTTCGACGCCAATGAACGTCCAGCCCTGTTCCGGAAGAGAGAAAAGCGCGACCTGCGACATGTTGATGAATGCTGTACTTGTATGTCCACCGATGAGCAGAAAGTTCTGCTGCTGCGTTTGACTGCCATCACTGCGATTGGAGAAGGTGGGCTCGAGGCCAGTAATGGAAAACCCAGCTTCGGGTACGGGGGGGCCGCGGCTGGTAGATAGGTCCATAGTGTATGCAATCGCGTTGTCGCGGCTGCCCGACGGCTGCAGAGTGGTCATGAGGTTCGAGTAGTTGGCTGCAGACTGCCAGGTCGTGCTGTTGGCATCGCTGAATGGGCACATTCCACCGAAGATGTATGCGCTCGTCGTTGTCGCGTCTCCATCAACCGCGCTGGAGAAGGTCATGCCTCCACCGAGATAGTTAGGACCCATGACCGCGTTGTGTGCGCTATCCTTGACCGACATCTCCTCTTGCTTCCAGCTGCCAATGCCCTTCTCTTTCGACGAACTTGGTGTGAAGGTCCACACATGGCCGCCATCTACACCTTGTGAGCAATCTCCCGTGTACACTGTGATGTTCCCGCTGTCGTCTAGCAGGGGTGTGAATGCGCGCGGCGTGGTGTCGTCAAGGAATGGCAGGGTCGGGTAGAGAGTCGTATATGGTAGTCGCGCAGAATCGATGGGAGAAGAGACGTCAATAGTGCCAAGCTGGAACTGGCTGGACGTGCTGGAGGACGGTTCGAAGACGTAGAGGAGATTGTCGCGCCGAAGGATTCGCGTGGGGTTGTTCGGCATCTGTGCCACTGCCATGGTGAAGAGAAGAGAGACAGGCAGCAGACCGAGCCATCGCGGGCGCATCGTCAACGATGCTTCGGCTGAGAACATAGTGTCGCTGGTATCCTGAGTGCTGAGGGACGTTCACCTCGAACGACGCATTGGGATCTCCATGGACCGCGCTGTGGGGATGGCAAGACAGCGTAGCACAAGAGAGCAGACGAGATGAGAGAGTCCACTTTGCAGTCGGAGGTCGAGGGGTAACAGACCTGTGGTTCACGCACGGGGCCGTCGGAGGAGAGGCTGGACTTGTCGTCAATCAACATGAACCCTACACGCAAATACTAGTACCAGCCACCCGATTGCACAGAAGCGCTTACTATTCCGCCAAAACGGCCGGCTATCGTCCAATCATGATGAAAAGAAGGGTCCGGAGGCAATGGTCTGGAATGTAGCGTGCACAGAATCCAGGCTATACTACCGGTCACCGAAGGGTTATGCCTGGACGTAAACACGGTTGCTAGGCAACGCCCGCTGCGGCTTGCGTCGCAAGAACATGTGAACACGCCATGCTCAAAACGTGCGCAAGCTCACCAAACCTGTTTGCCAGCGGTCCGGACGGATAATTGAAGGCAGTGGCGCGATATGAAAGATAAACTTTCGAACTGAACCCTGGAGGTTGACGGAAGGGAGAGCGAAGGAGGCTGGATGTAAGGTGGTACAGCACGTGCCAAGACATTTGTCCCGCCCGATGCAAACGTCACACCTGTCGCGACGCATCGTCACAACTTTTCGTCTGTGATGACATGAGATGGTGACATGCACGCATGTGATGAGTGTCACTTTTTGATGAAATTCTTCCTTTGTACTATTCTGCTGTACCACACACGTGTCGCGACTATTCGCTGACCCTCATGCCTCCGTTGGCGCAGACGACGCTGCCCGTTGTCCAGCCAGCTTCGGGCAGACAGAGCATACCCACGACACCGGCAATCTCCTCGCTGTACGCGGGTCGTCCTCCGGCCGTAAGAGATGCCTCATATATCCTGTCATCATCGACACCCTTTCTCGGCGCAGCTAGCGGAGTGTGCTCAATGAACGGCTTGATGTTGGAAGTGAAGGCTTCGTCGTTGCTCCAGTACATGTCTGTCGCAACTGGGCCTGGGTTGATAGCATTGACGGTGCATCGCTCTGCCAGCTCCCGGGCCCACGTCCTCGTCATGCTCTCGAGGGCTGCCTTGGTTCCACCGTAGATAGATTGCCCCTTAAATCCCAGCGAAGAGCTGACGGACGAGAGGTTGACGATGCGTCCCGAGCGATCAGTGGGCAGGTACTGTACCGCAGCTTGCAGCAGCAGCAACGGGCCCCGCACATTGATGTTGAACTGTCTGGCAAAGTCCTCGCAGTCAACATTCTCGATATAGTTGTTGCCCGCGACACCGGCGTTGTTGATAATCACGTCGAGCTGGAACTTGCCGCTCTTCGGGTGCGCAAAATTGTTCTTGGTGACTTCGACAAGGTGCTTCGGCCCATTTTCGGAGCCCATGCTCGCCTGCACTGCCAGCGCCTTGATTCCATACTCGGCGGACAGCTCAGAGGCAAGGTCCTCGGCGGTCTTGGTGGACGAGTCGGAGGTGTAGTTGAGGACGAGGTTGCAGCCTTTGTTGGCCAGGTTGCGCGCGATTTCGACGCCGATACCTGTAACGTATCAGCGAAGGCCGCAAAAAATGTGCAGACCGCTTGTACCCCGCGATGCTCCAGTCACGATACCCACTCTGCCCTCCAGCGGGCGCTGACTCGAGTTACTGCCCAGGTTGGTCGAAGCTGTTCGCATATGGGAAGGTCTGGCGGCCATGTTAAGAGACTTGTTTTTCGATGATGTTCCACCGACTTTTTGATAACAATCAGCGTGTCGGAGGCTCTGGGAAAACAGCTGTCTCGATGGTGGGGTTGCATTGAAGCTCTAAAAGTAGTGCGGGGAGCTGCTGTGGAGACCAGCATCAGCGGGCAGAATCTGGCCTCGCATTTGTCCGCCAATGGATGTAAGTGCACGAGGCCACGACATGTCAGAAGTTCGGGACGAGGCTCGAAGGTTAATGCTGTAAACTTGGGGCCCAACCCGACTATGAAAGCGCTCTACCCTGCGAGTACACTGCCCAAGTACGCAGCTCGGAGCCCAGGGTCCGAGTTGATCTGCCAAGAGATTCTGCTGCAGGGCGAGCCTCCGTGGTCGATCTGCATCACTGTGCTGGCGGACTGAGTCGCAGGATATCGTAAGAGTTGACGTGATCTACGTGCCTGTTGACTATTCTGCCCATGCCGATCGGTTTCTAGCTCAACTCTGTCGGACGCGTCCTTGGGGTCTGCGCATATGCAAGGCGGAAAGTCTCTGTGGTCGGACCTCCGAGAACGGAGAGGTTGGAAGCAATTATGAACGACAAGCCAGCAGGACTTTGTGATATACGACTCCAAACGCTCGGTCCAGATGCGAAGGCCGACCGGAGTCGCATACTGACCGGCGAATTCTTTTTTTTTCGGTGAGTTCCTTCGTAGAGCGATGCTGCAGTGGGTGATAGAATGCCCGACCGGACGCGTGAGAGACGCTAACGTAGCGCTCACCGCCCTCACTAACCCCGCGCGCTTGAAAGCCAACAGAAAATAAAAGCACACCATCCCGCTGCCATTATCCCTCCTCACTCATCCTCTTCTCTTCCCCTCCATCCTCTCCATACTACAATCTCCATCTTCCCTTTCATCCCCATCACATTAGTCTGAAAAGACTGCACATCAACATGGTCCAATCATCGGTCCTCGGTTTCCCCCGCATGGGTGCGGACCGTGAGCTCAAGAAGGCCAACGAGGCCTACTGGGGCGACAAGCTCTCACGGGACGAGCTGTTGAAGGAGGGCAAGCGTCTGCGATTGGAGCACTGGAAGATCCAGAAGGATGCCGGTGTCGATGTCATCCCCAGCAACGACTTCGCCTTCTACGACCATCTCCTCGACCACATTCAGCTATTCAACGTAAGCTGACATAACTAATCGGACTTCATGCATCTTCTAACAACCAATCGCAGGTCATCCCAGAGCGCTACTCCAAGCACTCGCTGCACACACTCGATGAGTACTTCGCCATGGGCCGTGGTCACCAGAAGGATGGTGTCGACGTTCCTAGTCTGGTGAGTTGAACGACGCTATCTATGTCTTGCGTCATCACTAACAACCACCAGGAAATGGTCAAGTGGTTCGACTCAAACTACCACTACGTCAAGCCAACCTTCCAGGACGGTCAGACCTTCAAGCTCTCTGAGAACCCCAAGCCCGTCACCGAGTTCCTCGAGGCCAAGGAGGCTGGTATCGTCACCCGCCCCGTCCTCATCGGCCCTGTCTCCTTCCTTGCCCTCGGAAAGGCAGACCGTGACCAGTCGGTCGACCCCATCTCACTGCTCGACAAGCTCCTTCCCGTATACGTCGAGCTCCTCGAGAAGCTCAAGGCTGCTGGTGCCGAGACCGTCCAGATCGACGAGCCCGTCCTCGTCTACGATCTGCCCCAAAAGGTCAAGGATGCTTTCAAGCCCGCATACGCGAAGCTGGTCGGCAGCAACCTGCCCAAGGCTATTGTCGCCACCTACTTCGGTGACGTCGTCCACAACTTCGATGCCCTTGCTGGCCTCACCAACGTCCACGGTATCCACATTGACCTTGTAAGGAACCCGGAGCAGCTCGAGAGCGTCATCAGCAAGCTCGGCTCCAGCCAGATCCTGTCCGCCGGTGTCGTCGACGGCCGCAACATCTGGAAGACCAACTTCAAGAACGCCATTGAGAAGGTTGAGACGGCCATCCAGAAGCTCGGCAAGGACCGTGTCATCATTGCCACCTCCAGCTCTCTCCTCCACACCCCTCACTCCCTCGATAGCGAGAAGAAGCTTCCTGCTGAGGTCAAGGACTGGTTCTCCTTCGCCGTCCAGAAGGTCTCCGAGGTTGTCGTCATCGCCAAGGCTGTCACTGAGGGCCCTGCTGCCGTTCGTGAAGCTCTTGAGGCGAACGCCAAGTCGATGCAGGCCCGCGCCTCATCCGAGCGCACCAACAACAAGGCCGTCAAGGACCGCCAGGCTAGTGTCACCCCCGAGCAGCACGAGCGCAAGTCTGCCTTCCCTGAGCGTTACGCTCAGCAGAAGGAGCACCTCAAGCTCCCCACCTTCCCCACCACCACCATCGGTTCATTCCCCCAGACCAAGGAGATCCGTATCTCGCGTAACAAGTTCACCAAGGGTGAGATCACCGCTGAGGAGTATGAGAAGTTCATCGAGAAGGAGATTCAGGATGTTGTCAAGATCCAGGATGAGCTAGACCTCGACGTCTACGTCCACGGTGAGCCTGAGCGTAACGACATGGTGCAATACTTCGGTGAGCGCCTTGACGGATATGTCTTCACCACCAAGGGCTGGGTCCAGTCTTATGGCTCCCGCTGCGTTCGTCCTCCGATCATCGTCGGTGACATCTCGCGCCCCGCTCCTATGACCGTCAAGGAGTCCAAATACGCTGCCTCCATCTCCAAGAAGCCCATGAAGGGCATGCTTACTGGTCCCATCACCTGCCTTCGATGGTCTTTCCCTCGTGACGATGTACACCAGTCTGTCCAGGCTCAGCAGCTTGCTCTCGCTCTCCGCGACGAGGTTGTTGACCTTGAGGCTGCCGGTATCTACGTCATCCAGGTCGACGAGCCTGCTCTCCGTGAAGGTCTTCCCCTCCGTGCTGGCACTGAGCGCGAGAAGTACCTCTCATGGGCCGTCGACTCCTTTAAGCTCTCTTGCGCAGGCGTCCAGGACTCTACCCAGATCCACTCCCACTTCTGCTACTCCGAGTTCCAGGACTTCTTCCACGCCATCGCCGCCCTCGATGCCGATGTTCTCTCCATCGAGAACAGCAAGAGCGACGCCAAGCTCCTCAAGGTCTTCGAGGACAAGGCCTACCCTCGTCACATTGGTCCCGGTGTCTATGACATCCACTCCCCTCGTATCCCCTCCGAGCAGGAGATCAAGGACCGCCTCGCCGAGATGTTGACCTACCTCAAGCCTGAGCAGCTGTGGGTCAACCCTGACTGCGGTCTCAAAACCCGTCAGTGGAAGGAGACCAAGGCCGCGCTGACCAACCTTGTCAACGCCGCCAAGTTCTACCGCCAGAAGTATGCTTAAATTCTTCCGCCATTTGGCACCCCTTACGGCTGTGTTTCATCAACGCAGTCGATTTCTGCGGCATATCAACATGCTGCCGTGTAATTTGTGTAATGACGTCTTTCTATGATACCCAAAAGTTCAACCTGCATTATGGGTCGTTATCGGTGGGTAAAAAGCGGAGCATCTGATGGGGGTAGCATGAACGATCTCAACATCGTCGTTCATACGGTAGCAGCATACTGCATGCTTGCTTTGGCGTTTAATTGGTAAATGATTCCCGATCGCAATTGTGGTCAACGTCTACTTCCCTCCATAGATAGTAGAATGTCCCGTCTGTATTAGACTCATGGCGGAAGGCATAGCAGTGAAATTGATCATTTTTCACTGTTGCCAAAATCGTGCGCTTGCTTTTGGGTGTGGTGGTGTGATGATTGCCAACTATCCAGCCGTAAAACAGCTACCCGTAATCTAGTAGCTCCAGGCGCCAGCGAAATTTATGCCCGCCCTTTCTAGACGAGAAGAGGTGATGAGATAGCCTCTATAAATTCGAGGATCTTTATAGAAAGGTAGATGATCTTACAGCTGCGTACACATCTAGGCTTCTCTAGCAACTTATAATGCGTTCATCTAACGACTATTAGTTAATGTTGTAAGTACAGCGCGGGCACGAACTTCTAGGGAAAGTTACGAAATTAACAGAGAAAGTCTGCATTCAATCTCTAGCGCTATGAGTGTGTATCGAATATCTCTAGGCTCTATTCAAACCCTACTCGTACCGGGACTACCCATAGCATGCACACCCAAGCGCATTTAGCAGTCCTGACAGAATCACACTTACTCTGATTCAAATTTTCCGCATATTGACCTGAAGACTCGATGCAGAATGGTGTATATTTATGTGGACCAAGGAGAAAGAATATGGGAAGTTTTTGGAAATCTGAACCGGAGCAACGTTCAGTCGTCATCGCTGTCATGGGATTCTGCTAATTCAGAAATTCTTTGAGTCATATCTCGAACAGTCATTATTATTTTGCTCTCTGAACACAGTGCTTTATTCTATGTAGTTGGGCAATTGCCGTGCAGTTAAGCTCGCTGTATACACTGGACGGTTTGTGTATCTGTTGAGATTGTTGGCTATTGCAGTCCGCAACAGCCAACGAACAACAAGGGACGCCCGGTTGTCCTTAATCGTTTGAATCCTAGAATTCGAGTATCAGAGAACCTTGGAAGCGAGTAGGTGTAACATGGGGTCGAGCTTTTTTATGATACGTTGGGAAAATGGGCGCATCTTCATCTTGTATAAATTGTACGTGTGAGCAAGTACGACCACATCGACTCACGTCCGGCACCTGGTAGAGATCCTTGTCGCCAATTTCATCATCAACTAAAACAACAATACCCCCACTACCAATACCGCTATCGCAAAGATGCCCTCCTACTATCCAAGCGAACTTCCAGGCCACGACCAGTCGGATCGAGAAATAGGTGATGTGGTCGCAGGCGAGGACAACGCGCGCCCTCTTCTTCAAGCATGCTCATTTGGCGACGGCACGACTTCACGAAGCTTGCTACCGCAGCCACAATAGATGAAAACAATTCTCGAGAAACCGAATGCCATTTACAGCAAGTCAGTTATGTACGGCGAGGTCCGGCTGTCTGAAAGAACAACATTCAATATCGAATGTTGTTTAATCGTTGCCGCTGTGACGGCCACGTTGCAGTTGTCTCTACATTACTTACCTTCGCAAAAGATTAGAGCATCGCATTAGACGATTTCAACTTCGCGATGAGACAGCTGATCAAAAACGCCATCAAAGGTGGAAACCCCGCTGTGATCAAAGCACTAGCATCCGCTAACCCGGCAGTCGTCAACTTCTCGCTAGGCCACGACGGGTGGCCGCTTTACGAGGCCGTTAGATTCAGGATGTTTGTAGTCGCCGCTGTGCTGGAACTCGGAGCAAAAACATCGAACCCTAACGATTACGGGTACTTCCGCAAGACTCCCATGTATTACGCCGTATTTGGTGGTTCGCGCATGATCGAACTGCTGATTGAATACGGGAGTCCTGTCGCTGGCACTGCTGCGTTACACAACGCTGCAGCATACGGAAAATTCGATATGATGCGCCTCCTGTTGCAGCATGGCGCCGATGTAAATGAGGTTGTCGATACTTGGCGTGAAATGACGCCGATGCACTTCGCCACCGACAGGAGACAACTCGAGGCTGTGAAGTTGCTGGAGGAATATGGAGCACGCTCCGACCTCAAAGGCAAGGATGTGAAGACACCGGCGCAGCTGCTGGATGAGAGTACGGTTGTTGGAAGTTGAACGACTCAGTTCTGGACATGGCAGACTATGGCTGGAGAGACAGCTCAGGTGGTCGGCATTCTGGAATGGTCCGGATGCTTTAGCTTCCTCCGAATACCGGCTAGATATGACGTACTTGGATTGATCAACAGCGGACAGTAGATAACTAACTGCATCTTTGGACTACAACTTTTCATTGATATGGATTTCTTTACTTCTAATCGTTTCCCCGACATCGCACATGTGCCTGGATGATGAGTGATCTATCACACGCGATTGTGCCGATTCTACAGGCTATCGCGACCATTGCGCCATCTGTCTATACCGGTACATGCCACGTTCACTCTACAATACACAATAGTTGTTAATGTCACATGTCAGTCGCTGATTACATGTAGGATTTACCTTTGCATACACGCACGTCGTCATACCGCCCTTAACCACCCACGCCCCGCCAAAACTCCTAGCAAGGCAATGGCTTCAAGCCTATCAATTCGCGCCCATATTCGTCGCACCGCTAATCATTCTCGGCGCATTGAGTAACGCAGTACTTGCCTATTCCACCCTGAACTCCTTGTACGTCGTGGCAGCAATCGCGAATGCAAGCATCATTCCATACACTGCTCTGTTCATGGAGCCTGGCATCAATGGGGCGGGGAAGTGGAAAGTTCAGGAGTTGTTACGAGAGGATGGCTTCAGCTTGAAGGGAGTGGGGCAAGGGACTGATAAAGATACAGCGAGGGAGACGTGGAAGAGGTGGGCTGAGGCGGTGGATATGAAGACTATCGTGGAGGTGTGGGCGTGGACGAATATGTGGCGGTATGTTATTACGGGGTGCGCGGTGTTGGTGAGTGCAACTACTACGATCATGGAAATGTGAGACATGTGGGTACTTGATTTCTATCCGTTGCGACAGCCTGTCGAACTCCAGAGTTGTATGCGGAGTGGCATCGTATTGCCAAGGGGACTGGAAGTTGCCTGGTCGGCTATTCAAGCAGAGTCTGTGCTCTTAGGCAAATCATCGACCGTGCGCCTCTTACTTCGTTCGATGCGGCACGGCGGAAGAAGTATAAAGTCTATCGCGCAGCTTCATTGTTCTCTCGACAAGGATGCGAGATTCGATTCGGCGAATTGCACCAAGATGAACCTACATCGAGACGAACTCGTCAGCATCATCACCGACTTTTACGTCTTCCTGACAAGCTTCTATATACCATCCTCTGCGCTCAAGTTTCCGCCCCCGGAAGGTTGGCTGAACATCACCGAGGAGACGACAAAGAACTCCAACAAGGCACCGGTTGTTATCGATCTCATCAAGCATTTGCCTTACATCGTAGATGACTGGGATGGGTATGGGAGTGGTTTTATAAGATGGCTTCATTTCAATAGCGTCGCAGCGGACTATTCGGTGTATGCGCCCGAGAAATTTGAAGAAGAATTCCTTGACGAAGGGGAGGATACTTTGGCGCATTGGGCTGAGGAGGTTGAAGCGAGAGGTTCGGAAGATGAGGAAGATGAGGAAGAGGAGGCGGGTCGGGAGCAAAGCGACCACGGGGTCTCTGAGCTGAGTTTCGAGGAGAGAGAGCCTTTTTGGGAGGTGGGCGACGACGATTACGAGATCAAACTCCGCAACTTGATCGTTCTTACCCAAGGCCACGAATCTGGTGGCCGCACCATCATCCTTGATGTGCGAAAACGCGAAATTCATGAAGACATGGTCCGATGCGGCAAGGCTGGCCGTGTGGACGCCAGGAAGTACTTCGAGAACTTACGCGAAAAGTTCGAGAAATTAGAGTTGGTGCCGACACCGGAGCACATTATCGAAACGGAGTATAGGAATGTAGACGAGGATACGCAGGACTATATTGATACTTGGAAGCAGTGTGAATGGCCAGGAGAGGGATTCAGAAAGGAGGAAACGTTGGTGAAAATTAAGAAATGCAAGGAGAGAGCAAATGTGAGGTGGCAAGAGAGGGATGAAATGGAGGCTCGGGAAAGGGAAAGGCAAAGGGCTATGGCGGATGAAGTGTAGTATTCACAAGTCTTGCATGCGCTTCTTGCTTTCTGCGTTTTGTGATGTCACTGCCTGCCCAGGTGGCACCAGGTAGCGGTAAAAATTGTCATCAGGAGCACACTCAGAATATGATGAAGAAGCCTGAAGATATACACTGCTATAAGACATCCACTTTCGATCTTCAATTTTTTTTTGAATATATCTAGGCTACCTTAACCATCACTCTTATTGTGCCACTCATAGTCGGCCCCTTCGCCACTTTTTAGAAACTTTCGAACCTGATCTCTCGAGTTGCCGGTGTAGAAAATTCCCCTCTGTCCTCTCCCAATCAACCCAATCAATTCCGCCGAAAACCAAGATCAATCCCTTGCCATGGCCGCAGATACGGCCTCAGCGTCCTCCTCGAGGTCCTTTCCCATGAAGTAATTTTGGCATTTTTTTAGTATCAAAAGGACTAGTGTATCATTCATAACTCTCCCCTTTTTTGTTTCTCGGACATTATGAACCTGCTTTGCTAATCTGTCCGTGTAGAAGATGGAATTTTCGACATTGAGTCAGTTCTAAGAAATTCTAGGTACTTCTTAAGCGTGATGTTTAGCTTTTCGTAGGAGTCTAGGAACATACTTACAGTCTTGCGATAAGTTTTAGCACTACATCATAGAACGCCAAATTCGAAAGGGCATATAAGACTTAGAACACCCTCTTTCCTCCATAACCCTCTGCCTTGCTCTTGTGGCGCCAGGCAGTGGCAGAACTTCTGCCCACTATCTCTCAATGGGAAGAAGCGAATAGGTACTTAGGTACGGTAGCCTGTATATATTCAAAAGTTTTCATGGAATAAGGAGATCATCTTAAAGATGTGTATATATTCAGGCTCCGCTAATCTTTTGTGGTGTAGATGTAAAACGGGCACGAATTTTGCCGCTGCATGGTGGTGATCCGTACCAGGTAGTCTTTTCCGACCATCATCAACCGTTACTTCCTACACCACACTCACCTTCGCCACAACCTTGATATCATGATGCTTCGCAATACGCGCTCTTTCCGTGGGCGAATGCCATCGACTTGCTTCAAACGTCAAATGCAGGTCAGCATGCAGCTGACTTCTCGCCAGGCTGTACACAGCCCCGCACCAGGCTGCGAAGACCCCAAACTGTATCTCACGCATCGCCCAACTCTGCATTCCTTCAATTTCGCTCAATTTTCTCACGAACGAAATGACTACTTATCAATACGAGCAACTTGATGCGAACAACAAGGAAATACGCATTTTGCATCTCCAACCCGGCGCCTTCGAAGATCCCATCCATGTATCCATCGAACACATTAATTTCGATCCCACTCCATGTGACGCAACACACATTATTAACTCTGGAGAATTGCAACAGACTCAAGAAAGTCTCCCTGGTGATTGGGACGTTCACCGAACTCTGGAAGATCGATTGATCTTCTCGTGTTGGAAAAAAGGAAAATTGACTCATACATCATGGACATCTCCTGTTGCGTGGTCCGAAGACTTGATGTTAGACAGTGACCCGATTACAAGCCAGAAGGCGACCACGTACACACACTTTGAAGCTGTGTCATACACATGGGGCTACATTGGTGATCTTTCTGAGCACAAAGTTGTCACTGTTGGATCACCGTATCAGGAAGCTGGGACAATCGCTGTGGGATCAAATCTCTGGAGTATGCTACGCCAGCTCCGAGGTGTAAGTGCAGTGCGTACTCTTTGGATTGATGCTATTTGCATCAACCAGAATAATCACCTGGAGAGAAGTCGACAAGTTCAGAAGATGAGCACAGTTTACAGCTTCGCTAAGCGGGTCATCATTTGGCTTGGTGAAAGCGCAAACGAATCCACTACGGCGCTTCACACCTTGGAGCATATCGGGAAACAAGTTGAGTATACGGCTGCCAGGTACATCATCCCGGCCCCAGACTGCACAAAATCACGCTGGTCCGACATAGAACTAGCACTACCACTCCCCTCGACGACATGGACTGCTATCACATTCCTAATGCGACGCCCGTATTTCGAGAGACTCTGGATTGTACAGGAGGTACAGGCGGCCACTTCGACCTCCATAGTGAAATGCGGCGCTACCGAGGTTCTATGGTACTATGTACGTAGAGCATTAATGAGGTGTCGGCACGAGATGGCAGCTCTCCTGGAGACTTCAATGACTTCAAAATTACCAGCTACGTTTGCGAGTAAGCTGTCCGGTATATTGAAAGAGTATGATCCGATGGCGCTATTCGCACTTGCATCTACTCGCAAGTGCGGCGAGCCGCGAGACAAAGTATTTGCCATTCTGGGGCTGCTGCCACCAAAGCTTGCTGAACAGATCCAGCCGCTTTATTCGCTTTCGGTGCGCGATGTGTACATGAAGGCCTTTTGGGCAACTGTTCAAACAACTCACCGCTTAGGCCTCTTAGAGTGCGCAGCTTCGCCAGAATCTTTCAGTGACGGCGCTACATGGATACCTGATTTCAGAAAATCGTTATTTGATCGCTACTCTGTCGAGGATGCTAGTCTTGCCAGCAGCTGCTCGGCGGCACAGGTCACGATACAAGCTCCGCTTCAACTACATGTCCGTGGCATTCTCCAAGGACGTGTCAAAGCTATCAGCGCCACACAAACAACCAATAGCGTGACTGATTATGCAGGTATGTATGATATGATTAAACTGCATTTCCCATCTATCGCGGAAGAAAGCTTTCTGGATGAACATCTATGGACCGTGGCACAGGGCAATCCGAAAGAGCGGTGGTATGGTCAGTACGCATGTCCAAGTTTACGAGAGGCCCGAGCGATGTTCCGAGATATGTGCTCAAGCGCCACAACTCAAGTTCTGAGAGCCTATAAGGAGTGGCGGAAAATGCACTCAACAAATGGACAGCAGCCTAGCAGATTTTTTGTAACCGAGCATGGTCAGCTTGGTCATGGTCCGCCATCTGTGATGCCAGGTGACGAGATTTGTGTTGCATTAGGTTCATACCATCCGATACTACTGAGGCGCACGAATTCGGCTGCTCACTCGATTTTGTATGCTTACATTGGGCCCTTATACGTACATGGCCTGATGGAGGGACAAGCACTCCTAGGATCTCTCCCACTTCACTGGGACCTTATCGCTCACCATCACGGCCAAAAACGTAAATTCTTGTTTTTCAATCAACAGACCAACGAGGTTTCGGAAGACCCGAGGTTGGGCCCACTACCCGAAGACTGGGAGCCCATCGACAAAGAAGACGAGGCTCGCCTGTACTACTACGTGCAGCATTACCGCAACAAGATCACTGGCAAAATCATCAACTCGGATCCTCGATTACTACCAGAAGCGCTGGAAGCCCGCGGTGTCGACGTCACAACAGTCATCCTCGTATGACCTTGCGACTATTTCCGTGCGGTCTTGAGCACGAAATGATCGTCATGAAAATCAAAATGACAGCAGCCACAATCGCAAGAAACATTCAGGGTGCTATCAAACCTGGCTTTGGAAGTCATGAAACGTCTGAAGGTAATCTGGCTTGCACACCACCGAACGACTTATTGGAACGTCTCATTCCAAAATGTCATATATCCTGGACGAAGACAGCTTCCTACCAGTTGCGCTGATTAGACTTCAGCGATTCTACCCATTCGCAACCCGAAGGTACACGGTCAATTGCACATCGACGGACAACGCACACCCAGACTTCTCATCACAACAACACCAGGGCTGAACACCAATCACCTGACCACGCCTCCATAGTCTCCAAACATACCAAAGAGACACCAGCCAACAATAGACGACCACATATCCCATCCTCGGCCCTACACTCACTCTCCCGTCCCTGCGCCACCCTCGCCACGTACAACGCCAAGTGCACCACCACATCACCCACACACAACACCAACGCATTGTCGAAATGGCACAAAAATATGTTTCGGAGGCCCCATGTATATTCCCAAACTGGTCCGCGCATTTCCCCACAAATCTTCCCATACCAAAACCTCAACACACACAATACAACTCATCGAAGACAAATCGACACTTGGAAGCAATTACACGGTTTTCTACACTTTCACTGTCTCCAGAATGCTACCAAAATCTCCCTCTATGCCGTTCATGCCGTCCTCAACTTCTTCTCGGTCGGTATCTTCCACACCCTCCTCTCAATCGGTACCCTCGATACCCCCTGCACCTTCAAAAGACACGCCTCAACTCCGAGGCGGATGCAGTCGATGCTGCGACGGGGGACACCCAGGGTTTTGCTGCGGATGGTGAGTTGAAACCCTCCGAGGAAGGCCACGGGGAGGGTTACATATGTGCTAATGCATATGTGCCACTAGGCCGATTGATGGATGTTTGTGCTGTGTCGTTATGTAATCTACGGTATGGCAAGATGGTGGAGGATGAGGAGAGGGATTTGAGTAATGATATAACATTCGCACTTCCGGCCAAATGTGCCCGTATACAAAAATGCTCGCTATTCATAAAACGCCCCGGTATCATTATCTTCGCCCATGCCCAAAACGCCATACCCCAAAACGTCTCATCATACACCTCACAACGACTCATCAACCCTCTCCTGCACCAAATCCACCTGCTTAACCGGATGCAAAAGCATCCCGGGCAAACACATCCGCCCCTCACCCGCCAACTCCTCCTCCTCCCCTCCATCCCCATCAACCTTATACCCCAACCACCTCTTCCAAAGATTCGGCGCGAACCCCGCATTGTAATACCATGTCGTGCCGAGGAAGTTATGCTGCCGCTCGTCGCTGAACACGCTCATCTTCGCACCACCAGCCGCGCCGTTGCGCCCGTTGTTGAATATCGCGGCGAGGTATTGCGTCGGCCATTTGCGGTCGATGAAGACTGGGTGTGGCGCGTACACGGCTTTGAGGCCGTGGTGCAGGGCGACGGTCGCGGGCCACATTTCTGTGAACATGGTGTGGCGGAAGTGGGTTTGTTCGCGGTGCATGGTCTCGAGGAGGCGGCGGCTAAGGCGGCCTGAGGTGTTGATTGCGGCGCGGCGAGGGGGCATGCCGTTTGCCCTTTCGTAACCTGTGACGTCGTTTGCGAGGAGCCAATTTGTTTGGTCCGGGTCGAAGAGCGGATTGAAGACGATGAGGTCGGCGGGTTCGTTGATGCCCCATTCGTGGCCGGGCATGTCTTCAATTATGGCGTGGGGTGGCTTGACTGCTTCGTCGATTTCGATGTCGGGGTAGTCTTGGGGGAGGTCGGGACCCCAGATTGGCTTTTCGGGCTTCTGCACTTTGGTCTCGGGGACATGTGGGTTCGGTGGGAGGTGTGATGACCATCTGTTGGCCTGGTTGTTGGTGCCATGCTCAGTCTGGACGCGGACCATGTGCTTGAAGTCTTCCCAAGGGCCGTGGACTGATGGGACGTAGAAGCGGGAGTTGCGCTCCCAGAGGCCCTTGCGAGCCTGAGCTGTAGCCCACTTGGAGACCTGCTCGAACAGGTGGTAGTAGTGACCGGTGTAGCGCACATCCATCTCCCAGTTCCAGAAGTACTCGAATTCGGGGTGTTGGTGGGCGAAGTAGGTGACGGGCATGTATGCGCTCCTGTAGGCGCCGTGGACGGGGAGGTCGCGAAATTTGGAGTCGGAAATGCCGCCGTAGATGAGGCCCATCTGGCGTTCAGACCAGAGCGTGCCCATACCGGCAAACTCTTCTGGGAGAGCGTTCTTGAGCACATCCGCGTAGACCTTCTCGTCTGCCCAGATTTGCTTGTTGTCGTCCTTGACGTGGATCAGGAAGTGCACCTGGTACTCGCCGCCAGAAGCGACGCTGAGCTCGGCAATGAGGGCGCGGAGGTACATGATGTCTTCGTCATCGTAGTTGTAGTCTGACCATGTTCGGACGAGGACTGCAGTGCGGTGCAGCAGCTTCTTGTGCGCGGCATCTGGTGTTTTCTCTTGCGTGGTGTTTGTGACGCCGCGTCTGCTGGTGGCCATAGCCTGGAACGAGTTCTCCAGAGACTTCTCGGCCGATACAAAACGCGCTTTGTTCTTGTCCAAACAGCGATGCATGACTTCAGCCCATTGTACTTCCCGGTAGTCGACTTCAGGCGTGTTCTTCCACACGTGCTCGATGCCCTCACGGTCGCCCTCCATGGCCGCGCCCGTGCCGCCCCTTCTCTTGCTGTAGCCGAGGCCATATGGACCAAGACGACCGAATCGCTCGAAGCAAACATCGTTCCTCAGACCCAACACCTCATAGCTGCCCATGACATTGTCCGGCATGCCGTCTGTCACGCCGCTGTACGCTCTCATAGCGGGGAGCTGAATCGTGTCGTTTGCGTCGAGGTAGCATGTTTCGACTGCGGCGTATTCGTCGAGATAAGCGGCGCTGCTGTAGGCTGGGTATGGGTCGAAGGTGGACGAGTCGGGGATTTGCGCTCCCTCTGCCCTCTGCACGGGCGCTTCCTTCTTGATCTCCTCGACGGGCAGATCCGGCTCAATGTCCTGCTTAGTTGGGTACTCGGGCGTGTTCTGGTCCCGTGACTTCAGAGTGCGTATGCCACCATGGTAGCGCTTCAGGAAGGGAAAGCTCTCCCACACTGGCGGCGGTGGGGGCGACTTGTGTATGCCCGACTCGGCAGTCCGTATCGAGTGCCAGCTGCTGCTGTACAGGAACCAGGCGAAGAAGAAGAGCGTGCCGGCTATGGCAAGCCCAAAGTATCTCGTGCATGCTCGCGGGTTTCGGCAGCTGTATGGGCTCAACTTGGGCCGTGACTGCGTTCGTCGATGTGATGCTGGTGACCGGCCATTAGGCGCGAGAGGTCGTGACTCGATGTTGTTCGGGTTTTGGTCGTACGAGGCTGAAGACTGCCGTGAAGAGTCCGAGGACGGTGTGTCGGGCTCGTCGCTATCGTTGTCGCTCTCCCAGTCCTTCTCGTCGTAGTCGCCGTCTTCAATGTCCCTTCTTGATGCTTTCAACGGCATGTACACCTTCGCCTTCCGCTTGGCCACTTGAAATGGCCGAAACCCTAGCATTCTTGGGAGTTGCGTGTGTGACGACGGCTATCGCTTACGTTGGCCCCGATGGGCGGTCAGACAGGAATGTAAAAATAAATGTCGGATGCGCGTGTTTAGCAAAGTTCGCGACAGAGACAAAACGTAAGTGCGTACGCAGCGTTGAAGCGAAAGCGTGTATTAAATCAATTGCAAAGTGCAAACGCAAAGAATTGGACTGAATTGAAAGTGCTGGCAGTTGTCCGCAGTGATTCGTCGAGTTGCGCCGATATGCGGTTAGCGCCTAACAGTGCGGCGGTTGGCGCAACAACGCCCTTCTCACGCTGACGCCAATCATTCTCCATCATCACCGCACAGCACTAGCGATATCGCATCTTCATGCACGAATTCGGCAGTCGGATTTTTAATCGGTGAGGCACACGGCATACCGAAGCCACGAGTAGGCCCTTTGATCCAGTCTGACTACTTAGCGGCCAGTACGGCCTTGTCATACTCTTGGTGCGCTTCGAGCGACGAAAGTATCTCTGATCTTGCCAACTAGTCGCTTCATGGCTTGAGCTCATCAGAACGCGTGCAATCAGTGCCAATCAAAGAGCCAATTCATAAAGGCATTCATTTCATTAAAGCTAGCATCAGGACAAAAATCGCTCAGCAAAGATCCCAGACACCAACGCTCATACAAATAGAAGCACATAAGACCAACAAGCCAATCTGCATCACACAAGCAAGTCACCCGTCCTCAAATCAAGCCCTCGGCACAGCCTTGCCCAGACTGATCAGCGTGCTCTCCTCCACGCTCCCAATCTCCGCCCCCAAGTTGGCCGCCCCACTAGTCGAGCTCCCATCAATCTCGTCCAACGCCTGCGTCAACGCCTTGGTTGCATCGCCCGTACCCGCCGCTTCGCTCAACGTCTGGAAGCCGTCGCTGATCTTATCGAGCTGGCGGCGGTGTGGTTTCGGGCCAGGTGGTGGGGGAGCTGCGCCTCCGGTACCAGTGGTAGCACCGCCGGTGCTACCCTTGAGCTGGGCGACGTTCTTGGCGAGGTTCTGCTCGGCGTTCTTGATGGCGAAGCCGATGCCGTTGTCGGTTGAACTGAAGATGCTGTTCAATGCGGCGCCTTCGCCGGCGAGTTGCGGAGTGGGCAGGGCGAAGGCAGAGCCAGCCAAGAGGAGGATGATTAGGGTGGTGAAGGATGGCATGGTGGTCGATTAATTGCAGTCGAACTTGAAGTAGTAGAAATGTAGTTGTCAAGCGCTTGCTTGATTGAAGTAGCTGAGATGAGGCTTTGGAGTGCTTGCTTGATGAGAGATGCAGATGCTGATGTTGATGTCGATATAAGATGCAGATACGCATCTTAATATACCCTCAAGTCTCGCTATGAAGCTCACTTCTTCGCAATAGACGGCAACGTCACTTCGCGTACCACCACCCGTCACTATTCAGAACCCTTTTCTCACAAGCAAAACTGCAGCATGACGTCCCCCAAACCTTCGCAACGCACGAACATACCTCATCCGCATAGCATCCTCCATCTCACAGGTCAGACACCCGAGCCGCTGACATACCACTGCATCGGAAGCGCGCACGCAAGATTACCCCCTGCGAAAGCCAAGAGCCCTCAAGCTCCCTCAGCATGAGCTTAGGTATTTTAGCACTCTAAGGAAGCAACTAACTTTCCCATAGACCGCATCTCCTCTCTGACAGGCTGCACTAGCGAGCCACTGACGCTCAGCAACCGTACCACCGCATCGGCAGTACGCAAGCTAAGCCTCCGTGCATAGAAGCCAAGCGCCTTCAAGCTCCCTTGGCTTGAGCTTGGCAGCATTGGACGGCGGCTCCACAGGGTCTTGAAAGGGTCCAGGACATAGGATCGACAGAGCCGCATGGAGCTGAGTGCGCCGCTGATGATCAGCCGCAGTTGTTTTCAGAAATTGCGATGATGGTCAGATGGAGTTGTTCGCTGTCAGTGCCGACACCTCGGTGGACTTGCTCACATCGGCTCGTCGGAGAGGAGTGACGCCAGCAATCCTTCTTCGAGTAACTGGTGTGATGGCTGCCACTTCATTCCCACGCACCATCCCCGTCCCGAAAACCCATGAAAAACCTCCATCACATCATATCACAGTGTCTTGCCGCTCTCACCCAGGCGTGCAGTCTAACGAAAACGATCGACACAATCCCAACAATCTGGCTAGCTGCATCGTCGTCATAGCGCGTGTTCCGGAGTGAGCCCCGGATGCAGGTGTCAAGCCACCACGACCCCACGAAGGACGCTGAAGCGAGAAGCTCGGCTATCTGACTCGGCAGTCTCATCGTGCATATGAAGTACTTGGGTATAGCTAGCGGTCAAGTGGGACGCAAGCTGACAGTGCGGGATGTTGAGCTGAGGGGTGACGAGCAATAACTTGACAGTAGCCTTGCATTCTTACCAGGCGCCGGCAAACTGCATAAACGCACTTTCCTGACGGTCTGAGGCGATAAGGTAGCCTGTATGTATCCAAAAATTTCCAAGAATAAGAAGGCATAGTATCTTAGAGCTGCGTGTATATTTAGGCTCTCTTAAGCTAGCAATTAATCTACTTCTTAAGACTATAAGCCTGGGTTGTGTAGGTGCAGAGCGGGCATGAATGTTGCCGCTGCGTGGTATTCGTGGAATGTTGGATGACAACACACGTTCTGGAAAATGCGGCGCTGGGCGGTGAGATTGGGGTCTGTTCTTTGCCTGAAGGCGAGAATACAGGGGGAATAGGGGCTGAACAAGTGACTTAATTGAGTGTAGTTGTTAAATATTCTTGTTTCTATGACAATGCTAACGCTTTTGCTCTCGTGCTTCTTTTACCCCGCAATTCCCCCTAGTGCCCTCTATATATACTTACGAAGCGGCTCTCACGCATACAACTGGAAGATGTGCTCTCGGACAAGATTCTTGTCGTTGCTGCCGCGCTTCACGACGTGTGACACGACCGCAGTGCTTCCATGCAGTCCCAACTCACGCGCCCTCGACCCAGGCTTAATCGGCGGTGCAGTCTCGACGTAGAGGAGTATGTTCGGCAACGATCCGACGTCCGATTTGAACACGCGCAGCTTGGAGATGTACTTATTCTCGCCGAGTTGCTTCTTGTGCTGCATGAGAAAGTAGCCTGCCCAGCGTGCGACTGGAGAGCCTATCATCATATTAGCTATCACCTCACATAGCAGTTCTTCATCACCCCACCCACCAAGAATGGCTTGTCCAGCAGGCGTGTCCGTCCTGAATTCGAACCCCGGCCAAACCGCCGTCTCACTCCTCTTCGGCTCGAGCGTCTCGTGCGCCCGGCGGATGATATTGCGCGTATCTTCGTTCAGAATCATGGTTACCAGAAAGTACTTGATTCCCTGGACGTTACCCGCGCGGTTCCAGAAGCCCCATGCGACGTCGGAAATCGAGCGGATCTGGGGGAGTTCGTCGGATGAGGGTTTGCGCTGCCAGAGGTGGTTCGCACTGTAAGCTGGGCTGATTACGTTGATGAGCGCGACCAGGCCCTCTTGGCCGTTGATGCCGAATTGGAAGGTAGCACCAGTTTCCTGTAATGCGATTAGTAGATGAAGAAAGATGACTAGTGGCGCGCTCACTCGGTACTCCTTTCCGCAGCTCTTGTCGATGTATTTCTGCTTGTCGATGGGCGGTAGCTTGTCGTCTTTGTCACGCACCACTTTCGCTCCATCCCGATGATCCAGCTGAACGCATTGATTCGGGCCTCCGTTCGCTTTCGACGCCGTGTTGATGCCCAGCTCATCAAAAGCTCGTTTTATCCGGTGGTACGCGTCGAAGTCGCACTCTTTGTCGATTTTCGCATTCACAGCATCGTCTTCCTTGTAGCCCCACTTGATGAAGTCCTCCCTCATGTCGCCATCATGGCTACTCTGGACGGTCTGGATCGTGGGGTCTTGGACGTAAGGGTCGGTCTTGAAGAAGAAGGATGCTTTGCGGTCGTCGGCTTGCATGCCGAAGAAGAGGTTTGCTCCAGACTTGACTGCATCGTCCCATTTGCCGCCGGCTGCCGTGACGGCGGTGACGGGCTCGGCCCAGAGTGGTGGAATCTCGACTGTGGCAACATCGAGTTCGCAAGCGGAGATTAAGTGGATGGAGGTGGCATTGGAGGCGAGCAGTACACGAGCGATCGTGCCGACTGTGAGGCAGGCGAAGGTAGTCGCGCTTATCCTCATGGCTGAGGGCTCGTGCGATGCAGCTTGGAGGTGCCTATGCGGGCTGAGAATTGCGATATTGCAATAAAACGTGAAGAGTGGGTGGAATAGTTGGTAGTACAGCTAGCTTCGTTGGGTCATAGCTCCTTCCCTATTCACTTCAGACGGTGAAGCTGACACGAAGAAAGTAAAGAAGAGGCCCAGGCGGAGAATTTCAAGTGACAGAGAATCAACCAGACTACTACATTTCAAATTGAGAATATGTATACCTTTACGTTGGCTGCATGTCTTCGTCTACTGCATCTCTTGCCTCGCACTGCTTTCGTCAAGCTCTTGCGGCATCGATCGACTACTTCTTGTGCGCTTCCAGTAAAAGTTTCGGATGCCCAACTTATGGCGACCACCCCCTCGGTTACTTCTTCGACAGCGCATTAGAAGCCATGTAAGTGCAACTAGGCTGACTACCAGCATCGCAATTCCAACGCCGATAACGGTACCAGCGAGGGGAGAGAGATCAGACGACGACTGCGATGGACTGTTCAAAGTACCAGTAGGTGGAGAATTTGTTGTCATCGAAGTGAAAGTGGACGTTGTTTCGATCGACGTCGTGGTTTGCTGGGGAGTGCTGGAGCTTGCCAGGGCAATTTCCGACATGTAAGGTGGTTGCCAATACGTTGGAGAAGCAGTGGTATCTCTCTCAGACCCGTTCCCAACCCAGCCTGTTGCTGGATTGACATAGAATAGTGGCCCATTTGTGCAGCAGGTATCCAGCGGTTGCTGATAGCAAAAGATGTTCCCTCCGCAGGCTTTGATCTCGAGTCCATGGGCTGTAGTTTCTGGTGTTACAGCGTTAGTAGGTGTCATTCAAGTAAAGCATCCTATACGAACCAGGTGAAAGCTGCGAGCAGCCCTGCCAATTTTTGTTGGCGCAATACTGTCGGCTGAATGAACCATAGTTCGAGCATAGCAGGTTCGTACCACACTTTTCGTGTGGAAGACAGCAAGTGCTTATGTTTTTACCGCAAGGCTGTAGCTCAGGGCCACGGTAGACGGACGAGTCCATGGCAAGAACTCCTGTAAAAGTCAGTGGGGAAGATATTGTGTTCAGCGCGCATGAGCATACCATCTCTTGAGTAGCAGTCAGCATGAACATATCTGACAATGCAGCCAACTAGGAAATATATTGGGAGTGTCACCTCTAACTGTGGTGGCATGGTGAATGTCGCAAAGGCAGCTTGAGTAAGAGCTTCGCGCAATTATGGTTGCAGGTCTAGGGAACTTTATCTATGATCATGCATGTGGTGGCTCTAAGAGCTGAGAATGTCACACGGCGAATGGATGGCGACGTTGGAAGCCATAGTAAGCACATATGCGCATCGCCCTAAATTGTTGCGCCAAACCGACCACTGCAGAGGCTGAATGTTCCAAATCAAGGGGCCCAAAATCGGAACTCGAACGAAGCTCGACGTTGGCCAAGATCTCAAATTTATCTTCCGGGGCGATTGTCCAGCCTTGTGTCCGGATTGTCTGCCCAAGGATGATGAGAGCGTTCCATCGTTCGCAATTTGAAACTGTGATGCTGACGACTCTACGTCTCGTCCGATGCGTTCAATGAACATGACACAAACAATTGTATGCTAAGATACTCCTGGAAACGTATTCAGCTACCTCCACGATCCGTGAACTTGTAATCGCTGGTTGCCTGACCATCGACCAATGTTCGCCTATGGGTGATGTTGCCTGATATTCGTGAGATGAAATCTGTGTTGAGGGTGCAGCGCGTCCCGTCAGGTGCGCAAAAACATGCCCGCGTCAACTGAGGAATGATGCCTCGTGTGCGGATTTGCCGCCATGAAAGAGCTGAGAAGCACAGCTTAGATATCGCTATACATCACTTGAATAGCACATATCAAGAGAACGAGATTCTGGTGCAGAGTGGCACGGTGAAGTGATCAGGGGTGGGGCTAAAATCGGAAGTGGCCTCCCACCTACTTAAGCGAACCTTAATAGCCTCGGGCACGCCGAGACAGGGAACCCCGCCTCGAGCACATCGTGGTAAGCGACCAAGGCGTATACGGCGATGTAACATTTAGACACGCAAAGTAGGGAAGGGTCTGAAATCTGTCGCCCATGTCCATCGCGAGATTGAGAAGTTCACTGTAACATCGCCATGTCATCAAAGACGAGATATGTCGATCGCGAGATCCCCAAAGTACGAGTGGCAAATCAAGGTGAAGTTGACCTACTAACCTTCGTTGCGACAGATTTCTCTTCACAATTTTGAGCACCGCATCGATGAGATATCCGACCAAATCTGTAATGCAGCCGAAACGGTTGGCTTCTTCGCCGTGAAAGACCACGGTCTCTCCGAAGATGATGTGCAATCCATGTTCTCCATCTCGGAATCCTTCTTCAAGCTGCCCGACTCTACCAAAGCAACTGTACCATGGAGCCCTCAAAATGTCGGATGGGAATCGATGTCACAGGTGCGCCCATCAACAGGCGCTGCCGACACAAAAGAGTCGTACCAGCTGCAATTCCGCGAGAACCTGGAGAACATTTGGATCGCAGAGAATGAGCTGCCGGGCTTCAAAAGCAAAACGCTGGAGTTCATGCATCGCGTGCAAGACATCTCAGAACAACTCATGCTATGCTTAGCCCGTGGATTAGGCTTTGGAGACGACTACTTCATCAAGTACCACGACAGAAGCCGGCCAGACTCGCAATCTACACTTCGACTTCTGCATTATTACGAAACCCCAAAGAAGAACGATGGAGAAATCCGACACCGCGCGGGCGCGCATACAGACTGGGGCTTTCTCACTCTCCTCTTTCAAAGCCCTGGACAGTTCGGCCTTGAAATCTGCCCAGGCCGCGAAGCCATCACTGAGAACGGGCTTGATGAAGCATGGACCAAGGTTGGGTTCGAGCCTGGCTTGATAGTTTGCAACATTGGCGACTTGTTGATGAGCTGGAGCGATGATCGTTTCAAGAGCACACTCCACCGTGTGAAAGCGCCGTGCGAAGAAGGTGACTTCTTCGGAGAGCGATACAGCATTGCTTTCTTCAACCAGCCTGTTAAGGATGCAGTCATACAGGGTCCGCTGAAGACGTACCCGGCTATCACGGGTGAAGAGTTCACCCGCAAGGCAATGGACAAGTTTTATGGGGCGTTGAGAGAGAAGTTAGCGGCGAAAGAGAGGGAGGAGAAGACTGCGCCGGTGGATGCAGCTCAGAGCGGAACCGCAATGAATGCATAACTCTTTTTCTTCTTAGAGAGAGGCAATGAACAAAGCTTACATCTTTACTGTTCCGATCAGCGACCGAGCGTGGTTGCTTCACCCGCTTATCAGTCGTTACCTAGGTAAGCATTTGCTGTGGTCGCGGACCGTTTAATATGTTCGCGACGCACGTCGCATGAATGAAACGAGCGTACCGAATGGCCACCGTTCGTACTGCTCGTAACTGAACACGTGGTTGTCTTTCGTGCCTTTGATAGCTGCTACTGTTTGTCTTGACCAAGAGCTTATGGGCCACATGGCCGGAGTTCTCCAAAGCTATAGCGCTTTTATAGTTCTTCGACTGATCACCGACGTCGATGAGATTTGAACATTGCATTTCTTCGACTACTGATCAGTATAGAAGGTGCATAGGTGTTGAGCGATGGCAGCCACCATATTAGTACTAGCTAAAACTAGCGTCGCCTTTCCCCGCAATCGGTTCGGGAACTAATTCCTGAAGAACTTCGATATTGGCGTGACATTGATAACAACAATTATTGAAAGACACTCAGATTAACACATTAACATTCTCGAAAGCTCTTGATCTACCCTCATCCGCCAATACTTCCGAAATTGTCTAAATCGCGAGATCATGACATCATTACTATCTCTGCCAAACGAACTCCTTCAGCACATCGCCAACTATCTGCCATTCTCCGCGCTTATCCTCCTCCAATGCGCCAACAGAAGGCTTCGGGATGTCTGCAAAAGTCATGTGGTCATTCAACATGTGGCACGACATGGCCACCACAACATCCCTGGCGCCATGTCTACCATCCTCAAGACGCACTCAACCTTGAATCGTGGCGGATTTGAAGTAGAACAGCTCCAGTGGCACGAAGGTCAAACCTTCCTCGAGAATGCGGATATAGAAACAGTAAAAAAGATAGCTTATCACGTTGAGCGGTGTGGTACAGCAGCACTAGCACCCGCAGCTGACGACGATTGGACCTGGCACATTACGCAGGAACATAACACGCATATCATCAGTTCGTGGCTTCCTCACCTCCTTGTTATGCATCATCCTGTTACTCTGGCCTTGGAACCGCGAACCTTCTTCCTGGTGCACCGCGAAGCGAACAAGCGCGGGCAACTCCGGGCATCACATACGCACACAGAACATATGGCAGACCTTGTCAATGTAAACTTCATTCTTAGCTATGTTACGTTGCAGCGTCTGGGCGTAAGTATGGACCCGCAGGAGATCATTAGATCGTTCGATTACTTTTATGGTTCATCCATGGGCAGGGAAGAAGCATTGATTCAAGCACAGATTGAAGAAGCTCGCATGCTGGACGTGGTCGAAATGATTAGCGAGTGTGTCCTAGACTATAACGAGGAGCACAATCCATTTACGCTGGCTCAAGCATCTTCAGTACTCGTATTGCTCATCTTTGGCCTTACCACCCAACTTCCCGCTGTCGCTTACCAGGGCAACTCACCGAAGCCTAAGATGATGTCCTTTCGAGAACTCATGGACATCGACTCGATCATCGACATGCAAGCTGAAAGCTTTGGCACATGCCACCTTCGTGAGATGACTGGCCCAGAATTCTTATGCGGCCAGTGGATAGGGTACTTCTCGGACTACAGAGGTCCGAACAACCTACAGAATCTCTTTGGGAACCGCATGTTTGACATCGGCATCGCTGCAAGACTGTTGTCGCCGCACGATGTAACAGCAAGAGGCGCCCGCACTAAGATTGACCGGAAGACCCGAGGCAAGGATGCACATGGCGAGTTTCTTTTAGAGGGACGGGTGTATGCCAATGGCAATGTTGATATCACGAAAACGTATCCTCTTGGGTCTACTTCATGGGTTTGGATCGGTCATGTTACACCTTTTGGCATCGTTGGCCACTGGAGCAATGAGTGGGAGTTCGGCGGTTATTTTTGGATTTGGAAAGAAGAGTGGATCTAGTGGGACACCGCACGAGTAACTACACTATGTGGGAGTGTGAAGAAACAGTTTTGGGAACTCGCGATCTGAGTCAGGTCGCTTAAAGTAACTTGTTCATCAGCGACACGCCGCCACTTCCGCTACACTCACGCTGGACACACAAATTCCAGACCGATCAGTGAATGCTGGAAGTGCTGCTGCAATCTAGTTCTATTGCAATGATGTGTAATTTTGAGCAGCCATTTTCATGAAGTATCAGAGTGTGAGCCTCCCCCACATGCGAGGATTGTGGGGCAAGGCGACCCCAACGCACCCCGCATCAAAAGCCGAAGTAGCTTCCTGGTTCCGAGCATAGCTAAGAACAATAAGTGAAGAGATGTGCGAAACGATACACCAAACACGAATATCACCGCAAGGACATCAAGTATGGATCCAGCTCAATTCGGGTGCAGCACCCTGCCTATGCAACATGCTCCCTACGACATTATCTCTCCGGCGACCTTGAAAGACAGCAATTCAGGAAGGGTTGCCCTGATCACAGGTGCTGGTCAAGGTATCGGAGCTGCCATTGCTGAGGCACTTGCGAAATCTGGAGCAAATGTCGCAATTCTCGATCTGAATACAGACAAACTGATCAAAACGAAAGAGGCATGTCTGCAACACGGCGGTAAAGTAGCAGACTTTGCTTGCGATGTGACGAACGAGAACAAAATCAAAAAAGTTATCGATGAGGTAGAGAAGCAACTCGGTCCAATCGATGTGCTCGTCAACAACGCCGGGATTTTCGATCAACGGCCTTTCATCATGTCGACTTTCGATAGTTTTTGGAGACAAATCGAAGTTAACTTCAAAGCGCCGCTCATGCTGATTCACCAAATGCTTCCACGCATGCGGGAGCGCGGCGGTGGGTGCATCATCAACATAGCGTCGCGTTCGGGCACTGTCGACGTTCCCATGACCTTGGGTTATGTGTCATCGAAAGCTGCGTTGATCAGGGCGACGCACACATTGCAGAAAGAAATGGAACTCGATGGAATGGACCCAGCGATACATCTGTATGCGCTACACCCCGGTGGTGTCAAGTCCGCCATGGGCGGCGGTAAGTCTTGAGAGTCGCGGCGCAAGACATATGACTGACACTGACAGCTGGGGTGGCGGATGATGTCAGGGCGAAGTACGGCCATAACATACAGGACGAAGAGTTCTTCAAGCATCTATTCAAGGACGGGCCTTCACTGTGTGGGCAGACTTGCGCGTGGCTAGCAGCTGGGAGAGGCAAAGAGTTGCGAGGTCTATTCTTGGGTAAGCACCATGTTCGAACATTATGCGCTCGTAAACACATGTTAACTCTCTTTAGACTGTCGTCAGGACGTTGCAAAGCTTCTTGAGACTGGTCGTGAAACGTTGCTGAAGGAGACTCGTAACACTTTGACGGTGAACTTCATTGATGGATATTGTAACGAACCATAGACTCCACATCTAGCTACAATAACATCCGTATCTGCGAATTCCAAATTTGTTGTTGATACAACTTTATCCGCGCCTCACTATAGAGGAATGTAGTTGGCCTTGTTGCAGGCGGCATCGGAGGCAAGTGGATCTCCGGCCAACGAGATCTTAAGATGTCCCTCCCAGGTACCGCCATGGTCCATCTTGAAGCAGGCCGATTTGTATCGGTTCCTTTCCATCCACTCTAGCTCTCTTTGAACTGCGTTCCTAATCGTCTTTGTCTGTGCAGTCGTATCGCAATTTTTACCAGACGTCGTCGCAATGTACTGCCAGACCGCGTCCTCGAAATTTCCAGAGATAACAGTGCAGCTCTTAATTTCTGATTGATACTTGATATGCTCGGCAAGGTAGTTGGCGATTGTCACAATCGAAAGCGTGGCGGTCAGTCCGGTTGTAACCATACCGGCAATGACTTCAATGTCGGTGCGCGCCTCCAGTGTGGTTACGTCTTCCGATGAACTAACGCTTGAATTGTCAAGTCAGTGAATCGAAACCTCATGAAATCCTTTTGGTCGGGAGAATAACCTACATTTCTCCATAGCCGTTTGCCGTTTGCCGTTTGCCCATAGTCAGAGCCTCGGCAGTGGCGAGCAAACAGAGAATGTGGGTGAGCTGAAAGCGCATGCTTGCTGGAAGAGGTGACCAATGTTGGTCGTTTAAAAGTTGATGGGTAGGTGACTGTGGTAGATACTGGTCAGGTGAAGATGTGGCTTTTCTTTACAGTCTCTAAGGTCTTATATACTAGTGGTAGAGCGTTTGAAAGATAATCTGCCTATCCTCAATCCGAGAATCGCAGCTCGTAAACCTGCTCTACAATGTCTTTCCAACTCAAGACCCAATGCTGACCCTCTCTTGATGCGTGATGCAAGGGTCGGAGAGCCCAACAAGAGGACGCCTGGTTACAGGTGTAGCAACGCAACACAAGGCCGCCTTAAGATTCCAGCATATCATAGCAAATCACAGCTTCACCGACTTCGTTAGTAGTCTGAGTCGAAAAGCATTGCATGAGTCCAGGTAGTTGTAAGTCCCCGAAGCCAGGACGCCTGGTTTCATTAACGCGGCACACTGATGGCTACAGACCAGTACGCCTTAGAAGCTCAGAGTGTGATGTAAATCACAGTTGCATCAACGGAGTAGAATGACGGAGTTACAAAGGTTTCGTACGAGCTGGGTCGGCAGTAAGTTCAGGAAGCCTACACAGGTAGATCATTGCAACACAACTGTGGGGCATACTACTACCCGTCAGTACGCCTTGGGAATCCAGCATATGGGAGAAGATCATAGATACACCAACAAAGTTGGAGAGTTAGATTGTAAGGGTATCGCGTGAAACTCTTTCATTGTAGGTTAGCGCCGAGATACTGGATAGGCCGAGATATTCAGGCAGGCAGCGCGCCTAGAAACTGTATCGCAGATCTTTGGGGCTTAACGACGCTTACGTTTTCAGCCTATCAAAAGCGGGAACTAACTTAACGTTACCAGTAGTCTGAAGTCCGATCGTCCGATCGCTGCGCCTCCTACTCAGAACCACCTCGAGCACCAACACGACGACCTCCAGGCTGCCTGACTTTTAGAAAGTACTAGCCACGAAACATGAAACAAGGTCGGCAGTAATCGACGGGCATGACGTAGATGAGCCAACATCGGCCATGCGAGGTTCAGATGCTCCAACAGCCCATCACCGGGCAAGGGTCTCGAAACCATTCTGTGAAGGGTCATGAACATGTTTCCGTTTATAGTACAGAGTATCAGTTCACTGCGTCGTGTCGGTCTATAAAGCTCCAAGTGATCGGTGTATTTTCCAGAGGAACACAGATCTCAGTGCCTCACTTCCATTGAAACCACCCTACATTCTCCAAAGCAGCTCAGAATGCGTCTTTACATCGTCACTGTTGCTTCTCTTTTCATTGGCTGCAATGTCATGGCCGCCCCTCTCTCAGACGAGCGGATACCGATGCTGAGCGATGTTTCTGTGCCGAGGTGCGTTAATGAATCCTGCTTTATTTGCGTGCCTGCTTCGTTGACATCAATTCAGTGAAAGTCTCGCCCTCGATAAGCGTCTTTCCATCGAAGAGAAGGTCGCTATTCTTGGCGCTGGCGCAATGGGGCTTCTCAACGTGAATGCGATTGCCACCTACGTCTCAAACTTGATCAAGCAAACAAGCGACATGAACAGCTGCGGCGTAATCTCTGGTTCAGTTGACGAGTACGTACATTTGCCTGGCCATCTTGAGCCTTCCCTGGCCTCTTTCATTCTCTGGATGTTTAGTCGCAGCGTCTGACACGGTATTACAGGGTCAACTACCAGTACCATGCTGCGACCTCTGGGAAGAAGTGCGATACTACAGCTGAGATAAAGACTATCAAGAATGCTCTCGAAAGGGCACTAGACTTTATGAAAAAGGGGAGCTACAACCAAGCTTGCTTCAGTCTATCTCACGGAGGCACATGGAAAGGCTTGCTGCAACTTGCGGGGAAAGGCATCGAAATAAAGAACGATGTATGCGAAGGACTCACGTACCTTATCAGCGTCTAGGTGGTGGTGAGTGTCGCAGGAGCAAATCACTATCATTAGGCGAACACTCGTACCGCTTCATGTATCCAACTGCTTTATGACTAGCCCAAGTAACGTTACAACTACTGCTTTCATTTCCGATAGCCCATGCTTGTTTTCAATAGCATTCGAGACTGTCTGAGACGCAGCCGCAGGGGAATGGGTGTAATTACGGCCTCACCTCTTCCACCCAATGATCGCAATATCTCAAAGAGTAGTTGGTCTGTGTATCAACTGCGTCAAAAATTGGTTCTCTGCATTCTGACAGGTTGTTAAGGTATACAGCCTCACCTGCTCCTAATTTCTCATATGGACCTCGCTTTCATCTTACTCTTGTGAAGCCAGGTCTGGTCTTTATACACGTCACTTTGGTTCATATCTTCGCCGTCCAAGGCATCATCAAAGTCAAGACTTTGAATAACTTTCTCTTCATAGTCTTGCTGCCCCATATTTTCAATCAAACCGTTTCCTTCGTCTCAAAGTGTGCACTGGTGACACTCTCCGTCTTTTCCTTGCGCATGGTCTGATCTCCGGCGGCAATCTTCTCATCCGCTTCTATGAATGCAGCCGGACGATGCAATTGCACGGCCAACTTGTTCCGATGAACGAGTATGCCTGGCTCTCCTTCGAAAAAACGATCAATGTCCTCGAGCGTTCGGTTTGCAGTCTCTGGATAGAAGAAGTAGGTGATGGGAATGAACGAGAAGCAAATGACAGCCCAAATAATCCAGAATTTGTAGCCGAGACTTTCGATGCCAGGGAGAGTGGCTTGCACAACGGCGTAATTGCAGATCCAATTGGAAGCCATTGCGAGAGAAGCGCCTTTGGTGCGCATCTCGAGTGCGTTGACCCTGGTTCGCTGTCAGCATATTTCTAGGCGGATGGTGTAATCTGACTTACTCCGTTGGATACAGCCACGGCACACCGAGCACACCCATTCCAAAACTGGCGAAAAAAACGAAGAAGAAGGACACAGCGACAATGCCGAGCTTATATTTGTCGCCGCCAGCTTCGGTCCGGCCTTGAGATATAGCAATCATAATCCAGCACAATGAACATGCTGCTGCAGAGACCATCATGGCCTTCAAATTGTCAGTTCAAGTTTCAGGGAGGCCACGTGTATCTAAAGTAGTGTGGGATTAGACGTGCGCGCCTTACGACGTCCGTATCGCTCGATTACAAAGTAAGCCAAACAAGCGAAGATCAGATAGTCAACGGATCCGGCCGCGGCCAGGATGCGAGACAGGAGCTCGGAGATCCCCAGAGCGTTGATGAAAATGTAACTCATGTAGTAAGAGGTGACGTTAATGCCGGAAATCTAGCGTTGATGATCAGTTTTCGTTTG
Organism: Parastagonospora avenae f. sp. tritici 18332-5; assembly: GCA_022559985.1. Taxonomy (NCBI): domain Eukaryota; kingdom Fungi; phylum Ascomycota; class Dothideomycetes; order Pleosporales; family Phaeosphaeriaceae; genus Parastagonospora; species Parastagonospora avenae. The sequence continues at coordinate 70,500 of JAFJTR010000115.1, forward strand.
TGTTCAATGCCCATTGACCACCTACTTGGTTCATGACCTGCATCCACGCGCCAAGAATCATCCTTCGCAGAACGCCGCTGGGCCCCTTTCCTGAGACAAGCTGCCACCAGGTATATGTATTCACATGCTCGCGATCGAGAATGTCCTTGATGATACTGTATTGGGTGATGACAGCTGGCGACTCCGGCGTTGCGCCATGCCCTTCTAGTGCAGCCAAAACTTCGAGTGCTTTTTCGTGCTTTCCCTTGCGGATCAAGAGACGAGGCGAGTCTGGTAGAAATGGGCACATGGCATAGATGCAGAATGTGAAGAAGAGTTGGAAGGCGAGAGGGAAGCGCCACGCGACATCTCGCGGTGCGAATGAAAAGCCAAGTGTGAGCCAGTTGGAAATACTGAAACCGGTGATGCAGTTTGCTAGGCATTGTCAGCCTCCAGGGCTCGGATTCCATAGGTTCTGGAAATATGAGCATACCCATCTGAATGATGACCAGCTTTCCTCTACTGCTCATCTTGCTAGTCTCCGCCTGCCAAACTCCAGCAGTCGACGTGTTCATGCCTGTCCCGAGGCCCGCAACGATACGCCCTACCATCATACTAGCCACAGTCCAGCTGCACGTTTGAATGATTGCTCCGATGGCAATAATTGTAGAACCTAGCAGTATCTGCCTCGGTCGGCCGAGTATGTCGCCAGTCCAGACGGTGCTCATGGCTCCGATAAAGCAGCCAATATTGTATATCGAGGTCATCACTCCTTGCATGTTGGCTGACGGGTAGCCGAATGTGTGCAAAAAGTTCTCGTTGATGATAACATTTCCGAAGACACCTTGATCGTACCCATAGAAGATCAGCACAGTTGATGCTGCGATCGAAATCCAGACCGTAAGTCGTTCGCCAGACCCTCCGAGGTATTTGCGTGCCATGTTCGCTTTATTGCAACCTACAAAAGATGAATATAACGTTGCTGAAGTCGTATTTTAAGAATCGCATCAAGATATGTGGTCAATACTCGAAAGCTGGTAGCGAAGCGCGCTCTACTTCTGGTCGCCATGGCGAAGACCCAGAGTTTTATGCACCGACGTGCAGTGATCGTCTCAACCTCGGGTTTATTCACCCCGCAACATTCCCCATCTTGCATTCCGCCCTATCTTATGGAGATCCCCCGGATCCCACGCTCTTCTCAACATAACATTACCCGCCCCTGAGCCTGTTCCTTGCGTGGACGACCCATAATACTTCCCGTTTGGATTTACCCGGCGTGCGCAGCTCCTCGGAAGAATCACGGCTTGCTGCTAAGAGGAAGCAAGCGTGGTCAATTGGAACACGAGATCTTGACGATGGTTTGCTTCGTCGCATGGTTGGGTTCACACGCGCGGTGTCATGGTGGATCGGGATACTGCATCAGGCAAGGCCAGACGGTCAGCCTGTGAAGTGCGGAAAGCGAAGCGAGCGCGGGGCGCCAGACTCTGTGGGGTCTCCGCATCCAAATGCAGCGCAGCGACGATGAAGAAAGATGAAAGTGTCCACCGCTAGGGCTTGCTCTACTGCTGCTCGTATACCATCGGTCTTCCCTCCTTCTTGATCTTCCGCCTGCATTCGATTTTCTCCGACTTGACCACGATACCACGTTGCTCGTCATTCCATCATGCGCAAGCGACTGGCCTAAACAATTCCATGTAGCAAACGTGTAACCCATTGTAACCTCGCGCACACTTGAGAGTGATGGAGCTGTCTTGTGCCGATTTGTATATCTTACGGGTACTGGAGCGCGCCACAAAGATTCATCTCTACTATAACAGGGACTGTTGGTTGGCTTTGCACTAAGTGCGAAAAGGGGAATAACGATAACTAGGAATACATTCTGTTCGGTTGTTCTTTATTGATGTATGTATGAAGGGGAAATACAGAAGAGATGGGCTCAGGGGTTCTGGTCTGAGCGCTGCTCGGACGCTGCGATCAGTGCGTCTGACCGCGTAGCTGAGATATTGACGATATCTGTTGGTAGGCCTTGTACGATCGTACGGGGTGAATAACAACAAGGAGGTTCTTCTGGTGACTGGTATTGGTATCGATTGATCTATGAACGTGGGTGCTGCAAAGGTACACTTGAGCGCAGCGCAAGTCGGGCTGAAGTAGGATCGAAGAAGGATCGAGTCAGCTCGTCGGTCAGTATTGAGCAGAAGACGTCTCTACCGATACTCACGATCCGACAATATCTGTGATCCGACAGGGACACCAGGGAGCAGTAGAATCCCTGCCGGCTCTACACCTACGGCAGGGGATGATACTCGGGCCCCACCGGCGATTTGATCGTTTTCGTTCCCGCAAGCCCGCGCTCCGCACACGGGCAATTTCTTGAGATTCTGCGTTAGCAGCCGGTGGGCCCGAGTAGTGGTCAGAAGTAAACTTTTTGGAAGTTCCTAGATGGGCCTAGATATATACGCAGAGCTAAAATACTCTACTTAATTGTATTAACTAGAAATATCTGAACACATATAGGCTGCCTCTTCACCTCTTCTCGTTGGACAAGCCGGGCGCAAATTTTGACGGCGCCTGATGGGGATCTATGGGAAGTGTCATCCGCAAAAGAAGTCAGGAACAGTCCTTGACGGACTCCACCACTCATCATTCCTCTTATCTGGACCCAGTGTCGTCCCCGTCCTTCTAACCATCCACTTCCAATACTTCGAAGCGTGGTACAAATCTCTTCCAAAGCAATGCCAGCTCGTGATTGCGACAGCGTCCTTGGAATACAGCACGCGATACTTTGTCGGACACGAGCGACATCGCCAGTGCACTTCTTCTCCAGCATGCGCTGCAGACACTTGTGCCTGTTCTGATGGCGCCAAGGGCTTGAGCGACTTCAGATCAACAGCTATCTGACTCGCTCCTGGAAATGCAGTTATGATGGCATGTATGAGCAGACTACCGTTCTGCTCGGCGTATTTGCTGTTGATGTAACGGGAGCGTTCCGGCGCGTTTGTTGTGGTCGACTGGTGAGGACACAGACGAATCGGGAGTGCAAGAAGATCCTTCGCGCTCGCTACCTTGTTTTTCCGACTCCGGAAGGTGTGCACATGTTTGACGATCAAATTTCCAACCACGCATTGGCCAGATGAGTCAAGGTTCCAGGTGAGGTTGTTTTTCGTGATCGTGAAATCGCCAGACAGCGTGTCAATGGGCAGTCCGACATTGCCCTTCGAGTCAAAATCTTTGGACTCTTCCATCGCATTAGCAATGTGTAAGAACACGGGGTTGTACCCATGGGACGCGTCCTGGGGAAGGTAGTCGATCATCGCATCTTGTCCGAAGCACCACTTGGTCAACTTCGTCTCACGATGGCTTCTGGGTGGCTGCAGAGGCGGATGAAGCGCGTCGCATCGCGGGCAAAAGTCTAAAATGTCGCCCCAGTCTCGTGCCAACAATTCGATGAAACCGTTCCGATCCATGGCCCACCGTTTTTCCTTCTTGTAGTTGGCCCATGACTGCGTTCCGATCGCTTCAGCCGCTGCTTTGCACGTCAATGTGAGACAGATAACAGAGACTAGAGGAAGGTGACTGGCCATCTGCTCTAGCAGTTCTTGAGGAAGTGCGAAGAGGCGGAGCTGTCTGTTTGGGTCCGCGTTGATTGCGTCCGGAGACCGAGCAAGGAATGCCAGGGGTGGCGGCTTTGTTGTGTGTCGCTTGCTGGTCGCTTTAGCAGTCCATGATTGCAAGTCTTTTGGATGGGAAGGTTGTCGGCCGCTCCTGGTACGACTTGTTGATGATAGGATGTCGTGGTTTGGCTTGGAAATGCGTGCAGACCCACGAGTCGACTTTGGCATGATCAAGTAGCGCTCTGTAAACGGGATTGTCTACTCCTCGATAACGTATTGCGATTGTTAAAGCTTAAGGGATATACGTTCCTTGATGAACAGTATAAATACTGAGCTGTGATAGTGTGCGAGAATCACGCTAAGTGGCTGCTGCCTGATTAGCCTCGAGTCTCCGGCCCACATCGCGAAACATCCTCAGAGGTTTCGAAGCGGAGCAGGCAGCATCTAGTTGATGAGCCGAGTAATGCCTTTATTCCACACGGATCTCGCAGTTCCAGGGCAAGGTTAGTCAACAGGTAATCAAAGATGAGCATGATCGCAGCCCTGCGGAGCTGTGCGGCTGCGCCTTGGAATGGGTGGATTTTTGAGCGCGACTTCCACCAAGCTTTGAAGGCTTCCAAGCCTGACCCATTCGTTATTGATATCAGAGTATCCGAGTAGAGGACTGAGGAGATGAGAAACGAAATTCCCGACCTCCAAGGTTTGTTCGCAGAGTCCTTGCCGAGGTTGACATCGATCTAGCCCTGCCACTCACTCACTCCACTTGCAAAGCAAACCCCACAGCGCCTGCCGAGAGAGACAAATTGGCGCAATGCACGTCGCGAGTGAAGTCGAAGCTTTCCAACACACATTGCCGGATATAGAAACCCTCTCCTCCGTCGCCAGTGTAAGCCACCGCGCTGCGCAGACTTCGAATACCTAACGTAAGCCGTCGCGCCGCGTACGCTTCCAGGTCGCGCACGCGCCGAACTGAAACAACAGACCACCCACAACTTCAACGCGTCGCAACACAACTAATATGGCAGCTATTAATAAGGCGATTGAAGATTTGGAATCTCGCGATCGATTTGATAATCATATGCATGGGGAAGTTGCTCTCAAGTATGGTTGTAGTCGCAGTGCAGTGTCCCGAAGATGGAGGGGTGTCTCACGCACCAAAACCGCCCGTGATCAAGAGAAGCAAGTTATACTACCACAACAAGAGTTGGAGCTTTTATAATACATTACTGACTTGCACGTAAACGGCTTAGCGCATACGAGAGAGATGATAAAAAACTTTAGATCAGAAATAGCTGGAAGAGCTGTCTCAATGAGCTGGGCTGAGCGATTCCTTCACCGAAACCACGACCACCTCACCGTCCGATGGGCACCCCCTATTTATCGTATACGTCAACAAGCTGATTCGGTCGATAAGTATGACTTACACATTGATATTCTGCATTAGAAGATAAAGGATTATAAGATTAAGCAGAGGTTAACGTTTAATATGGACGAGAAGGGCTTTATGATAGGAGCTCAAGCCAAGTCAAAGAGAGTGTCCAGTAAGGTGGTTTGGGTGAAGAATAGAGCTCGGGCTCCCATCCAGGACGGTAACAGAGAGTGGATGACGATTATATCCAGTATTAGTGCAGATGGGACGACGCTGTTTACCTCTATCATCTACTGTTGGAGTGAGTGCAAGCATTGCGGGAAGATTTGAGGATTGAACTGCGATGTTGTTATATGTAGCTATGAACAGTATATGTAGTAAATCAGAGGTGGCAGGCACTGCGTGGTACAGCAGTGGAGGCATGAAACTGTGCTACATAGTACAAAGAAAAGGAAATACTCCAGAACCGCGACACCACTGCACGTGAGGCAAGAGAGACTCTCAAACCATGACATCTACCCCAGTGAAGGATACGATCTGTACGACTCCTGGATAGAGGACATACCCCCTAAAGACACCTCAATCAACCTTGACTTAACACTAACGGGTTAGACCAACAACAAGCTTAGGCTCGCATAGCTGACGCGATTCCACCAACGCACTAAGAAGATAGCTTAATTATCTTGGCGTTTACTGATCTGTGATGGCCATAGGAGCCACCTAACGATAGAATTCCTGAAGTACGCCACTGAGAAACGTATACTCGTTATAGTGTCTCTGTCTTATTCAACTTATACGCTTCAGCCTCTTGATGTGTCAGATTGTATGATCGAGATGGTAGTGATGTGTTATTGATCATGTTCCTTGTTCTGTTCTTCTGTCCCTTCGCCACGTATTCTGTGTCTCTTTGTATTGTTACAGCTGAGCTTTATGTCACCCAACTATCCCTAATATTAAGGACAGGAACGCGCAACAACTGCTATCTGACAGCAACTGGTCCTTTAGTACGCGACGTATCTGACATGATGTCGGTATATTTGGGCCGCTTTCGCCTTACCATTCGTCTCAACTCTCTTTAGTCCAACAGCAATCACCAGGACTTCTTCTAGTGGCGAAAGCTAATTTCTATGGCTTGTTTAAGGTAGCGTACGCTTCCTCCTTTACTGAGGACAATATCATGTCAGCTTTCAAAGCCACCGGTATCTGGCCCATGGATCGTACAGTAATCAAGTATACAACACCACCTGATCAGATCGATAAGATAGCCTCATTCCTTCTCTCTGCGGCTGATTGGAGGCGTGTGGAATAATTGCTGAAGGAGGTAGTGAAGGAGGGCACTGCTAAGGCGGTTCAGAAGCTTGAAGGAGCAATTCACCGCGCTGGTGTTCAGGACAAGCCTCTTAAGCTTGAAAATGAGGGGCTGCTTGCATCACTTGATACCCAAAATAAGCGTACACGTAATGGACCAGAGCTTGTTGGCTGTCTTGCATACATTGCTGCATGGGGCAGACCTGACGTCGCTCGAACGCAAGTTGTCTTCGCCTGCCACCTCACCAACCCAGGACAGTCTTACGTCTCGAAGATCTGCCAGACCTGGCGCTACCTGCTCAGTACAAAGGCTCTCGCTCTCGAATCCTCTGCCAGCGCGCAGGGTATGACTGAGTGCTTCTCTGACGATCCAACATACCGCGATCCTCTCTTCTTCGGATCATCTGACGCCTCGTACGCCGATAAGCCTAAGACTCGCCGGAGCTCTTAAGGCTACGCCTTTAAATTTGGAGGACTTATAATCGACTAGAAATTGACTGTACAGCGCACAGTCACAAAATCAACCACAGAGTCTAAACTGCTCTCGCTCTCTCTCGCCGCCTCGCAGATAGAAGAGTAGATGCGTTTCTTCGCTGGCATCAACCTCACACTCAACTGTACGCCTACGATCTGGTGCGACAACTAGCAGACTGTTGGCATTGTCACGAAGGAGCACGACAAGCTTCATACAAAGATCAAGCACGTCGACATCCACCAGCTCTGGATTTGACAGGAGGTAACCGCCTCGCGCATCAACGTCAAATAGGTTCCTACTAATCGCATGCCTGCCGACGGACTCACGAAAATACTACCAAGACAGAAATTCACAGAGTTTATCCGCTAACTTAACCTTGTTGACATCACAGAGCGCCTGAAGAACCTACGTCTGACTGAGGGGGACGATCTCGACGCCCTCTATACGCACTGATCAGCTGTCATCGACTCCCTGCCCATGACTCGACGCCAGGTGGGGGGTGTGTCACGGTTAAGGGCATCTCCTGCCTCACGTGCAGTGGCACCTCACCTCTGATGAGACGACGCTGCCTTTCCTGCACTAGCGCTGTTTACAGCTACCCATGTATATATACTGCTCGTAGCCTCACCCAATATAACCTCAGTTCAATCCTTCAATTCTTCTGCATATGCGCGTTTTCCACACCGCGACAGATTCTTTAAATTGCTAAAGTGCTGAGGAATGCGGCTCAAAGGAAGGGCTGTGCGAAAGGTGCGGCATACAAGGAAGCAGTATAGCTCGTCAACATAAACAACTAGCTTGCGAAATCGGGATGCCTGTGTTATCTGTAGAGCTTCTCCCTGGTCGGAAGAGGAAGCCGGTGTCAACATGCCTCTTGTTAGGAAGGATGAGTTGAAAGGAAAGGCTGATAAGCCCGAAGCCTGTCTTACGCTGATTGAGGTTTGCTTAGTTTAACTTTTTGTAGGAGATTAAGAAGAATCATTCTAGTGTCGCAGTACATATAAATGAGACGGAAGAATAGAGCTGATTGTACTGTGGAGAGGGCACGGGTAGATACACTAGTCCATTTCTGACGAGCATCAGGGGAATTAAGGGGTTAATTCCCCGGAAGATGCCAGCGCAGGGGCCAATTTTTGGAATTAGTGTTAATTCCTGGCGCCATACGCCTGCAGGGTTAGGTACATTTAGCCATGTATCTCTAGGAAGAAATGAAATTATGTATGGTCATGCGAGACTAATTGACAGCTGCCTCAAAAAGAGACTAGTGACATTGACGACTTCCGATATAGATGCCTCGTCGCCTAGATGGCTGGTGGCCTAGGTGACTAGTGGCATGAATAACTAATTCTGTAGCTGACTGTATAGCTAAGGAGTAAGGTCATACGTAGGCTAGCGTAGCAGAGTGATGTTCGACTAAGGCACTACCGCAATCCCTCGCATGAACTGCTCGAATCTCAACGTCCGTCGCACCTCATCCGCTTTGAGCGTCCACTTAGATTTGTCCCTTAGCTGCAGCGGTTCATACGGCTGTGTGGCCATCCACCCTGACCACTTCTGAATGACGGCCATGACCTCTATGGCCGATACTTCAAACCACTCGATATGGTTCTTTAGGCACGCGCCGCAATATATCGTGATACGGCGGTGATTGAGCTCGGCGTGGCACAAGGCCTCAACACGACACGCGTGCGGGATGAGCACGGCTGGCGCCACTGTGGTTTCTTTTGTGCTTGAAATGGTAGTAGCGGCCTGAGCAGGGGAAGGATTTAGCGGCAAGGTCAGCCTGTTGCAGTCAAACGACCACTCGTCGTGCCGTTCCTTCACGGGGCGCGTGGTATACCCGATCTTGACGTAGTCTTTGTTGCCCTCGACTTTGTACGCGTAAACATACCCGGCACGAAGGTCACAGGCAGCTAGTGGTCTGCTGAGCTGGTGGCGGATGAGCTTAGAGTTGACGTCATGGTTGGCATGCACGAGAATATTGAAGGGGCTCGAGTCGTAGGCTTTTGACCAGTACAATGCCGGATCGACATCTGGGCTGTGGGTAGGGCCTGCGTTGCTGGCAAGAGCCCGGTCGCCGAGTGGTATTGTCAAGGGCGCTACCTCCATGACGCTCTCCTTCCACGCCGCAACGCACGTGAATTGTGTCGAGCTATGATGGGTGGTGCAAGTTCGATTCCACTCTAACACCTTAAGTAAGAACCCAAGCTTGGCGTTGTCGGAGTATATTTCCTGCTTGATAAGCTCTTGAACCGTTCTTTCGCAATTCTGCACTTTCTGTCCACCAATCCTCTCCCTGCAGCCTTGGGTGATGCAATCGGCACTGAACGGCTTGAGAGCCTTCCTGATGAGCCGCTCAACGGAGACTTCAGGCACGCTACCATCAGCGCCATCAAGCGAGAATGCAAGCCTCCATGCCTCAAGTCGGCGCTCCGTTGAGTGACCCGCCTTGTGCTGGTGACAGTGCACTAGTACGATGAGCTTGTGCATGGCGGATCCAAAGTCCGGAGAGGCGCACGTTAGGCCTGTAATGGACGCAAGCTGCGCGTCTATAACGTTCCTGTTGTTCTTTATGATAGAGCGCTTGCATTCTGTGTTCCCGCGCGTCTGGGCGCCGCATTGCCAGCCATTGATGTGGAAGTCCCTCTTGAGTGTAGCGAGGGTGCGTAACGGAAGGGTAACTGCTGCCGATGGGTTGAGGGCAGTATTTTGCGGCGTTGATCTGGTATCCGTGGCTGACGTCGCAATCGCTGCTAGTGTAGGTCTTGGCTGCAATGTCGTTGGTGGGGCCGTGGCGGATGCGGTGGGAATGACGACTGGCTTGCGAGGTGAAAGCGATAGACTGCTAGGAGGTGTAGGCAGTATCGAAGCTATCGTCATCTTCAGGCTCGTTTTCCCCGCAGGAGTTTTTGGTAGATTCAGATGCTCAGTGGTAGTAGACGCCATGTTAGGCAAGAGTAGTGCAGCAGTATGCAAGGCAAGCTCGGTAGAGGTGAAATGGATTATGTAGCTCGTTAAGCTTAGAGATATAATGCTTCACCTAGGCACGAACTTACCCCATATTGACAATCACTGTATTCCTCTAACTTCTTCTGTAGTAGCGTCAACAAACCAACGTCGCGTGCCCATACGTGACTCAGCAGGTCATTTGCTAGCTACTATCACCCCAGTGATCACGGCGAACCTTTTCTACCTTTACCTTGATAATACCCTCATAAACCTTCCTTACTATTCTATCTCGCGGCGAGTAAACACTCGAGCGTCAAACACAGTCTATTTCTTGACGCCCTCACACCACGCACGCTATCACTGCCCTATCTGCTTGCTATCAACTAGCGATACCGAGCCGCAGGGGTCAGACATCCAGCTTAACATCAAGACTACAAGGACTAACAGCAAAATCAGACCCGCAATATCCCCTCCAAGCCACACTTCACTCGAGTCTCATCAATATAACTAGAATAAGTGGTAGTTATCAGCATATTCAGGATGCAAAAGCGTGTGCAGACATCATCAAATTCAAGCAGAACGGAAAGCCCTATCTAGACATTCAAGCGGCTCGGGTAGGGCCTAATCAACGTCTAGTTGAAGTCTTCGGCATCGACAACGCTTTTACCAATCTAGACTAGAAGGCCAAATCGGCATTTTCTAAACGGATGGGCCAGTTAATGATGATAGCAACAAAGATCGGAAAAGACAACGAAGAGAGTGACTGGAGCGATCTCCGCAACCGCGCTATCTTCTACTTTGATGACTACCTCTTGGAGATCAAGAAGGACACGATCAACCTTGCCGAGCTGACACAATTCATTACGTTAGAGCTCTCCCTGTTCTAGCGGCGATGCGTTAGATGTCTGTGGTTGTGGGCCCGGTCTGGGAATGAGGCGGTGCGACTCGACTCGGGGCGCGGGGCAAGGAGCTCAAGACGCGGTGGAGGCGCGCAAACAACAGCAGTCGCGAGTGGCACAAGGGGTGAGCCGACAAGGGACAACGAGCTCATGAAGCGACGCGCAGCGCAACGGCACGAGCGTGCGATGAGCGGAGGTGACTCACGAGATTGTACGCATGGTAGAAGGGTGGGTGGTGGAAGAGTGTGAGGCTGCAGCGGGTCGGCGTCTTGACAGGTCTCTGCGGCGGGTGCGCGAGCGCGCAGGGCGACGTCGAGATTGTCGTGATGGTGGTGGTGGGAGAGACGAGATAGGAGAGGTTGTTGAAGGTGAGTTCAGGTTGGGGAGGTGGGGCGTCGGAGCGAACTTCCGCCAGTCACACGGCGGCGGGCCGGAGTTTCGCCGACAGGTGAGTGGGAAAGGATGTCAAGTGTCCAGACTTGTTAGTAGCCTATTTCTCCTCACCTTCACCCGCTAAGCGAGAGACGTCAGAGAACAGCAGCTCCTACCTGCAGCATCGCAAGATGGAGCATTTAGACCTCTCCTATGGCCAGGTCTCGGACGCCGAGGGACCACAGCTCAACCGCCTGCTGAATGTCCTTTAAGCTCATGCTGCTGCAGCGTCCTGATGAAGTTGATAACTGCAAACAGCGTGCCTAATTGCCCATGTCAGCGCCACTCGCGCATGTACAGCTCCTCTGTTCTAAGCTGCTCTGCAACGTTGTTGTACGAGTCCTTGTTGTCGCCGAAAAGCAGAGCTTGCCTAATAAGATTGATTGTATATGTTACCGTGGGTGACGGCCCAACGAGCCGGACGGCCCAACGAGCCACCCGAACACCAAAACCAGCACCTCAACATGAGCCTATTAAGCTACGTACAATAGC
>JAFJTR010000116.1:0-81551 GCA_022559985.1 Parastagonospora avenae f. sp. tritici 18332-5
CACCAATCAATCAATCAATTATAGGCGCCGCGCCAAGGTTTTGTCAATTACGCAATTACGGCGGTCGATAATTGGGATAATTGATTGTTGCGGAGTGTGCCACGCAGTGCCTGCCACCTCTGATTTACTACATATACTGTTCATAGCTACATATAATAACATCGCAGTGCAATCCTCAAATTTTCTCGCAATGCTTGCACCCACTCTAACAATTTACATGACGTATCCGTTATACAGCTGAGGTAAGAGGTGCTCAATAAAGTGAGGAAGCAGCACCAGACCACCAACACGTGATCTACTTCTCCTCATAACCGTTACAGATGATGATGATGAAGAGTTTCTTCGATTTGGATTTGTATTAGCGATTTCCTTCTCAAATCGCCATTCAGCCCAGCGAGATGCGAGTTATACTTATAGTTTCTTGGAGGCGTTTTAATATGATCTCTGTACTTCAATTGCATGTCAGCTTGCTTTGATGCGAGACAACTTTGATGATGATGAGGGCTGCCTCTCGTCCAATTTCGATGGAGACTTCCTTATAGCAAGCACCAATCGCAGCCTCATCCGAGCCAAGGCTTGTGTCACTTACTGCAAGCTCATTGCAAGCAATTTTCTCAAAAGAGGGTTGGAAAGCGACGTCTGACTTCCGGGTCTCGCAGGCAAAATCACCACCCCTCTACTCCGCGCCCGCACTGCCACGCCCTGTTCCTCTCCCACCACAAGCTTGTCCAGACTCGAACACCATGACAGGAACACGCAGCAAACGTGCGGCAGGCGTGGACAACGAAGAAGGCCCAGGTCAAGACTCCCAAGCTGTCAAAAGCCGCTCGGACCAAGAATGAAAAGGATGAGACACGTATGGGCTACAAGCTCTGCACCGTAAGTATTTGACCTTTGTCATGCGCAGCGATTCCATACTAGAATTGACTCGATCAGGTCGGAACGCTTCGTGATTTCCATCGCGTCCACGAACTTGTGGATGAAGTGAGGTCTTTCGGCTGCCGGATCTGGGATCCAGCACATCGAGATTTGGCAGACTCTTTCTTTCAGGTATGAAGATAATCACTGCATTGTATTCAGTTCATCTGCTGATGGATGAGTCCACTGCCCTTCAAGCTTGACAACCTGAGAATCGAGGGCGGGCGCAGCGGTCTAGTCATCGCCACCGTTACTGATGTTGCGTTGATCTTGACGTTGAGCTGGCGAATATGGAGTGAATGGCGCGCCCGTGCGAATTTGCTACACAATATGGGGAGTCTTCACGAGAATCCAATTGCTGAATAGCATGAGTTATATGGCAAGTTTCTTTACATCTCTTAGTGGTACATCTCGCTTTAAAACGCGTGAGGTACTGGAAACATGCCGGACCTTGCCTCACCCCACCACACAACCTCTCTCTCTCACGCAATTTTCAAAACGACTCACACTCAAGCGTTGGAATAAGCGACGGAGATCGTCGGAGTGGCCGCACGATGGCACCGAGACCGCAAGGCCCCGACCGAGTCCCGCGCACAGCTGAGTAGTATAATTATTTCTATCTCATGCAATCCGCGCACTACAAGCCCCTCAACAACTCATCAATCGTAACCGGCTTCCTCACTGCATTCGAATACCCCTCGTTAAAACTAACCCAAATCCTGCCCTCATCACCACCCTTATTCTCACGCTTCTTGAGCTGGCCCTCAAGCAGCGGCTTCTCCACAATCACCCTGCCGAAGAAATCACGCTTGACAGCCCGCGCATTCGCCGCTGCAACTCTCTCCTCCGTCGTCTTCTCCTCTTTCTGTTCTTCCACTTCATCCACCTCCGTCTGCCCACCTCTTCGTTTTCGATTATCCATGTCGATGCGCGCGCTTTCCTTACGCCATTCCTGTTCCAACACGCTGCGCACCGCGTATCGGACCTTTTCTTCTTTCTTGCCGGACATGGTTTCGAAAGTGGCCAAGACGTCGAGGGGAGGCTCCATGCGCCAGACAAAGCCTGCGCTGCGATTTGCGACATCCTCGGTCTCGATGCGCGATCGTTCGAAGCGAATGCCAGTCGCGGCCATGGCTTGGACGGCTTTACTGACCAGTGCCTTCTCGGAGGCTTTGCGGACTGTGGCGGAGGCGAAGGATTTGGAGCCCGAGGCGCCGGTGTTGACGATGACGGGTTTGACGTCTGGTGCGAGCATGCGGAGGGTGTAGGGTATGAGCTCGAGGGCCATTTCTTCGGGGCTGCGGAACATGCGCGTGAGATGAAGACTGAGTGTTGATTGCAGTGCCATGAGCTGTGATCTGTTGGCTTTGAACTGCTCGAGAGCTGCAAAATTCGCGCCAGGTCCGGAGAAAGGCAATGGCATCTCGTCGGGATCAGTAATGGGGTTGGAGCTTTGGTGACGTGGTGACGCAAAGAGGTTGTGGAAGGCGAGAACGGAGTTGGAGAGGTATGGTGCTAGTTCCCATTCCTGTGAACCGTGAACAGCCGAGTTGAGTGTGTCGTGGAAATGCAGCCATTCGTATGCTGCCGCTGGTTTGCTGAGAAGCGTATCGTCTTGGAAGGGCTTTTCCGGGTAGGCGGTGAAGCAGTCTGATGTGTGTTAGCAATGAACTTTTGTTGAAGGAACACGGAAACTCACCAGTCACGACGCGATCGCAATCGCCGCTCGTATCAACCATCTCCCTAAGACGGTCCATTGCGCGCCGCTTAGCACCCTCAGCAACTCCGATTACACCAGTCTTTGCGCGAGCAGTGACCGTCCGTACGTCAGCAGTCTCTGCCTGCTTCGGAAAGCCTGCGCCCTCTTTGAACACACGCTCAACGACATCCTTTGCACCCCCACGTCCCAAGCTACGTGCTGATCCTCCACCATGCCGTAGGTCGTTAATGAAATTATCCTCGATCCACTTCCTGCTCAAATGTGGAGGGTCTTTTGACTTGGGGTTATGCGCAGATCGTAGTCGGCCTGCTACCCACTCACTGACCACCATGACTCCACGTATGTCACCTTCGCCAGTACCACTACCAGTACCGCCCTCCTTCTTTGTACTCACACCCCATGTAGCTTCGCACAATCGTCGAACACCATCAGAGTCGCACTGGATCCCTTCCTTTGTGAAGATGTCCTGCATGCGAGTGACGACCATGTTTAGTGCAGGCTGTCGGATGCGGACGATCTCGGCCATGGAGGATTGTCGGAGTGGCCGTAATGACGGGTGGTACAGATCATTGCAGATGAGGATGAGAGGTCGCAGCAGCCTGAATCTGTCGCCCTTCTTCTTGTTGTTCGTTCCGGTAGTCGATTGCCCGACCATCTTCGAGTTCTTTTCGTCCAAGTTGATCAGATCGATGAGCGCTTTGACAAAGCCGCCCTCACCTGCGCCACCTGCGCCACCCACGACGCCGTCGACTTCATCCACAACAACACAGACTGGCTTACCAGCCTTGCGCACTTTGCCGCTTGCCGTGGTGGTGTTGACGCCTCGAACGTTCTCTGTGCCGACCATGTCCCGAATGCGGCCCTTGACCACATCTCGACTTCGCTCGTCGGATGCGTTAATCTCTTGGACTTCATATCCAGCTTGTCGCGCACAGACATGAGCGAGTGTCGTCTTTCCGAGACCAGGTGGACCGGTCAGAAGCAGGATCTTGCGATGCTGCTGCGGCTCATCTCCAAAGTCTTTCTTTGCAACCTTGGGCTTCTTAACTGAGCCCGGAAAGACGATCGGATCCCATGCCTTCAGCCATCGCAAGACAGACCGGTGTGTTCGCTCGTCGCCGACCAGATCTGTAAACTTCTTCGCGCGGTACTTCTCGGTCCACATGAGTGTGCGGCTGCTTTTCCCATTCTTGGTCACTGGTCGTTCGACAGACTCTTTCGGTGCTTCCTCCACAGCCTGGGCCTGTCTTGAGGCTTTCTCAACGTCCAAAGCTTTAGCCTCATCCATCAGCTCGTGTATGTCGAGGCCGTAGTAGCTCGTCCTCGCCTGGCCTTCTGCGACTTTCGAGCGCGCTGCAATCAGCTGCTCGTACGAGACAGTTTCTCGCTTCGCCCTCTTCGGAATGTATATAGCCTTTCCCGAGGAGTTTCGTGCAACTACACCCTTCATTGCCTGTGCTGAAGATGGCGCGTCGGATGTGGTGGGTCGCTTAACAGGTGATTGCGATCGTGATGCGAAGCTGTAATTGTCAAGATCGTCCACGGGGATGCTTTCGGGGTCGGCAATATCGTCCTGACTGGCGGGCGGCGTGTTGTCTGCAAAGCCATCTGGCAACGACGGCAGGTCCTTTACTGTGTTGATCACCCTCCTCTTCAGCGTGTGCTGCTTTTGAGCCTCGATCTCATCCTCGTCGTCGGAGTCGTCCATAAAGGCTCCAACCTTGCGGGCTACGTTGTTGTTTGGAACATCTTTAAGCGGTTCGCGAACTTCGTCCGAGCGCTTCCTCTTCTTTGGCGACAAAGCCAGTGGTAAGGAGCTCGGCGGATAAGCCACGGGTGAGGAGATGAGCGGCATGATGTATGCTGGTGGCGATGAAGGGAAGGCGTGGCCTTCAGTTGAGGTGTCGGTAGGAAATCGCTTGACTGGTGACTGCTTCTTGCGCTTCGCAGGTGTGTCTGGGGAATTAGTACAGGGTGCGCCTCGATGTCGCGCTAGCTGTACCAATGGAGGCTTCTCCTTCACTGCGGAAGACTTCGGTTATGTTCCAAGCTCTGTGTTGTATAACGATGCCTTCGCTGGTCTTCTTGGCCTTGTCTTCGGTGATATACTGTTGTAATGCGTCAAAGTCGTCGGAGAAGGATACTGATGGTGGCTCTTCTTGGGGGCGGTCGAGTTCGGAGTATAAAAGTGTAGGGTCAAAAGAGGAAGGCAGGCCTTGTGAATAGCTGCTCATCGGATCAAGAAAGCGTCCTAGTGGGTGAATGTGAATGCTGAGTTGTGGTGGAGGGAAAGCTAAAGTTGGACGCGTCGCGTGTGGAAGCGTGTTTCGCGTTCTACGCTAAGCCTTTTTGGTCACCGAACCCCACGATTGCACGGAATTGTGGTTAAGGTCAAACATTGCGCAATTCTACGACTTGTTCTGAATGCCTTGTGAGATTTCTGATATTCTCACGCTGCCTTCGTTGATCACGTTTATCCGCGAATTTGACGCCGTCTCACAGCAATGTGCTGCTTGATCGAATACTTAGGCACTGTTAAAGTCGAGACACTTCCCATACAATAAATCATCGAAAACCATCAAATCGAAAGCAAGTTCAAGGTACAAACTTGCAAAGCGGAAGCTTGATGGGATCAAAAGGCAATCTATAGCGGCAGACACAGCACTGGCCGATTCCGGCTCACTTCTCGGCTAAAGCACTGCCGGTCTTGCAGATTTCGCACAAGTGGGACACTGAGCCGCCAGACACCCCGCACATTCCCGCGAGTCATTAGACTCGGCATACGAAGTTCGATTCCGGATGGGATTGTACCTCTTGGTCTTGGTCCTCCAAATGTAAACACTGGGCTGTGAACCGATTAATTACTTATATGTTCATCGATCAGTTACAAAGCTGAGTGGCGCAGCGGAAGCGCGCCGGGCTCATAACCCGGAGGACGACGGAGTTAGTATACCTGTGGTACAAGCGTTCGAATCATCATACTAACATTGCTACAGTCGAAACCGTTCTCAGCTATAACTTTCTTTTTGTCAACGTTCGCAATTGGCACACCACCTTTTTTTACAACACATAGCGACTGAAGAAGTACAAGACCCTCTTAGCTTGTATTTCGTTTTTGTTCGTTCAACTGTGCGTGTTGTCGGCCTGTCCGGACCTCAGAAAAGCTCGGGGAACAAGCGCATCTACGAAACAGTTGACACATTAGTAAGAGATACACAGACTGATGCAGCAAAAGCCGCGACTCTCAAGTCCATTCTATAATTCTTGATGATGATCACGCAGCTCCATGTCCATTTCGCACATACAGCTGTGTTTCAAAACTTGTAGAAAGCGGGGACCATCAACGCTTCCATGAGCCTATACCAAATGAATTATTCTGAATCCCCCAAGTCACCGTGTCAGTCAGATCACCGAAGGGCTCCAAGGACCAGAAAAATCCAAGGATCCCATGACAAGCCTACGGACTCCTGTTGACGAATGTTCTAGGTTTGCTTGCCCTCGTTCTGACAAGACTCATTCACTAGAAACGAATGCGGCTGTATCTAACACGAGATTCACTCACTCGAGCTTAGATCAATCTTTCGGCATTAGGTTTGCTGGTCTTTAAACAAAAGCAGTTGTGAAGCAGTAGTAGCCAAACGCGAAGGAGAACTCCAACACAATCCGTGCCTAAGCAAACATCCCAGCTCTCCACTCCAGCCAGCGCCACGACAGCGACATGACATATCGCAAAACCAATCCTCGGCGAGCATCACAGTTTAAACTCTAACCCTGCGGGTGCTTCCATCGCCCTTTGATGCACAGGCACAACTCATCAGCATCGAATTCGCTCATGTACGAAAAGTCCCATGAACTTCCTCATAACATCAACAGCTCAGCGCCCCCTGCACCCCCTCCAACGCCCCATCCGCCCGTCCAACCCTCCTCCCCGCCCTCTCCACCTCCGCACAATACCTCGCTCCCCGGCCTTGCCCCCACGCAATCCCCGCATCTCGGACGGCATCTCGCGCGTCTTGGATGAGCTCAGCGATTTCGTGCATGATCGGCTCGTAGCGCTGCTGTAGGTGGCGGTATGGCATGCCGGTGCGGCGGCGGTGGGCTGTGATGCCCTCGAGCGAGGCGCGGAGGGAGTGGTGGTGGAGTACGGAGGCGCGGATGTGGGTGGTTATTGTACGCATGGCGCGGTTGAAGCGGTCGCGGTCGTGGGCGCGCGGGTCATAGGCTTGGGCGTTGTGACGATACATCTTGGAGATTTTGGTGTTGGAGATCTTTGGTGTGGTTGGGGAAAGAGGGAGAGGGCATGATTTATATGCTGGACGC
This sequence comes from Parastagonospora avenae f. sp. tritici 18332-5, assembly GCA_022559985.1. Classification (NCBI taxonomy): domain Eukaryota; kingdom Fungi; phylum Ascomycota; class Dothideomycetes; order Pleosporales; family Phaeosphaeriaceae; genus Parastagonospora; species Parastagonospora avenae. The sequence goes on from JAFJTR010000116.1 coordinate 6,959, forward strand.
GGGTGGAGCGGGGATGTTGGTTTGCGCGTACTTGTCGGTGTTGGTTTGTTCGGGAATGTCTGGTATATGCTGGAAGGATGTGGTCTGTCAAACGGAATGGGAGGTTAGTTGGTATGGACATGAGGAGTTGTCAAAGGTTTGGTATTATGTGCTGTCTACCTCCATTGAACATTGACCCGTCTCGTGGTCACTAATGGTTGTTTGACGTATTTTGGCATCCCTGATACCTTGCGTAGCTGATCGTCCGCTGCTACCGACCTATCATACGTCCAGGCTCCATCATTAACTTCCGAGTAGCTCATGTCTCAGCAACGTGCTGCGCATCACATCCCCCGCCTCGATTAACATGCTGTGCTCTGCATTTCACACAGCGCCAACCAAGTCTGCTCTGTGCTGGCCTTTCATCAAAACTCCACTCGTAGCAGTCGCTGTGATAGACCCGACAGACCACTTCGTCCTCGGCACAGTGAACGCAGGGCATGAGCGCATCCATTCCGTACTTCCCAGTCATCATCTCTCGGTGTACTTGGCGATGTATTGCCCTGAGACAAGGGCTGCTAAGTGGCGCAGTACTATGACTGTGGTTTGTGTCGATGTGACGCTGGCGTGCCTCGTCGAAATCTTTTTTCCAGTTGGCCTCTGTAGCATCGGCTGGAAGTGGTTGGAGAGCACGGGGAGGTGCAAAGACGCCATGGTCGTATCCTGGATACCGAGCTCTGCGAGCGGCGCGACAGCTCTGATCGAGTTCGAAAGCGTCTCGTTCGGCCAGGTCATCCTCATCGAGCATCTCACCGTATTCTTCACCGAAGCCAGCCAATTGATTAGGCTCATCAAGTCGCTCCAGTCGCGCGGCGCGGACTTGTTCGATCATGTCAAAGATGATCGTAGGCGGCTCAACGTCTTGGGCCCATCTCTTCTGCGGTCTTGGGCTCGTAACACTGGCCGTGGGTGGTGACAACTGACGCTTCGGAGCTGTGCCCGGTCTGAATGCGATGGCCAGGAAGTGTGGGATGAGTCGAAGTGCACCCTCTGTGAGCAGGTTGGACTTGAAATAGGCGCCTTGATCCCACAAGTGCGGCTTGAGCTTGGCGTTGCAACGGTCGTGGGACGCCAGGTGGAAGTGGAGCATGTGCGTCTCCGGGTCTTGCTCGAAGTGCGCAAACGTGACATCCTGCAGCCTCTGTTCCCGTTGAATTACAGCCCATAGGGAAGATATTGAGACGCCATTGTAATGCAAGAAAGACAAAGGAGATCCAAACGCTGAGATGTAGAGAGAGGTGTACTTACAGTGTATTTGTCGAAGACTCCGTCAAGGCAAACGTTGTCGTTTGTTGCCTTCTCACCGCCGACGCGCTGGTTCAGAATACGCACCAATGGCGCATCAATGCTCTCACTGGGCACGAGGCTCATTTTTGGAAGGCGATTGCGGTGCGCGGGAGGTGTGTATTGATGGAGAGGCAAAGTCATGCGGGTTGTATATGTGGCAGACTTTGCGCAACAAAGTAGTCTCCATGCCGACTAGGCAGTGACAAACGGCCACGCGACGCGCCTTTCACATGGCGGCCTTTCGCTTTCACCTCAACGGCCGTCAAACAGAAGAGTGATCCACAAAATAAAGCGGGCGCGGAGGTAAGGGATTGTGAGTGGTATATACGGAGAGCTTTGAAGATGTGGCTTGGATATAGCATTTAAACATGGAAGGTTGTTGAAGGCCACTGCTGGAGAGCCAAAGGCGATCTGTGAAATAAGTTCAACGACGCCGTCGATGTTTCTGTTTGTTGTACGCTCGGACTCGACCTGGCCCTTCTTGGGCGAACAGATGTTTTGCATACGCCTTTTGAGGTCGTCACTTTTGGAGAAGCCGGGATTCGTGCAGATGAAGGAGCGAGCTATGGTAAAGTTGTGATGATATGTAGAGTCTGTTCGGCGTTGTTAGCAAGTTATTATCATCCCTCGATTGCGAGTTGGTGCTCACTAATAATCGCACAAAGACATTTCGACTGGTTCCCTTCCTGAAAGTCGGCATCGCCCAACATCCTGAGTTCCTTGACGTCGGCATTGTCCGACTTCTTCTCCTACTTGACGTAGGCGTCGTCTGACGTTAGGCCAATGACCTCGGGCGACGGGCTTGTAAAAGGCTCAGGTGGCAGGTCTAAGATTTACCACGCTCTGGAAAATGAGCAGCGGATCTTGACGATGACCTGGGAGCAGTATGAATGAACACCTGGCTCCCAAAGAAAGAACCTGGAGGCATTTGCGGTCTGGACAAAGGACTCCGAATAGTTAATAGAGGCGTGGATACCTCCTCACTGCACTATGAGAGAGACGGAACGACGGCAGTGGCCAATTGAGCTCATTCAGGCTACATGATGACTGGCTTGGAAGATGGAGTGAAGTCAACAGATACGATGAGAAGGTAGAGACCGAGAGAATGGAATTGAGTAGATGAAAACGGGGTGACGGAGGTAAAGGCTGTAGATAATAGACATGAGACGAGGCTTACAACCTCAAAGCTTGCCCAGAAAATCCATCGTCCAGGGTGCGGATGAGCCGGAAGCACGATGGCTTCCAGCAAGAAGATCCGCCGAAGAGGTGTTTGTGTTAGATCAGGGGAAAGGGCCGGAATCAATGTCGTCGCCAACATCGCACACCGTGTCTTTTCCATCCCTCTCTCACATTCCAGCCTCGCTACGGTCTCCGATCGTGTTGGCGAGTGCGTTGCTGCTGCGCCGCATGCTGCGCCTCAGCACCGTGCATGTGGTGTTTGAGGTTGAGGGGAAAGGCCCGCTCCCGGAGCGAAGATCCACCAACCCGGCAAGCTTTGCTTGGCGAAGCTTGCTTGCCGCCCGCCTTCAGCCGCGTCACCGATGCCCCTTTGCGGGGTCGAAGAATGCATCAATATGCACGCCACAACTACTCCTGGCCCATAGAATTCCATTTGTTTGCTCTGCGTGATGCTCAGGCGGTTTGAAGATGCCAGGTCATCGCGGAGATGACGCCGTATCAACGGGCCAGAGCGCGCCACACCAACACCGCCTCAGTCGCGAATGGCCGAGCTGAATGGGCGCGTACGATCCGGACCGACCCAGCTGTGCCTAAATTAGTGAGCGATTTGGAAATGCTGCAAATGTGTTTGATGAGAACGCAGTGGCCAGTCGTCGCGGTGATAAATACCGCATGGCACCCCGCTGTCGTCAGCTTCATCATCTGCTATCAAACAGACTCCTTCTTCCAACGTCTTCAGTACTCACATATCTGCAAAGATGGGTTTCCTAAGCGAATTGGTCCATGACTTCACCGGCAAGTCGTCAGGACATTCAAGTCAGCTACAAGGCGGTCCGCCAATGTCAGGCGCATCACAGGGCCCCCCACCAGTGTCGCCGCCATGGTACGCTGAGTGGGATGGCCGCGAGAACCGATGGCTCTTCGTCAACCAGCAGAGCGGCGAGCGCACCTTCAACTACCCTGGCCCAGGCTATGCTCAGCAGCAAGGCAGCTACGGCGGCCCCCAAGGTGGTTACGCATATGGCCAGGGCGGATACAGCAACCAGGGCGCCTACAATCAAGGCTCATACAACCCAACCAACAACTACCAGCAGCCCAGCAACTACCAGCAGCAAGAGGAACAGAAGAAGCAGGGCGGTAACGGATGGAAGTATGCTGCTGCAGGCGTGGCCGGTGTCGCTGGCGGTGCGCTACTAATGCACGAGGGTGAAAACATCAGTACGTTTCTGCCTCACACTTTCTCCATACTCCCCTAATCACACAATCCAGAGGACGACTTCGAGCGCGACAAGTACGCCGTCGAAAACCGCGTCGACGAATTCGGGAACGACATCTCCAACCTGCCCGAAAACGCCGCCGCCTGGACCGGCGAGCAAGTCGGGCGCGTCGAGAACTTCGACGACCGCGTGGAGAACCGCTTCGACAATGCCGTCAATGACGTCGAAGACTTCCCGGAGAACGCCGCGCGCTGGACCGGGGAGAAGGTGCAGGAGGTCGAGGACATCCCACAGGATATTGAGAACAAGTGGGACGATGCGGAGAATGATGTCGCAGCGTTTGGCGGGCGTATGGATCAGGCGTATGACGACGGGAGGGACGAACAGAGGTACGACGATGATAGGAACGACGACTGGTGACCGATGAATATCGGGGGTGCGTATGTGTAGGATTTTGTAGGATTCAGCGCGGAGAAGGAATGGAGGGGATGGGGCGATTCAGGTCCATGGAGTTTAGCGAGTGTGAAATGAAGAGTTTCGATTCCACCAGTGCGCGTCCTGACTCTCATCTTACGAGCGTTACTCGTGCCAAGGGGCCGGCGTGGAAGGACCCGAATGCGCAAATGACCTTTCTGAGATTACACTGTGCGGTGCTGATTCGATGCAAGGCGTATTCTCATTTTTTTTTCTTGCCCATATTGCACCGTTGTGTGTTACGGAGTACAAATGCGACGAAAAATGCCGGCGTGAAGGATACCGCAGGTGACCTCCAATGCTCACGCACAGCGCCCCATCTCCATCCTCCCACGTTCTCAACCGCCAAAAATGCGCCTTACGCCTCCTCCCCCGTCCATCCCACAACTGCGCCCTCCCTGCCCCAGCGGCCCAGTCGCAATTTCTCACCTACAACACAAATCCAGCGCTATGCCAGCACCCCATCACCAATTCCATCCCCACTTCTCACAGTGCGCACCCCAGATGCACGTCAGCGCACGCCTGAGTCCGGTCCCAGCGCCAGAGCCGTCAGAAAAACGCGTCGCGCTGATTGGCCCGCGCTCAGGCCCCCCAAACCTAAACGAGGCGCAGCGAGGCGTTGCGTGGTAAGTTATTCCAGGATGTCAGACTTGGCGGAGACCTGTTGTACTCCGGTCCCTACCTTACACTCCGGTCCGGAGGTTGAAATAGGTAGGATATGTATGCCTATTGCCCGTCTCTCGTGTGAATGAAACCTGCATGCTGTCGATATGCCTGTTCTAACACCGTTTTTGCTGCGCAGCGTCATTGCGATTTCTTCGATTTTACTTACACTTCTTTCTGGCGTGGCGATATACAAGTGTGCATTTGCGGTTGTGCTGCTTGACAAGAATCTTCCACTGGACGGATATGTCTGGGTTGATATACTGGGGAGGGCGGGGAGTGGGAAGCCGGAGAGGCATGTTGTGAATCTGAGGCTGGGTGGGGAATGTGAGATTGCCGTTTGGATTGCGGCGGGGTGTGGAATTTTTGCTGGTGTGATGGGCGTTGTGAGGGCATTGTTTGAAGAGAGGCAGAGGTGGAGAGGAGGTGGAAAGGTATGTTGAACCGTTGAGGTGGTGCAGTGTGATGAATGCTGACGTGGTTGTGAAGGACTATCAGCAGCTTGCGGTGTCGAGGACAATGAAGTCACTACGCTCCGTTGCATGCACCTTCGCCGTTGTCGCCTTGGTCGGGAGTGCTGTGTCGGCGGTATATTCGACCCTTCACCGTGACGCTGTCCGGCAAAACACCTGCCACTGGACAATGGGCGAGCACCACGATGCAACGTTGAAATGCACGCGAGAGCTTGCCGTCTGCGAGGTATCGCCGTATCTTGTAAAACCAAATCTCAGCGAGCAAGCGATAGGGTCGCGACAGAAGGCCTGTGGACAACTGGTACGTTCCTGTTCTATCGATCAACCAGTGACTTGGCGACTAACTTCTGACGCAGCAACATTCGCGAAAGTCTTTGGTGTTCTTGGTGTTTTCATCACTGGTCCTTGTTATAGGCTATGGAGCTCAAACTTATCTGGCCAAGAGAGAAGAAAAGATGTTACTGGGTGTGAAGGAAAAGATCGTTTCCGTACGATCGAGCAGTGATTCACAGAGCAGCCGGTCTTCACGCTCTTCCTGGGGCTCGAGTGATGGCCAGATAGTAGAAAAAGCCGAATGAACCCAATGTTCTTGCAATCCAGGTCCATCAACCTCGTTTCGACCTGCTAAACAAGTCCGACCCACACCGACAGTACAACGCCTCTCACTAAAAGCCGCTGCCCTTGCCCATGTATCCAGGCTTTTCTTGGACGTCCTCGGCACTTCCGTGACCTTGACCCTCCGCGAAGCCCGCGAGACGACCCTGCAGGTACCCAGATTTCGTGCCCTCCTGCACGCCAATCTTGCGGCCTTGCTCAAAGCCTTGCTTGAAGCCGTCCCCGGTGCCAACACAGTTACCCTGCATCAGTCCATCTCGGTAGGCTTTCTGGAGCTGCGCCTCGTAGTAAGCTTTCTGAAGCCTGATCACGTCGGCAGTGGCAGGGGCGATGGGAGCCGCAGAAACAGCTGGACCTTGGCTTTCCGGTGGGTTGTAAGTTGACGCAGATGGGTTGAGGCGGCGCGATGGAGTGTCCGGGCTTTTCATAGACGAAATGTTTGAAGTCTCTCGGGTGTGGTTGCGACTCAGAGGCGAGCCGGTTTCAATCGCCGCCATAGAGGGCTTGGCCATATCTGGACCATCTCTGTGGACCGAGCCGCGACCAGAAAGCTCGCTCGTTAGCGATAGTGTTCCGCAAGTAGGTCGCGATTGCGTACCTTCGTGTCAGTCTTCTCGGCCGAAAGCTCAAGTTTTGCGGAAAGCGCATCGCCAGAGTTGAGCTTGTTCGCCTCTTGCGCGCTACGTAGGAGCGCGTCTAAACGCTCGCTGACGCTGAGGGCGGAGTTGCTGGACATGATCTCGAGGTTGTTGAATTGTCGTGTTGTTCCTTCTCTGGTATTGCGATACCTAGCCCTGGAGGTACCTGGTTCCGCGTCGACACGTGATGCGCAGAAAGAAATCCAGAAGAAAGTAGAATCACAAATTGTCGGTGGTGTGAGATATGGTCGTGTGGTTTGATGCGCTGACTTAACAGTGTTTGCTCTTGTTGCGGGAAGTCAATCGGCCTTGCAAACGGCAGTAGCGGCGACGCGACAGATTCATATCACGTGGACTCATCACAGCTCTGGGAACTTAGGGGAGCCAGAATGTATACACAGCAATGAGACCCCCTACCTGATTGATCAGAGATATTTGAATATATACAGGCTATCTCTTCACCTCTTTGAGTCCGGGACCTGACCCTGCTTGTTGGTAGCGGAACTGAAAACAACAGGGCTAGGTCTATCCTAGGCAAGATGGAGCTCTCATATTTGATGAAAGGAGGCTCTCGAGGCTAAAGGGCGTTGAAAGAGTCATCGATCAACTGAGTCAAGACATTTAAGGAATCGTAGTCGAGGCTTAGGGCTTCTGGAGTCATCTAAGTCAAGTTAAATGGAGAATCACAATGATGATCTAGGATTTGAAGATTGGTGATCGTTTCCAGAGTCATCCAAACGAAGGTGGACGGAGTCCCTTCATTAACAGTGGATCCCAGCGCAGTGTGTCTATCGAATAAGGCAGCGGGATTTGCAGTTTCAGTAGCTGAGATAGTCGGGGATGCAACTTGTGGGCATGAGGCGGGGATGTCGACATCGAGGTCACTGTTCGTAGACAGGGTTGCAGTATCCGGAGACTGATCATTGCCAGCGGAGACCTATGAATGAAAGGCTAGGAAACGCGAGAATTTAACAGCTTCAGGTTACTGACGGATGCTGCCTGAGGCTGTGCAGGCAGCATAGATTGAGATGACCACCATCTCTGGGCTATCTCGAAGCAAACCGCCCGCTTTATGTCACTTGGCATGATGGACCTGGCACCAATAGACTTCGTGTTGTTGTCGACTGAGCCGTAATCGAAGCTCTGCATAGCTCTAAGCTGATCAGTGACGTGCGCGACAACGCATTTCAGCGCGTCACAGTGAGGCTGAAACTGGACTGCTGGTAGCGCAGCCTCTACGCGCTTAATGTAGTGCTCGAAGCGGCGGTCGTATGATACCATGTTTCAGTTGCACAGCGCTGATTGTATAAGGCCTTGAACGGAAGATGAACGCGTCGACGAGCTTGAAAGAGGAGGAGCAAAGAGCTGGATGTTTGAGCATGCGAGTTCAGCGTTCGGAAACTCAACTCAGGCCTCAGGATAAAGACTGAGGGGGTGACGAAGGACGAAAAAAGGAACGAAAATGGTATCTGCTATTGTCGTTAGCAGCGACCTCGCAGTGGCGTCGCCTCACTCCTCCTTCCTCAAGGGCGCTCACCTTTAGCTCCAACGGGATTGGCTTCGCCTCAAGAACGCTCATGCCTACCACCAACAATTCTCATCTCTGCTGGATGCATTCGCTATAATGTGTCTTCCGGTTTAATAGACAGCCTCAATGTCCACTCATCAATCACATAGATACACAGCTTTGCTCATCTTATAGAAGCTGTCCGTACGCAAGTACGGCTTAATTCACGGCGCAATTGCGGCTCAATACAGTCTGTGCGCCAAGGGGCCACATGTAGATAAGGACCCTCCTTCTCCGCAAGGAGAGAGAGGATAGTAGTCAAGTAATCAACAGAATCATCTTGCCTGCTCACCTTTTGGCGTACGCCTGCGGGCGTACACATCCAATACCCGGTCAACCGACAGAAGCAGTATTACTCAGCTAGATTCCTATGATATATTACGACGAAACTTTGTTAACATTTCCTGTACAATATCAAACAGAACAGCGACGTCGCGAAGTGCAGTGTGATCTAGTCTTTCTGCCGAGTCTGGGAACATCAACTCATGAGCCCGACCGCGGGCAAAGGAAATATTTTGCCTCTTTGATATGCCTCGCAGCGTTCTATGTAGGAAAACACACTGGAAACGCGTCTTGAGGTCGGCAATGTATATTCCATCTCCAGGACATGAGAGAGGAAAGTCTGCGCTTAGGCCCGCACTCCCACACAATATGCGATACATTAAGACCATATCGGCAGTCGCCCACCAAGGGTGTATCAGCTTTAAGAAGGATTTGGCGGTGTCAGATATGAGCGAGGCTGGACTGTAACATAGGCTCGGCTAGAATAGCAATGCATGGAATGGACTGTGCAGCTGGTCGCACAAGGGCGGGGGATAGACCACCTGTTCATAGATCAGACGAAGACAACACACAATCAATCACTTTAATCATCAACATCATCAAGAACGCTTTGAATCTCACAGGCGGATTTGAGGAATTGTCAATCCAGCTGTGTAGTCGCTGTTATAAATTGAACAGAATTTATTTCTGTAAAACGGGTTGCAGTCTTGACCAGTGTCTAGACTGTTCCCAGGGTAACAGACGTTACTTGATACGATTGGTTCATTTAATCCATAGGCCTGGACGCAAGTTTGGAAAATAGAAGTAGTCTGGGCCCGGAGTGATACGAACTCGACGTCGACTAACAGAAGTTGGTTGCCTGCCCTGGCTAGATCATCGAGCCGCTGAAGACGTTCTAGGAGCTCTGGATCCTTTGGTAGTTGCCAATCGTCGTCCTGCAACGGTTCTGGATTGTATATCTCTTCCTCGTAGAGTAGTTCTTATCTCTAAATGCGTTGGAGCATTGCCGCAACGTGAATGTTGCAAAATTATGACGGTTCAGCTCGAGGTAGGTGGTATCTGTACGCTCCTCTGCAACCAGGAAACCCATCGATGGGCAAGTCTCGTGGGATGGTGCCAAACAGCATGTGGCCCTTGCTTGAGACAGTTTCTTGTTGAGCGAAATCCAGCTCCCATCCTCCTCGAGGGCGGCGGAGGATATGCCGGCGATGGATCCAGTGCTATGATCCCCATAGCATTGCTCTTGTGTGAAGATAATGTCGGCGAGAGCGAATGTCTGAAATGGATACAATTTGGGGCTGCCTGACATGTTTGCCTGGCGCGACGTCTCTGCAATTCTTTGAACCATAATGGGAATTTGGCTGAATCTCTCCCACAATGTAGCGTTCCGCATGTACGATACATGGTGGAGGTTCTCTAGCGCTACAGTCTGGGCGGAGGCTGTGTAGTAGTATAAGTATTCGTACACATCTGGGTGCCCTTCGTCGAGTTGAAAAGTGTCTGCGATATCCGCAATCGGCCAACTGTGTTTCATTAAGGCTTGGGACATTGCCTCTGATTTGAATAGGAGTCGACATCTGTTTGGGAGCATCTGTTCAAGCGCTATGGCAGCGACCGTGACGGCAAGAGGGAGTATCGTTGTGCAACTGTTGTAGAATTCGATAACAACTGCAACGTGAGGCGTATCGGCGTCGAAGAGATCATCGGTCTGGATCAGGATTGGAATTGCGCTTTTGAATTTCGGATATTATCAGCAAATAGCAAGTAGCAGTGCGCAATTGTGAATCTTGCGTACAGAGTTGGAGCGGACAATCAGTTGTTGTGCGAAGAGGCTTGCCGCCTTCTGGTACTGGAGAATGCACCCTTCAGATGCATTTTTGGTGTTGTAGAGAGTGGCTGAGAGCTCGAGGATCGACAGCGGACGCATCGTTGCTCTTTCCTGATAGTATGTGGTGTTTTCGTTTGTACCAACGTAATATCGCCTGCCGCCTTCACTGCGTATCTCGCCGCCAGGCTTGGCGCCTTCGTCAGGTTTGCCAGGGTGAGGTTCGTCATCTGGAACGCCGACTGCTTCGTATCTGGACATGGATTTGTCGGAGCTATGGGACTCACGGAAAGGCACCGGCAGATTCCAGTTATCACGGACGTTCTAAATGAGATAGAGCAGTGAGAAAGATTGCTGCGTAAAGGTAGAGAAGAGTTGTTTACCTGTGGGTCTCAGGTTGAGCGTGAGCCCATGCGAATATTCTGCGACCATAGATCAGCGAGCCTTGTGATAGAATCGTCGCTCCATTTCTTGTAGTTGAGGTTTGATCGTGTCTTAGCTTCACTCGCATAGTGAGGGCGTATTCGCAGTAAGTTGAGGACTGCGGCGCAGTGTCGGACTAGGGCTTTGTTCTTCGCGTTCTTGTATCCTCCTGTCTGATTATAGATAAAGAGATGATAGATTAATGATTATGATGTGTTCGTGTTCTGTGTCTACGGGATTCGATCCCTTCACGTGTTCTTATTCGGCTAGCTTAGCCTATTGGTCCCTGCTTCTCTCGCATGAGATCCAGTTGCTGTAACCTGTTTTATCTGACACCTCCATGTTCTCTCAGCTAGTGCTCAGCTTGTGCAGGTGTAATAGACAGCCGATTAAAGGACGAGAGAATTCCTTCTGCGCTCCGAGTAACGCGACCGTCTGCAGTTTGTTGCGCAATTAGTGCAGCGACAGTGAATATCTGGACGCGAAAAGTAAGTATAGAGTAATAGAGCTAGCCTGTGGTTCATGGGCATGATATTGTCTCAGTGAGAATGTTCGTGTTGCGTGCATAGCGATTTGCATTTCACATGAGATGCGGCAAGTTATTATTAGTACTGTATATTGCTACCTCGTGTCTGTAGGTATGTGGTTATGAAAATACGTTGCGGGAGGAAAGTTGTCGAGAGCTTCCTCCTGCTTCAGATGCGTATTGGAAGACTTTGTGCACTCCCAGCAGATGCCTCATCGTTTTATCTTTAGCATCGAACGACTTTGCACACGAGTCCAGTGGACATTCCCACATGCCTTCATCGTTACGGACAGGCGTGGCCTTCGCTGGAAATTCTCGACGGGGCTGAGGCCCTTGCTGGTCAGTTTTGTGCAACCCACGGAGGTGCTTTTTCGCAGTTTCCCTAGTTTCAAAAGATTTCGTACATTTCTCGATGGGGCACCCCCATTTGCCTTCTCCATTGAGAAAAGGTACGGTGCCTGATGGCTGATCCTTTTGACGCTTCCTCTTATCGTTTCGAGGCGTAGGACTGATCGCCCGTTTCGCTGCAAGAGTCGACGAGCGAGTCCTCCTTCCTAGTAGTTCGCTCGATGAATGTTCTGGAGCCATGATGTTGGTATGAGGTCTTAGTCTTGGATCTAGGTGTTCCAAATAAGAGTTGTTGCATCCCAGGCGCGGTGGCGCTCCGGGGACAGAGGTGAGCAGCGTTTCAGTAGGCTGAGTGAAGGGCTGATATGACGTTTGAGCAGGGAATGAATTATTGTAGCTCTCTAGTTGTGGTGAGGCTGAGGGCATCGAGGCGAGCAGCGCATCATCGAACTGAGCGGGGTGCTGATTGTAGTTGTTGTCGGGAAGCCAATTCTCGTGGCGCTCTAGTTGTGGTGAGGCTGCGGGAATCGAGGCGAGCAGAGCATCAGCAAACTGAGCGAGCTCAGCTGAGGGCTGGTTGAAGTTGTTGGCGAAAGGCGACTTCTCGCGGCGCTCTACTGGTGGCGAGGCTTCGGCTGTCGAGGCGAGCGTAGCATCAACGGGCTGAGCTGGGGGTTGATTCAGGTTGTGGGCAGTGACAGCGCTGGAGGTTGCGTCGGCGTTGGCATTGCGCATCTATGAAATAGTTAGGCAGTGCGAAAAGCAAATGTTTTCAGAACACTAACAGTCTCTTCTTGCGTAGCTATCAATTGCAAATGATTGAGTATGAAATTTGTATTATGCATTGGCGGCCACGACTGTATGTTTCCTGGTTGCTGAACCTAATGACGCGAAGGTGTTGTCTTGAATTCCATGATGTTCCTGTCGCAAATAATAGTTTTCATGCCTTCAACGATTATTTTCTTGACCTCAAAACTGTTGATGCTGAAGGAGGAATCAAGAGAAACTGTCGCTCATATCGCTCTTCAGTTAACCTTCGATACGACTCAACAGTTCTAAATTAGACTTTTATAAGAGTTTGTGTCGTATTGACATTGAGGCAGATGTTATAGCTTCACTGTCGGTAGACCGGGTATTGGATGTGTACGCCCGCAGGCGTACGCCAAAAGGTGAGCAGGCAAGATGATTCTGTTGATTACTTGACTACTACCCTCTCTCTCCTTGCGGAGAAGGAGGGTTCTTATCTACATGTGGCCCCTTGGTGCACAGACTGTATTGAGCCGCAATTGCGCCGTGAATTAAGCCGTACTTGCGTACGGACATTCACAGCGTTTTCGACGAGCTGTTAGAAGAGAACCTAAGAGGATAGATACAAAGAGAGAAAAAAAGGAAACAGGACTTACGGCGACGTCAACTACATGCTGATAGCAAAATTTGACGAAAATGATAGACGACAACTATGAATGCGTGCGGGTTTAGGCGCTCCGAATCTTATCGTGCTGTCGTATGCCTACGCGAACAGGACGTCTATATAAAACCATGACTCTTGGCTGTTGAGTGTGTGCGCAATAAAGGAGTCAGGACGATGTTGGCAATAATGGACACGTGGTGTTCCACAACATCACTAATTTCCCCAGCGCGTCACGCTAAACGGCGATCTGTTGTGACATGGGACGACGCGTCGCAAACCTTCACCCAGACATCATTCAAAGGTAGTCAAACAACACAATGGCAGATTCAGATACTCCAGCTAGTTTGGACTTCGATGATGAACTGGAACGCGTTCAGAAGCGCCTCGTCTTGTACCAGGAGAAAATCAACGAAGTTGCAGACGTGCTGGACAATTATCACATCAACTCCGTTGATGCGTCTGATGCGCGATGTCAAGAGTATCATCAGAAGTTACAAAACCATCGCCGGCAGGTTGTCCACCTGAAGAAGCAACAAGGAGCGATATTGAAAGAGAAGCAGCGCGACGCAAAGCGCGCCGAGCTAGCCATAGATGAAAGGCACCAGCGAGCAGTGGCTGAGGTTCAAAGTCATCGGCAAGCAGCGATCGCGAGATATGAAATAGAAGCGAGCGTCAAGAGTGCAGAAAGTCGGGCGTATGAGTATGCTCGACCAGATGCAAGCAAAGGAACATACGTACCGGCAGCGGCATTCCCATCTCACCGTCGAGCTCCTGTAGGACGTGTTGATCCAATTAAAGCCGCCAGAATAAACCAAAAATAACCTATGAGCATGCACGACTCACATCAGGTCGTCAGCCCGTTGATCCCTTCGCCACAGACTTCCCAGATGGCCACTCTCTTAGCCGAGATCAGCTCATCCTCTTGCAATGAATCTGCGAGAAGCCCGAGCTAGTCGTGCACTACCCACACACCAAATCATTCCTCGAAGAAACGCTCCAACACTGTATAAGTGAAACTTGTATTAGTGCGAAGGCCACTATGGACCAGTATCATCAAGCGGCTGCGACTGGAACTTGCAATCGTTTACCGCAAGAGATGCAGGACCTGCACAACGATATTGCGCAGCAAGAGAACCTACCCGACCTGGCGAAACTCGTTCTCTTGATGGACACATTCGTGCCATACGGGCGCTACACTACCTATAATGCTATGCGAGAATGGGTACATGAAGTCCGCCACAAATGCCCGGACTCTCATATCGCCAGCGCCTTGAGAAAGGGAGCTTCGCGATTTTCGCTTGATGACATACCTGTACACCGTATCGTGGAGCGCAATGGCGGTGTTAGTAACTTCAACGGAAGAGCCTGTGCCTGGGGCGATCATCTTCCCGAGTCAGACGTTGACACTCGTGAAGCGCTTTGGAAAGAAGACGGCGGTCGACTGGACAAGAATGGGACGATCCTGGGTGGCCGCCTGGAGTTGCAAGAGGTTGAAGAAGAGATGAAGGGAACGATGGTGAAGAAATATATCAACAACTTCCCGTACCGATTCGGCGGGTGGGACTGATCATGATCAGTCCTGCAATACTTCGCGCTGGTCTTGCACGATGCCAACATAGCGCTACCACTTGACTCATGGAATACTCGATCGAGCTTCATTACTCATGAGGCACGCATCCTTCTGCCAACCAAAGAGAGGACGACATACGGGTTGCGTCGACTTATTTAAGACGGCCGTCCATGACATGTCTCAGTCGTCACAAAGCGATGTGATACAACACACTCGTGATTCTTTCTCGTCACTTCAGTCACATCACAACACTGTTGGACTTCCATAAGCGCTCTTCAACAATCGCCGGGCTGCCGAACCAACTTCGCCGGCTCACCGCAAGGCTCAACTTACCCAGACGACCAACCAACAGAACCACCATGTGCACATTCGCCTGGAAAAGACACGACGAGCTCATCTCCAAATGCTCATACCTAGCCCACGACCTCAAAACCCGAGCCGATAAAGCCGAAGCGCGCATCGCGAAAGAAGACAAACGCGACATCAGCGGCGAGCACCACGCCTCCATCGTCAAGAAATGGATTTTCCTGCAGGGACTAAACCGCATGGCGCAAGGCACCGAAAACCTCTCTGACTGGGAGCTGCAAGGAAGGAAAGCTGATCGAACGCACTCGCCTTTCGACGCGGAGCTTGCGATTCATTCGAGATATGCGTGGGCGTTGGACATGGGCGGGCAGGCTTGGGTTTCGCCGTCGGGGGCGTTGATGCAGCTGGAGAAGGCGCTGGAGTTGGCGCTGGTGCAGGTTTTGGAGATTTGATGGGTGTGTCAGAAGGAGCTTTCGTGCTCGCTGGTCAGCGTGATCGGAGTATTTGGTGCACGCGGAGGTGGTAAACAAAAATCGAGCTGCATTCATATCTGCATCAGCAATACATGTTCCTATCGCAAAGCTACAAGCATCCTTGTCATGCAGCGGATCTCACGTCCTGCTGTATATGATCTGCCTCTTACTTCGTGATGCAAGGACTTGGTAATATTGTCTGCCATTGTCACTGTGTGCATCACGGCCAGGCATAACGCCTTTATCCGGCTTGCCCAGATGACTTTCGCCTTCGCAAACACCAACTGCTTCGTGTCTAGATATATGTTGACTATTTTGGCGCGCAAGAGGATCGAGAAATGATACAGGCAGATTCCAATTATCGCCAATGTTCTGATATAAGTTCTAAGTCAGTTATCCATGCAACGACATACCTATAGAGATGCTTACCTGTAGATTTTCGTATCAAGGAATTTTGAAGCCTGCTGCGGCGCTTCCAGAGATCAGCAAGCTTGGTAATGGATTCGTCGCTCCAGCTATAACAACTGGGATTGCTTTGTATCTTCTCTTTCGTCGAATTAAAGGGCAGCAGCTCTAGAATTATGTTGTAGTGTCGCATTGGGGCTTTCTTCTTCGCGTTCGCGTAGCCACTATGCTCTCGCAGCTTTTGCTCAGCTTCCGCCTAGGTAATTAGTAGTCGATAAAAAGAGTGAAGAAGGCCTTCAGCGCTTCGAGTAGCACGGGGGTCTGACATTGCAGAACAAATTTTCGCAGGTGCCCAGTTGGTGAAACTCGTGATTTGGTGTGAGTGTGGGAGTAGTAGGTCAAAGGCTTAGCATACTAGCATATAACGCACGGACATGACGTCGAGGCTAACTGGAAACGTCATGCAAGAAATTTGGGTAGTCATCCGTACATATATATCATTTTATTTTAGTCTGATCTAGTCCTTCTCCCACGCAAGCAAAATACATTATAGTATCATATGGAAACACGCAACCTCGAAGCAGTCAAGTTCATAGTCCCTCATCAGTACGAAAACAGAAGTTCATGTTCTCTGATAAACTTTGTTCACTTTGCGAAGATGATTCGTGGCACTTTGTCTAATTGATTAAGACTTTACGCAGCCCTGAATCGGACATTGCCATTGGCCTGCTGTGTTGAGAAAAGGAGCGGTCGTCGCTGTCGTCGCTGGGAGGTTCTGTTCCTCAGTCTGGTTTAGATGAGGTCGCTGAGAAGACATGCGAATGACTCTTGTGGTGGGTGGCGCAGCTGATGTAGGAAGCGAAGCTGAGGTATGAGGCAGAGCTGGAAAATCCAATGCTGGATCTAGCCAAGGCAACATTGGGCGCCCGGAATTGGTGTGAGAGGGCTCTTGAGGCTGAGAAAAGACTGATATGGTGTTGTAGTCGAAATTTGGGGCTTCTGGGGTCATCCATGTTAAAGTGAGCGGAGCCTCGCAATGGTGACCTGGAAATTGAATGTCGAGGAGGGTCTCTGGTGTTACCCAGGTCAAAGTATGCGCAGCTCCTAGATGCCCACCAACAGAGGCGGCAGGGTTCGTAGTCTTAGTAGCTGAGAGAAGTTGGGTGGGGACGTTGACAGCGAGGTCACTGATTGCAGGAGGCAGCGGTGCAGTATTTAGAGATTCGTCGATCGCAGCAGGAGTCCCTTCATCGGCGACAGGTCCTAGATGTCCACCAACAGAGGCGACGGGGCTCGTAGTCTCAGTAGCTGAGAGACGTGGGGCGGGCACAATATCTACCACCTCACCCAAAGACCGCATGCTACGAACTTTCATCACACTTGTGTCGTTCAATTGACTCATAGTACTATAGTCATGCATTGCTCCCATTCGAACTGCGTCTTCATTTCAAATACGACTACTGCACACACCGTTTCATTCCAGGTAATTTGGCTACTCTTTACGGCCCTCAAAACACCCTCTTTTACTTGAACGTCGACACATGGACGGAAAACTCACGTTGTGTTTGGATAATAATGAACTTACGATACAGCGACCGTATACCACAAATTCCATATTTCTCAGTGGAGATATCGTCAATAGGAAATCCTCCGAACACCAAGCGTGTACTTGACAGAATTTATTTGCGACCTCACGACATATAAATATGCAAACACCAAACACTGCTACAAGCAATGTATCCTCGCCCTGCCGTCACGCCTTAGAGTTGACACTTTCTCATACCTCGCACAAAGTCAATGTGGAAAACTGTCGGATCATGCGTACCAGCAGGTACGTCGGCCGCCCAATGATGCCCAACAGCCGACTCGATCCTACTTCGGCCGTACTCGCATCAGATCATATACACCTCCATAGTACCCTCAGATAGGGAGATAGATCAATCGAATACAATGCAGTTATAGTTATCTCACTTTCAGCACTAGTGCTACAAGGCCTACCAACAAAAACAGTATCAAACTCCATGAGAGTTAGTTTAATTTTCCCGCAGTGCAACACCGGCCTACCGAACGGCACCAGAACATGGACATAATACACCTGCATATCGATGGTGATAGTATAGCTGCTCTCAAATTTGCATTTCAATGTGGTTACCAGACCCGCATCTCGTTTTTGCTTCGACAAACATTTTTCTAGCACTCAAATGTACTTAAACGGTAGATGAAAATTGTGCATTACGAATGTCACTCAAAACTCACCTTATTGTTATTGTTAGCATTAGAAATGCATTACGATGACTTATTGCAAGAGTTACACTGTTTGAGCAGGCAATCGTAACTGTTCCTTAAAGTAAAACAGGCACTTAACACCCAATTTTCACGTATCAAGCATGTAACTTAAATTATCGACAACATCATGATAGTACAGCACTACGCAAGCAGAAGGTGAGCACAGTAAGTAATCACAATCGTCTCAAGAAGCGTTTCCCAAAGCAAAGTTTCACTAAATATGTGCATTATACTGACGATTGGGGATTTCTTAAAATTCGCGAGGACACTACAATATCACAATACTACTATCATAGTGTAAAGCACACAGCTCGGCTTATAAGGGCGTGCGTGCATCAAGGAAGAATTGTGTACAGATATACCCGTCTCCGATCTCATGTCATTCAAGACTTTGAACCGGCGTCTGACGTCTTTCAACCAGCCTTCAACATAAATCGTTCCAAAATCATGCGCCACCGGGAACCTACAGCTGTAAGGTAAACAAAATCACCCCCGGATCGCGCGGAAACTTGACAATGACGAGCCATCAATTCAGCGACTGACTATTGATCGCGTGCATCTCTCCCGTTTGCGATTCGTCAAAATCTTCTCAAAACCAGAGATGGAAAAAGCAAATCATCTGCCACATACCTTGCAGATCGCAGGAGCGGAATAATTGCACCAATGAGCTGGGTACTCATACCCATCTTTCTTTCCACTGCATAGGTACACAAGTCACTATGAAATGTTCTCGTCTCATGACATGCTATCCAAGCCAACACATACAATGAAATGCAGCACAGCATGTTGATCAATGTCGACAAGACCCATTCATTCACCCCTATCCGCTCGCAAAATATCCCTCGAATCACCACCCCTACCCAAGGTCTCCATCTCGCTCGCCTCATTCTGATTCATCGTCAGACCGCCCAACTCACCGCGTCCATCCAGATCACCACCCTCGCTTCCTTACTATGCGACCATGTTCTTGCCAAGAACACAAACTTAACAGTTAATGATCACTCCGTATATCCGACTCGCCATATGACCATCTTCACGCCAAGAATATGAGGTTACAATACCTACCAAGAGAGTGGGAGCGAGAGTGCAACTCTACGCTATCGATACCGTCGATCACCGTTATTCGTGTTGCTGTATCCCTACATTTGTGCACGTTATGCACCTCAAGTCACATTCGCCATACTTTCGGACCGTTCAGCGCCACACCAACACAGCAATGATGCTCACTTGCGCCACACATTTACGGCCGGAAGCAGCACAGGCAGCAAGGCAGAATCCAGACCGATTAATTCCAAGAAGCGTTGATCGCTCTTGCGCAAGACTCTTGAGATGCAGATCCAATATTTGGTTCAGGATCAAGTAGGTTTATGATGGGCGGGCGTCGAGTCATGTCACGCGCTGCATCCTGGTCGGGAAAAGCGGGTGATCAGCAGAGGCAGCGCTTTACTGCGCGTGGTAGTGGTTTGGGCGAGTGTGTTGACGAACATACGCGTGTGTCGAGCGTGCAGGAAAGCAGGTTCATGTACGCAACGGGGCCGCCGAGCATCCAGCTCTCCACATTCGACCCGGACTTCGTCAACAGTCGCCCGAACGGGTTGACAGACTGCATGCGCACGACTCGAAGGGGGTGCGAGTCGAGCTGAAGGTAGCGGGAGAACCAGAACCAGGGTGTTGTCAAGAAAGTGGTGTGAGGAGTGCATGCCACACACGCTTTTACACATTGCAGCTCCATGGCAATTCGACCGTTGGGCTAGCTTACCTCGTTGTTGGGAGCCAATTAGCTGTCGCAGGCTGGGAAATACACATGCTGCCTCGGTATCCAAAACGTTCAGCCTTGTTCGTAGTTTCTTGTCTGGGGTTCTTGTGAGAAGTTCGTCTAACCCTAGCACATAAGCAGCCTTTTTCGCTCGATATCTCTGGCCGTGACTAAAAGAATGCCGTTCGCTTTATCGTTGTGTGCTTACCGGCGCTGACAGGGTTGCCTCGCGCGACCACTTCACCGGCGCAAAGCCTCACATCCCACAACATCATGGTTGGAGAGGTGGTACTTGCGCGTGGGTCGAGTCCATGTACTCGCTGTTCCGACCGACGGCTACACTGCGCAAGGGCAATTGAGTTTCGGAAATTCTTCGTTCCTCGGACACTCGGTGTCTGTTGTCATTTAATTTCACTTGCCGTAGCGCTGAGCCGCGGCATCCATTTTACAGTAACATGTGCGACGAGAGCGTCATCGGAAGACCAATGTAGCACTTTCCACAAGGGCTTCGAGAAAGTCGTACAGGAATGTGCTATGGTTGAATGCCGGCTATTAATAGTGCGTTAGCGTAACGTCAACGGCTTTCCTACCTCGTGGTTTCGGGTGCTCGCTTGCTTGCTTGTGTACCCCGCCTAACCAGTGTTTCTGGCCTCGTGTCAGCCGCTATCATCATTGCATTGCATTCGCCCCGGGCCGCGCCTCATTCAAACATTGGTGCTGGGGAAACATGAAGCGGCACGGTCTTGGTCGTAGGCGACGGACTTTACTAAGACATGAGGTAATCGCGAACGGAGAGTGTTCAATGCTGACGGAGCCTGAGACATGGCCTTCAAACCCACGGCCACCGGCGCGCCCTGTCAGACGTCGCGTGTGTCCTCAATGTGACACCAGGAAGGAACAGAATGTCAGACAGAATATTGTGGCATATTGGCGTCGTCCCGAGAGCAAGGGCTCGGGTTCGTGTTTGCTTCTGCTAGGCATCGCGAAGACACGAAGAACAATGCACCTGGGAGACAAAGGCCGTCGGCCATCTGCTGCGCTAGGTAGCTGCAGATGCGTAGCTGCAGCTGAGCGCAAATGGCAGGTCAACGAGTTTTGGTAGGCGAGGCTTCAGACAAGGGCAAGCGGCTAGCGAGAGTCCGAGGATGTTGGATGTTGCGCAGGGCAGCGTGTAAGATCTTGTGGGGCGTTGGGAGATGAATGGGCGTTTCATTGCCCGCCAGGTTGCGATCCCTGCCAAAGCTGACACCTCCCGTATGTTTGTGCACTCTTCAGGCCAGCACGTTGTCGTGGTTGTACATAGCTTGAGGGGCAT
Organism: Parastagonospora avenae f. sp. tritici 18332-5; assembly: GCA_022559985.1. NCBI lineage: Eukaryota > Fungi > Ascomycota > Dothideomycetes > Pleosporales > Phaeosphaeriaceae > Parastagonospora > Parastagonospora avenae. The sequence continues at coordinate 28,037 of JAFJTR010000116.1, forward strand.
TGCGCAAGGCTCGTGGGAAATACCCGTTCGCGTTACTCCACGTTTGAGATGAAGTTCTGTGCGTTCACGTCACTATAGTTATCCCGCTAATCATCAACGTCAGAGCAAGGCGCCATTTGTCGTATCCTTGTCCGTACCATGGTGGTGACCGTGATGCTGGGACAACCGTAGGCGCCGCCGTTCAGGTACGGTAACGGTTATCAGCAACGGCTAATATGTCTGTTATGCATTGCTGCGACAGACATAATGAACAGGCATCGTGTCATGCTGTCGCAGACGGGTGTTGCATGTCGCAAATTGGTCGTGAACCGGCATGTGGGGGCGGTCGAATGTAACTGGAGCGAAGTCGCTTGGTGCTATGGGCCTATGTCGTGTTATGCCAACATCCCTTGCGAAATGCATTTCTCCCGTCAAAGACAGATGCCCGACACTCGGTTGCCTCATATCGCGCTCTCTATTGAAGTCGGACGAGGAAGTCCCTGGTAGCGGCAACAGCCACAGCATAGAGTCGCGCAATGTGCAGTTATTGTCGGCCATGGTGCAAGTGGATGGTGCACAAATAATTGTGGCGGAGGCAGGAAGTTATTGCAGTACGGATCGGAGACGTCAGGTTGAGGACCCGAAAGCTACAACAGAGTGCTGAACGTAGTGGCATCTATCCTGCCACACTCAATGTTCATGCTCGGACTCTCGATTGCTGGTAGTTTCATTGTCCGCACACTGGTGTCCTAGTTTCGTCAGCTGTTGTAATCGATGCACTGAAAGATGAATATTGTACGCACTCAAGCGTTGAGCATTGCTTGGTTGTTCGATGACTGTATAGTCATACTTCTGCTGGCCATGGCCACATCTGCAGCGAGCCTCGAAAATCTTGGACGAGCTACTTTGAAGACGACAATGGAGCTGGCAGGCTCGTTGCTGTGTTGCTGTCAAAGGAATTGGAAGAGACGGCAAGGCGGCGTGAACGGCCGCGCGAAGATTTTAGATCATCAAACAGCGGACCGATTGATGGCTGTCAACCTTGAAACATGTTGTGGCATCGCCGAGCAACGACATCTCATTGAATGTGTCTTCGCACCACGTACGATGCCATGTATGCTGCCTGTGTGGTGGAGCCGTAAGATGAGATTGATGTAACGTCCGAGGAGCGCCGAAACTTCTTGACGACGGAGTAATTTGACTTGACATAGCCCCATGAAGAAGATCGCCGTGTAGGGTAGAATGTGGGGGTAGAGTTTGGGTCAAGCAGGTGTTGTCATCAGGTAGGACATGCTGGCTACGACCATGTCTCTCGACAACTTCTTTGGTGAGTACCTTTCGGAGTGGGTACATACCGCCGTGCAGTGCATGTGCAATTGGCGGTCCGACGGAACTCATCGTGCTGCAAGGGCCCAGCCCACCCATTCGGCATAGATCGCCTCTTCGCTTCCCATATGCTGGCAACTCATGCTACAGCAGTGAGCTGAGTACATCAAGTTTCCATGTTGTTGTTTCAGATGGTAAGTTGTTAATCAAACATGCTGATGTGGAAACTCTCATGCTGTTACCCGACGTGCATATCAAACATCCGCGACGCCTACTGCACCCGTACACACACCGAGTTTGTTCTGAATATAGCTCTCAGGACCTGAGACAGATCAAGGTTCAGTTCAGTGCCTCTACACATATTCGATAGCTTGCATTCCCGGTGAAACAAAGGTAAAAGCGGAGGAAGTATCGGTCCGTACAGCAGTAATGCCGTACTGCGGGTAACAATATTGAACACCTAGACAACCAACTCAAGAGAGTGTGAAGGTCTAGAACATTCAAAAACTGACGTGGGATCTCCAACTTGGTCGGGACTAACGGTTCTCGCCGTTCTTGCATGCTTGTCTTGGTGTGCACCACGTATTTGTCACAACCCCAGTTCGAATCGCCGATGCTTCCGGCGTACGCTTTATCGGCAGAACCACGGCATGGCGGTATCCGAATATTGACAAACCCGTTCGGAGGAATACAAATGGTGGCAGGCGTCTTTTCCGCAGGCTTCTCCTTGTGATTGCTGAGACGCCAGACTTTGGATCTAATGAAGACCGTGACAGTTCGGCGAGGTCCACCCGCTTCTGCCAGTCTCCCATCCACGCCGCGCTTGGTATGAGGCCAGTCGTGAGTTGCGCCACCATGTCCGTCTCGGCATGACTTTGGAATCTGGCCGTGATCAACAACTAATCTGGATCGAGCTTTGGGTGACCGCAATACATATCGAGTGACCAATAAGATCCACGATATTGATTGCAGGAAGCAGCGCTATTGAGGCGACATGGGCTGAATCACCAGAGCCCTTGGACAGCGGACGAGCATTGTGTGCAGCATGTCTGCGTATGCCGGTCTTCGTGCATGCGGGTCACAGCCATGGGGCTGCGTCGTGGACGTATTTGCTTTTCCGCTTCGTTGCGGGATTATCAGAAAGGGGGTTTGGTGGTACATAGATGTGGGGCTGGCCGATCCGATTCGGGCGCGGTCAGATCTCAGCTAAACGGCTTCCTTCGTTGGCGCCGCACGTAAACATGTACAAGATGTGCACGCTAGAGCATACGCAAGAGGTCAACGTCGAGTCAGAAAATACACTCTTTGGCTGTGCACGTACGGTCGGTGGTAGACTTGGACCCACGTCAAACAGGAGCGAAACAACGAGCAGGCGCGACCCCCGTAAATCGTTCGGTGCAGAAGAAACGTTTTGTTGCCCAGAATAGCGTTGTTTGAAACGACCAGAGCGCGAACGCATGGTGGTTTGGCCGCTGGTGTGCCGCTGTCAAATGTCGTGAGCCAGACATCCACTTGTAGAACGTCAGTTCAACGTCCGGGATCGAGAGTGAGGCGGGTTTCGTCACCAATAGGAGCCCTTGAAAAAGGGGCAGCTGGAGGAGAAAAGCAAGCAACAGCTGATGCGAGTAGACGGACAGTTTCACACTGATTAACACAGCCGGCGGAAGCTCATTGGCTCGGTGTAGATCACTCGTCAATCTGATCTGCAAGATCGAAGCAGGGGTTCCCTGCCAGGCGCCGCAGAAGATCACAATGGGACAGGCCGCAAACTCAAATGTTGCGGCGCGCGGCGTAGTTTTTCCGTTCGAAGGTCAGAGTGCTGTATGGGGACGGAGTCTTGTTTGGCTTTACCAGGCTATCGCGAGACTTGCCCAGAAGTGAACTGCTTCGCTGAACCCAGTCGTGAGGCGGCGCACAATCGGTGGAGTCGCGAAGAACAGGATATGAGCGTGCTACAAACTGTGTGCTTCGTGACCAGCAGGGCTCGACGTCGCCGACCTTTTCTGTTGCACGACACCAAATTCCCATGATCAAGGCCAAAACCGATACCTGTCCATCGGGCTCCTCGCGGCCCTTCTTTCGTATAGGCGTGGACCGGTGGGTACTTATGGCGTCGTGAAGGATCTGGTACCCAGAGAATGGCAGGGGCAATCTTGTCGACTCGGCTCATCCGTGGATCTGTTTCGTCTACCCTTCTCCCCGCGCAAATCTTGCTTTCTGTAGAAGTTGAATGAAGGGGAGCCCATGCTAGGGGCGCCAACAGCAACACTCAATATTCCACGAGTCGCAACCTTGAGATATTGGAATCTGCGGGTAATGTGGAGCGGAAGGTAGCCGCAAATGTGCAGGGGGTAGCAATCTGAGGTCGGGATCTCATGCAGCATCGTCTCAACACTACTGAGGTTGCTCGGGCCCGAGGAAGTTCGAACGCTGCAGGACGATGAGTTGTGTTACGATGTGTACGGAACGTTGAGCATGGCGGTGGAATATCCAGAGACATGGCTGAATCATTATCTTGAAGACAAGACCTTAGAAGCGGACACAACATGAGCCACATCTGGACTGCTGGGACGACCGTTAGTCCCAGCTGACAGGTTACTGCAGCAAGGGCTCCATGGCGGTCCCTCGGGGATGCTTTTTCCTGTGCTGAGCGAAAAGCAGCGAACCACGGTCACAGCGACAGCAGGGATACCGACCTCACCGACCAAGCAGAATGGCTGCTGCAGCTCCGGCGAACACGGACGTTCAGAGAATCCGATGGATGACATGCTGCGGTACACACTGGGAATGATGTTGAGCAAGGACAGGGCTGGCAAGTGCCCATTACAGGCGTCCGCCGACAGCAATTCAACGGCCGCCGAATGCGAGAGCTGAATGCTTGGCGAAGTCGCAATCGCTTTCTCCCTTAGACGCAGTGGGGTCTTGATTCAGTGAATCAGGCCTGCCGACCATCCTGAGTCACGACGGCGACAACGGGAAGCGATGAACAGAGCTGCTGTTCAGTTCCGGGCGAGCGAGAAAGCAAATGTGGCGACCGTTGAGGGTGCAGGCGATGGTGTCGACGACCAGCGCGAACGCGAAGAAGACGGCGAGGTGTCTGGATTGGTGCAAGGGTGCAGGCGCAGTGACGAGCGCAGCACCCGGAAAGCTCATCATCCGCCGTTTTCTAGACCTGACGACTGGGTCACGCTATGTCGACTTTGGTCTGGCGGTGTTACTAGCCAGACCGTCGGGAACTCCCCAGACTCCCTCCAGCCACAAGCTACGCCGCAGCCAGTTTGCGGCAGGGCCTGGCGAGGTTTTCAGGGCACCGGCGGCTGTTTCTGGCTGAGTAAGACCGACACATGTCGCGTGGGAGGACAGGGAGCAGAGGTGAGGCTGCGTCTTCTATTTTTGCGTCCGGCATGGACAAGAGCGCACAAAGCGGAAGGCGACGACTGCACGCGATAGCAGATAGAGTGCGCGCCCGTCATACCCATCCCCACCCATGGCGTAGCGCGTGGATGAGCAGTACGTACCAACTGCGTAGGTACCATGGATCAGGCTGCGCGAACAACGGTAGCTATCTTGCTGGATTGTACGGGCAGCCCGTTGCGGCCGGTTTGGCGCATCGAGATGGTCGCTTTCTGGCAGCGATCGTAGGCCATCGAGACCACATTATTGGGGGCAAGGGGGCTGGATCTCGGCGACGTCAACCTTGGAAAATTGGAGCGATGATGTGTGTACAGAAAAAAGATTAGCGCCGATGTCCCAAACCGTCCTCGCTGTCCCAAACTGGCCCGTGAATTTCAAATAAACCCAGCTACACCCACTTGGGGGATGCAGCTCGCAGCTCGCTTTTGCCCGCGGCACATGATCGCTAGGGTCGACAAAAGTTCTCCGGCAAGAGGCCGAACTGGAAGAACACACGAGGTTCGAGAAATGAGAAATAACTCCTGCTTGCCAGAGCAAACACTTGCGTTCCCGCTGTTGGTGGTGTGGGCACGGCGCGTAGCAGAAACATCAGCTCCTGAGGCTGTGGTGTGGTGTGAAACGCACGGACTCTGCTTTCGGAAGAACCATGGTCCCGCTTGCCAAGACCCACCTCGCCGACTTCCTCTCGTGTCTACCACCAAAGCCGTGAAGATCACATTACTAGACTAGGCATGGCCCGCCCGGTCCTCATGCTGGTAGCCCCAGCAAACGTTTTGATCTGCGGGCAGCGCTGACTGCAACGTGCATCGTGCTGCTGAGACGCAAGGTGTTCGCCCATGCAGAACCTGAGGAGGACATGGGTTGTGGTGAGAGCGTCGTCAAACACCAGCAGATGCAGATGCGGATACCAACCCTCAGCGTGGATGCTATATTCGGACTCCAGCAGGCAAGGGAGACTGGCTCGCCCGTCTGTGGCTCGCTCCCAGGCTAACTGCAGAACTCTGTACACGTACCGGGATGGCGGAACACAGGCTGTCGTGGGAGCATACTCACAGCTCCTGTGGTTCGGCGACGAGCATCCACCCAGCGCTGCATGGGGCCGGCGTCCGCAGAGGGCGACCTGAATGCTCGAATCCGTACCCCGGCGAGCTGACAGGCGCGTGGTGCCTGGGGTTACGCTCGCTTTCGGCATGTTTGGTTTTACAGCACGCAGGGGACTGTGAATCCTTGAGCAGACTCGCGCGGAGTGGGGGTATCTTTGACTGTCTCCATGTGGTCGACAAAACGCGCTCCCTGTGCTGCAGGTGCACCGCCATGAATCGCCTGCGAAACGGCCAGGGCCCCCAGCGAACAACTCCACCTGAGGCGCGGCCAGGGAGCCATTCACTAGGCCTGTACGGCTACTTCCAGGATGCTATCGCGAAGCTGCGCGCGGGCTTTTGTTTTTCTGCCGCACCCAAGATGGCGCCGGGCGAGCGCCATACGCCATGCCACGATGTGATACAGGGTACTTGTCGACCCCGACGATCTGGTCCCCTTCCAGGTCCATCGCTGTTCGTTGCGTAGTCCAACAGCGATTACTTTAGCCCGCTGCTGCTCAGGGCCCAGCTAGTCGCTCAGTGCGCCGCATGACGCCCCAGCACTTTCCGACCACCATCTCACCAGGGCCTTAGCCGCATTCTCAAAACCAGAATCCTCGCACACATCCTGCCCGTCCCGAACAAGTCAATAACTCCTCGACCGCCTTGGCGTCTGTGTCCATTACACTACTGCTCCCCGCGCCCGCTCTGTTATATACCGCTCCTCGCTCTGGTACGTTACCGTTGGTACTGGTTCTCAGCACGTCAACCATACTCTCCGCCATCTACATCACCATTCTAACGTCCGTTCCCACGATCTGTCGTTCCATCTCAACGTCAATGTAAGTTCATGCATGTTCCTGTCCCCACTATACCTGCACTCCCACCGCCGGTCGCCTTATCAGCCCAACTTATGATCACATATGGTGGGTCAGCTGTCTGCCTTGCACTTCTTTCCCTCAACCATTCTATTATACCGCTCTGTTGTCGGTGTTGAAAACCTTCCTCACTTCTCTCAATCTTACTTTCTACTTGCTTGGCGAGTACCAAAGACTGACCAACATCGCAGTCAGTAACACGCCCAGTAACTTCATATCTGGTCTTGAAGCAAGTCTGCAATCGTGCCTATAACAACGCAGTCGTCTTGGAACAAGAATACCTTGTCTGACGCTGTCATCAACCACTGCCTTTTGGTTCAACAACTTCCTCCACATCATTCAAAATGGTTGCACATCGTCGCGGCCCTTGGTCGCAACATGAGGACCAGTGGCTCGTGAACCTCGTTGCTCGCAACGGCCCGCACAACTGGGTCCGCATCTCACAGGAAATCGGCTCGAGGTCACCCAAGCAATGCAGAGAACGGTATCATCAGAACCTCAAACCATCACTAAACCACGATCCTATCACTCCTGAAGAGGGGGAGCTGATCGAAAAGATGGTAGCGGAAATGGGCAAGAGATGGGCTGAAATCGCAAGGCGGCTCAAAGGACGTAGCGACAACGCAGTGAAGAACTGGTGGAACGGAGGGCAGAACCGACGGAAGCGCAACCCAGAGCGACCTGAGACGCGATCTCGCGACCAAATGCTGCCATCGCAAGGTGGTTACCACTACCCGGCAGCTCCTCACAGCCTTCACCATGACGAGCCCCAAGTACAGTCCTACCACAGCTCACGACGACCGTCGCTGAACCCTCCAACGCAAAGCCCTCACGCCATGAAGCTACCCCAACCGCAGCGCTTCGAGCCTTACCCAGGATCGCGACCGCAACCACTCGACATGTCTGCGTTCAGTCATCCATCCACTGCACGAGCAAGAGGCTTCGAGACGCCGATGCCCTCTCCTTCGGGCTACTCCATCGTTTCTGCTGATGGTGCTCCTTCGCTCATCACAGACACAGGCTCAGAGTCCAGATCACCACGCGGTATTGCTTCACCCCTGGACATCACTCTTGCCCCGCTTGTTGGCAACAGGGACGAGCGAAAGCACTCCAGCACTCGCTATCTGCCTACAACAGGCTTTGCACCTGAAGACGACTCATACCCACCGCACTTCGACAGCTACAGGCGTCGAAGCTCGTTCCAACTGCCACCTCTGCACCGCAGCGAGGCGCCAGCACCAACGCGATCACCCACCTTCCAAGAGCCCGGCTACGAGCGCCCTGAGCGACCACAGCTGCTCACTCAGCCTGCTACCCAGTTGGTACATCACCATTCGCTTCCGCAGTCCGCGCCGCTCAGCGTCCAGCAACGCGCACTTCCAGCTTTCCACTCGTTAGCTGAGCCAACCCTGTCAACTTCGTCCAGCGCTACAGCAAGCCCATCTGCCAGGCAACTGCCATCGCCTTACGCACGGCCAGCGCTTCCATCGGACATCAAGAGCGCCGCACCTGTCTCACCCAAAGACAAGATGAACCTCAAGAACATCATGTAGATGCTTCTCCACTCAAGTCATGTTTTACGTTATCTACAATACCCCTTCTTGTCTACGTCTGACGCGTTTCACACCAATACTTCTATTAATGGTTGATCTTCTCCATGATCGACACTTCGTTTGTCTAAGCTTTTCCATTCTATCCATGTATACAATCGTTTCACCACCTAGTCGGGATAGGGCACAAAAAGGGCATAGGGCGGAATTTCACGGCCGTTCAAAGATACCCCCATGTAAAAAGGATCTACGGAATCATTTCATTTTAGGCCACGAGGAACTTGCCTCGTAGTTTCATTCGCATTCGTATTCATTCAGTGTAATACCCAGCGTTACATCCATCATGCGAGCGCACTTTTATCACAACGAGCGTTGCATCGCAAAGCCAGTAGCATAATAATACCCAACAGTGCACAAAAGCACCACAAATTGCATTCAGCCATCAAATCAAAGCCTTTCAACAACCCATAACGCTCTCAAAGCTCAACGCTCACTGTGCATGTGAAATGACGCTGCCCTTCCTGCAATCCAATGACGGCCTCCCGACCCACTGAGCCAGCGCAACGCCAGCGTAACCCTCCCCATCCATCCGACAAGGCCCGCTCCTCCAGCTCAACTGCCCGAACTTTCTCTCCCTGCCAATCGTGGACGACTCGTCTGGACCGATCTGCACGCCATGACAGCGCCCTCATCTCACCCACTGAGCTGTTCATCTTGCGCGGACACTGACGATTCCCCATCTGTGCAGCCGATTGGTAGTGTGAAAAACGCAGCGTTTCCCGTTGACACTAGCGAATTGCAACGCCTGGTGTGAATTTTCTCATTGGCTCCCCTTTTCGGCCGGCATGACATGTGTCTGCAGCGTGACGATGAGGGCGGAAGTGTTGATCCCGCCCTATCTCCACTCTGGGAATACACAGTGAGGCGAGGTGAGGTGAATGAGGCTACGCATGAAGTTGGTGGCACATGTCAAACATCTCGGTACATGTTTCGACACTGCCACACAGGCAACATCCCTCCATGCTGCCTGCAACTCACCGCTAGACTGACCTCACCTCCTTCATGCACTTGCACACCCCCAACGGCCCGATCCCAACGTCAACGCATGTGCAGTCGCCGACCACGATCCGCACTACCCGCGCCCATCGATCACGCAGTCCATCCGTTTCCCATCCCACGCCCCGCCAGCCCACATCCGGAAAATACGCTTTGTGATCACCTGCTAGCGCATATCTGGCCGCTGCTGCTTTGAGAATCGACCAAAACTGGGTTGTGTGGGGACTAGTGGAGTGGGCTAGTCGCTCCGCGCGGTTGTGACATTTGAAATACCTGAGTTCGAACTCTCGGTAGGCTAGTATGTGGGTGAAAATCGCGGCTTCCATGGACGAGATAGTGTTTGTAGGTTGGAAAGGCTTGGGGAGCAAGGTTTATTGACGTGTTGTAGTGGGAGACAGAAAATCGTATGATCGACGCAGGCTTTTTCGGCATGATCTGCAGGGTCACGAGCAGAGTTTGGATAATAGATGGGGGAAGTTGGTGCGACATTTTTCTCCACAGCAACAGCACTGGCGGAATGTTCCCTTCCCTAGCGGTGGAACGTGTCAGTCATGAGCTTTTAACTTTGCGATAGCCATGTGTCGCTGAGTCATTCGCATCGATGTCGCTGGAAACGTTTTATGCCGCACGTTTCTTTGGGCTGGTTGAACGGGCGCGCGCGAACGTCTGGCGCTTGCGTGGGCGGTGCATGTGTGTGGTGCTAGAGTTCACCCCGTGCTGTGCTCGCCAAACGTGAACTGTTTGTTCGGGTGTCTGGAGCTGCTGGAGCCGTTTCGCTTGTGGCTGGACTGCGTTCATGCAGAGTGGAAGGTTTGAGGGTTTGACTTGTTGCTTTAGCTTACCATGCGCGCCGACTTCGAACTATTGAATTTGTTTGACTTCATGGTCATGTTTCTGAGGCTGAGGAAGTTGAAGTCTGCCGTTGTTGCTGTGGTTGCAGAAATGCTATTCTTGGTGTGTGTAGAAGTCTAATCGTTTTTGTGGTAATGAAGACCTCGATCTACGGGAGATGGCAAGTCAGTGGTCGTCGGTATACCTTCACATCGTGTGAATAAAGGGGTATTCAATAAACTTAGAGGTATGCCATGACTTCGTGCTCGAAAGACTACGGCGATGTGCCGTTGTATCATTTCGGACATTTGAAGCCGCATCCTAGTGTTCGTATTGCTGCCACCGCGCTTGCGCTCCGGTCGTTTTCTCAACGTCTTGGTCAAGGCCGTTGGATGAGAAGGAGTCTCGTATGCCACGCCCTTGACGCGGGTCAAATTGTGATGTCCTGGGGCACAAGCCGATAAACGAGTTTCCAACGCATCAGTGACAGGTGGTGAGATGACGGCGGTGCGATGTTCGTTCATACCTGTCGCACTGTGTGCAATTAGATCTTGTTGGATGGGGGCCGCTCGCGACCCTAAGCAGTGCTTGGTCAACAGGCTGCGCGGTTCCCGTCAGGCTGGCTGGCCAATCCAGAACCGCTTCAGTGTAGACTTCCACGAAACTCAATAGTTATTCGTGATTGGTCCAGACCCTGAAACCCATCGTTGGATAACTGCTTTCATCTGCTGTCCCAATTCAGCCTTTGCATATCGACGCCGCAGAACTGCATCTTTTCACATGACTGAACCTCGTAACTTCAGACGATCTGGTCGTACAGATGCTGGTAAGACGACGTTCAAGGATTATCGCTTAATAACACCGATGCCAGGTAACGGGAAAAGACAATGTGCGGGTCGGTACAATCCCAACATTAACGGTCATCTTAATGCGCGGAGTAATCGTATCTGCAACACGCCCTGAAGCCCGACTGCCACGGGACAAGCTGTGCCGTGCGCACACCGCAGACGCGGCATAAGCAGGCTTCTTATTAACATGGTACACCACACGGGCGTAATGCAAGCTGCTGGGATGAATTTCTGGCATTGACATCGTTATTGCGAAATGTCACGATGCTGGGGTTTGAAGAGCCGTTATTGGTCGCCTTCACTTTCAGCCGCTTCTGGATTGGTGGAATTATCTAGCGCCGCACGTGATGTCATCTTCCCGAACAACTTCGTGATGGTAGGGGCGCCAACGTCGACCGTTTCATCAGCCTCATCACCATCGTCATCAGCATTATCAGTGTGTGCATATCTTCATCTAATCTCCATCTACTGTCTCCCTTGCCTGCCCCGTCCTTTTAGCCGCACGCGAGGTGTGCAACTTTCCTCGCGCTTCAATGCGTGGAGCCGGGCATGTCCGGAAATAGTTTGTATTCCCCGGATCAGAGCGCCCTCGATACTCGTTGGACACAGCCATGGAGTGAGGCTTTTCGAGTAAGTCACACATGGTGATGTTTCTGCCCTGTATTACATTGAGCTTTGTTGTTCAATGGCCCAACTCGAGTCCTGTACGACCCAATTTTGTCATTATCGTTTTCCGTTACGGGTCACACGTGGAGCTATGAGCGACCATTGCGTTGGGAGATATTAGCAGTACGTCAGGCGTTGGACTGGCCACAAAGATTGCTTCCATGCTTTGCGGTGTTACGACAGGCGCCCTGATCGCCGAATGCAACCCGTGACTATGTTTGTATTCACTTGATTCGTGACTAACCAGCAGTAGGCACAACGAGATGTCGGATTGCGCATACCTATCAATTTTCACACAGCGCCGGCAGTCTCATTGAGCCAAGCCTGCTTCTCTGACAACCAATACGAGCACAATGCTCTCCGAAAATGCTTCTCAAATCTCCTTGGCGTAGGGTTCCGCAGGTTTGCTGTTGATGCTTACTGGGATGCGCTTCAGTCGAGTTGGAGTCTCTGCCCAGTCGAGCAACCCGGACCTGAAGATAATGGTGCTGACGATGCCGTGTCAACGAGCTCCGGCTCTCTGGTCACTGCGTCGACTGATACCACCAACGCGAAAATCCCTGATTCCACAGCTGTACCACTCAACAGTCTGGCTTTTGATCGTCGCCAGGATACATCGCAGTCAACAGTCCTTGCAGGTGGATCGTCCCTGGCAAGCTCTTTGAGCCCGACGACATCTGCTTCGGCATCGACAAGCGCCAGTCCAAGTGCCAGGCCTACTGTGATCAACTTTCCAAGTACAAGTGGACCACCGCTATCACAGATTGGACGGTATAACTGCACTACGCTGATGAGATTGGACCTCCTCACGGGTATTCTGCACAATTTTCTTGATTCCACGTCCACGACAACTGGTGCTTCTTTCTTAGTGCTCACGCTCGACGTCCATGCCGCATCTTCGATCCTGAACCCCAACGAGCCAGCCCCTGAGCTACCGACAACTCGACTGCCAGGCACCGGCACCTTGCTAAGCGATGTCATGAAAGGCAATATCTCATCAGTGACATACACTCCTGCACTTTTGCGCGAACAGCGAAGTGACTTGAACACATCATGGTTCGATGTTCAACCACCTAGCCAGCCTCTGGATGGCTATTACGATATCAAGTACAACCAGCAAGGAAACAGATACACGATTGATGGCTGGCCAACGGAAGCATTTGTCGAGTTCCAGAGGTTCTACCGGCTTAGTATCGGGTATGGAACGGTGGATCCGCAGATGCGTTTGTATAATATCGGGCCTGACTTGGACTTCATGTTTCCACCCGGGACTCTCGACCGGGAGCAGACGCCATCAGTTTCTTTGAATGGTCAGCTATCGTCAGGTTGCTTGTTCGACACTTCCGACACAGGGGTGACCTCGCAAAGGAACTCTTCGTGGGCTATCGCGACGGCACCGGCGCTCGATGTCGGTAGTCGTCCAGATCTCATGATACCGCTTCCTTCCGTGAGCAATCTCACAGCTTGTGGCATCATCCCTTTGCTCAATCAGACTCTCGGTGGGGCGACGGCTGATAAAAACCCCTTGCCATACGCCGCATATGTTCATTCCACGCTATGGACATGGGCACCAGGAGAGCCTAAGAACATCACCTCTGGTGGCGACAGATCAGACAGTCGCTGTGCAGTCATGACAACATCTCCATACTCAGGTCGATGGCGCGTCACTGACTGCCAAGATCAGTACCGCGTCGCCTGTCGTGTCCCTGGTCAGATATACAATTGGCAGATATCTTTGGAGAGCTCCAACTACTTCGATGCCGCAAACGCCTGTCGCGCGCCATACGAGTTCGACGTTCCACACACCGCGCTCGAGAATGCGCATCTCGTTGCTGCCATCTGGAGAGATAGTCGTATAACGCCAGACGAAGCGATCTACATCGACCTCAACGCCCTGAATGTTCCAGAATGCTGGGTCTCGGGGCTGGACGGCACATGTCCGTACCTGGCGACAGATGATAACGATAGAATCAGAATTGTGGTTGTTCCCACTGTTGCGGCAGTAATAATATTTTTGCTTGCAGCGCTCACGTTCTTCGTCAAGTGTGCGGCAAACAGGAGAGAGAACAAAAGAGGTAGACGGCGGAGGATGGTTGGAGGCTGGGAGTACGAAGGTGTACCTAGTTAAGAGCTGCCTTTGCCTGGCTGGAGTTCTCGGGCGCATCACTCAAAGACCGTATTGCAGTGACGCGTTAGGTTTCTATATTCAGTGTTCTTATACCCTCGATGTTTACGCATGCAATGGGCGTAATTGATAGCGGATCGAAGAAGTTGAGAAGCCCCACTGCGATTTGAGTAGTGCTATCTCCGTTTGATTCATTCTCCATCGCCGCCATCAATACAGCCTAACGTCATGTGACTTGACCATTAAGTCTCAGGAAGACATGCTCATGGACCTTCAGCACTGTGAAAAAACAAAGTCACGAACGAAGGTATCGAGTCGGGAGGTCGTCATGTCTCCTTCACTGCCTCACCCTTGTGCGCTAGCATGGTCTCCGCGAATGGGAAATATTGACAGTTTACTTCACTTGAACATATTTATACAAGAGCGATTCCTGGATCAAAACTTTCTTACCTTGTACCAACTCCCCACCCTCTCAACGTCCACAACCCGAATTTTATCAACAATACAGCAACCTTGGAAGGTCATCTACTGCTCATCATACCGAAGCACTTCACCAAGAGAATCAGAGCAACTAAAAACTCGTCTCAGTTGACATGACTTGCAAAGAAGAGCACTATACACGCGAAAGCCATGCCCCCATTCTACGCCTTCGACTCCAGCTCACTGTCCTCGCCCGCGACTACATCCGCAACCGCAATGCAGAGCGCAGACGACGGGTCGAGAGGATCAATGTCGCTATTAGAGCACACAACGCAATAACCAGAAAACCCGATCAGATGCGGAAGAAAGTGCGCGCGTGGATGCGCGATGTGGACCTTGTCCGCCTTCAAGTCAAAAGTATGCTGAAGAAATTCAGGGCAGATCCACCTTCAGTCACGCCGCAGGACTGGGAGACCATGTTCAAAGGCCAGGATCGCAAGCTTCTGATTATACTTGGCAAGAAGGAACTAGAATGCTGGCCTACAGGCGTACCGAGCTTGAATCACATCGCGCTGTCCCTATATCGGGCAGAGCAACATGAGGCCTGGAAGAAGAAGGCGTGGGAGAAGAAAGCTCGCGAGAAGAATAAGTCTCGTGAGAGGACGGCGCTCGAGAACTAAGGTAGTGAGAAGGTTCGTGAGAAGAAGGCTCGAACGCAGAAACGACTTGAAGTTTTTATGTGACCGATGACTTATGAAGACGAGTATGAGTGGAACGCAATGCATACACGCGAGCAATACACTGCTCAAGATGCAAAGCAAAAGGACCCGCACATCAGCTACAATGATTCATCCGCCCTCGACGAAGAATTTTCAAGCATCGACTTCCAGATCAAGCAAACCAAAAAGCAACACGGATATCTGCGCAGGAGCCGGAATGCGCCTTGGACTGTGTCGTACGTGCAGTGGTGCGAGGCGTGTAAAGGTACTGATCCGCTGGAAGAGCACCCTCATGTTCGGAAATTCCTTGAGCTTGCTAGGCGTCGCGAAGCGGAGAAGTTGGATGAAGACGTGAGCGAAGATGATTGAGTTGACGGGACCCTTAGAGGCCTTGAAAGTGCTGAAAATAGCCCGTGGATTGTATCGCGATGCTTGTACTTGGCTGTAACAGTCATGTGCGAGCGTTCTTGTGCATAAGAATATATTTTCCCGTAAAAGATTGTAGCCTATGAATATCACGCAAAGCACCACCATTGTACTCAAGCCATAAATATAAACTCCGAATGCTTCGTTATAATCCTCGAACCCCTAATTCATCATATCATCATTGCCAAGTGTTGCTCACACTCGCACTCGCCTGACAACTCGGCACACTATATGCCCTGTTTGGATCGCTCTCCCATGTCGCCGTACCGCCGCTCGATACTTTGACGTACTTGTACTGCACCGAAGATCCCGCCGTCATACTTAAACTAATCGTCCATACTGGGTTGCTCGAAGTGTACGACGAGGCGGACATGGCGGGAGCATTGCTCGGGTTCCAGTTGCCCAGCTGTGCAGTGTTGCCGACGATCTTAATGGTGTCGCCTGGCTGGGTGACGACGCGCTCGGTGAACGTAACTGAGACGGTGGCCGGACATGAGCCTGTAGGAGCTGGGGCGGCAGAGGTGCGGAGGGTTGTTGGCGTGCTGCCTGCACTGGTCGCGAGAAGTACGATGGGGTTTCCCTGGCTGACGGTAACGCAGACTTGGCCATTGCCATCGGAGCTGATGACATTGCTGCTGCCGCTGAAGACATCGGTCCAGCGTCCGTTAGACTTCTGGGTGTTGAAGCAATGTTGGGCGTTGGAGCTGCTGCCAGAGTTGGTGGTGAGGACGATGAGGTTACCACCGGCGCGGGACCATGCGTATGCGGTGCTGGCGACGTAGACATGGACATGATCGTTTCCTCCAAGTCCACCGGCAGCTTTGCGAGCAGCGGTCAGCTTCTTGATGGCTTGGTACATGTTTGTGTTTGTGTTGAAGCCACTGCGCCAGAGATCTTCGCGGTTGGCCGGGTCATTGCCGCCAGCGTAGGCTTGCTCAGTTCCGTAGTATAGAATGGGGATACCTCGAGATAGAATAACGAAGGCCAAAGCGTTCTTAAGCAGAGTTTGGTCGTTCTTGACGCTTAGCCATCGTGCGTTGTCATGGTTGTCGATGAATGTGCCAAGAGCGGATGGATCGGGGAAGGTATTAGCGACTGTGTTCATCATGTCCACCAAGTCCTGTGAACTTCCTGTCTGCTGATAAAAGCGGTTCATCGGGTAGTAGGTCGCGTAATTGAGCAGGCCGGGCATCAACTTCGCGTACTGAGCCAAGTAGGTCGGGTTACCGTCCCAGACTTCGCCGATGCTGTAAACGCCAGCGGCCTTCGCAAAATCGGGCCAAAAGTCCTGCTGGACGTGCTTGACGGTGTCAATGCGGACACCGTCGAACGAGTACTCCTTGACCAGCCATGTGATCCAAGTATTCAGAACGTTCTTGATCTCGCTGGATTGGGTGTTGAGATCTGGAAGCCTGGCGATGCGGCAAACTTCGATCGAGGCCTGGCTGGTGTAGTCGATGTCGCAGTCAGAGTGGTACGCTGAAGCTTGGTTGAGGGGTGAAGGTTTGTTATCGGAGATAGCTCCTTGACCCATGTGGTTTGCTACCACATCGACCATCACATACATGCCCTGACTGAAGTTAGATATATAAGTCAATCTCGAGCCGAGATAAGTACCTTGGAGTGCGCAGTAGAGACAAGGCTCTTCAAATCAGCGGCTGTGCCATAATTCGAATTGATCGAGTACAAGTCCTGGGCCCAATAGCCATGGTATCCACCTGCTGAGTCTATCGTCGATGTCAGCATCCGGAAAGGCATGGTTAGAAAAACACCTACTCGCAACAACAGGTGTGATCCAGATCGAGTCAAACCCCAAGTTTTGGATGTAGTCAAGCTTCGATTCAAGACCTTTAAAGGTGCCACCGCAGTAGTTCCCAAGGTTGCCGCATGCACTTCCGCCTGTATCACTGCTGCTACGAGCTATGCGATCGGTGAGAACGAAGTAGATGCTGCGGGACTTCCATGCATTGGTGTCTGCTGCTGAGACGAAAGAGATGAAGTATAGAAAGCAAGCGACGACAGACTGAAGGAACAACATATTGAGCGGTGCGATGAGTGAGCACCCTGATTGGTAAAGTCGACTGATGCCGTCGTGGTACTTCTGGTGAGAATTTGAGATCGCTTTATACTCAGGCAGCTCCTCCACAGTTGTACAGACTCCCCAGCTTTTGATGCTCGAAAAGGTATCGCTTGCACAGTGGGCGGATGTGTGGGAGACCGGAGTGCATCAATGTCACGCGTCGTTGTGCCGTCGCACCGAAGGATACGCTAGAAGTCGACGGTGGTGTTCTTGTGCCTGACGGACCGGCTAGCGTCCAGTAAGGAATGTCACCGTGGACCAGGCTTTGGCGGTGATGTACTGCTGGGTGTGAAGGATCGTCAGTCGGACCGAGGACTGCGCCGGTAGATGGGCATGAAAGCAGGACCTCGTGGACGCGGAGCCGACATGTGGGGTGCATGAAACGGTCGTGCATCCGGATTAGGAAGCTGGAAGAAGAAAATATAGACGTCAACTCTTCCTGTCAAATACACTGGCTTAGTTGCTTTCCAATCTCCGTGCAGCGCGCGTGAAATCCTCGGTGATGCGATGAAATGCTAGCAAAGAGTGCGGGATGCACTGTCGTTCGGCCAGAAAGGAGGTTGCAAGCTCCAGATCTGACCTCGGATCTGATTTTCGCGTTGCGGGGCATCGCAATCTAGCAAATCGTCGCACGGAAGTTAGATTAAAGGCGCGGGCCGGAAATACTAGTCTCTCTTGTGATCGTTATGTTTACTGTAGCTAGTATTGCTCTGGACGAGGACGTTATTGTACCCCGACATCTGCCCAATGGAAACGAGCCTCGGACATGCCACTATGAGAAGGTGTAGCACGCTGTAGATGCAAGCGAACATCGTGGATAGATGAAGTCGCGACATATAACGACGTGATGAGTGCGTGCATTGCTTTATAAGAACAGCGAAAGTTGGTTCTCTCTTTGTCCGCCTCCAGTGTAATTTGCCTCATCTCGCAGCTACTCTCATTGAGCAGCTTAGGATCCTCGAGCCAATATGCGACCTTCTTACAGTCTTCTTTTCGCCCTTGCGGCCTGTGTTCGAGGACATGGCTACCTCTCGTTTCCCATGAGTCGAACAGGACTCAATGCTCAATCCGGCGCCGATACCTGCCCGGAGTGCACGATCTTGGAACCCGTCACCGCATGGCCTGATCTAGACAGCGCTGCTGTTGGGCGAAGTGGTCCTTGTGGATACAATGCGAGAGTTTCGGCGGACTGTAGGTTTCGCCGACCCGAAGAACTCGGTCCCGTGCTGACGCCCCCTCGCAGACAACCAGCCTGGCCCAAGATGGGGTGGTCAGCCTGTCATTACCTATACGGCTGGCGATGTCGTAGACGTGCAGTGGTGTCTCGATAACAATGGCGACCATGGCGGTATGTTCGCGTATCGTATCTGCCAGAACCAGGCCCTCGTCGATAAGTTCTTACAACCGGGCTACCTTCCCACAGAAGCCGAGAAGCAAGCCGCTGAAGACTGTTTCGAAGCAGGCACGCTCAAATGCACCGACGTTGCCGGACAAAATTGTGGTTTCAATCCAGACTGTCAACAAGGTCAGCCATGCTGGCGCAATGACTGGTTTACCTGCAAAGGTTTCCAAGAAGGCAGCAAATGCCGCGGAGTAGACAACGCGCCCATAAACTCCTGCTTTACCAGCATTGCCGGTGGATACACTGTCAGCTCCAAGATCAAGATACCGAACTACACCTCCAACCACACATTGTTGTCCTTCAAGTGGAACTCGTTCCAGACACCGCAGATCTACTTGACCTGTGCGGACATCAAAATTGCAGGTACAGGTAGCGGAACCTCCCCGAAGCCTTCGACATCCAGCAAGCCTGTGATACCCACCACATCCACCAAAGCAGTTCCCAGTGCATCCGCAACTGGCTGTGCGACACCAGTCTCAACCGTTGCCGTTACCTTGAATTCGAAGAGCACAACTTCGGTTGGCCAGACGATCAAGATCGCCGGCTCCATCTCGCAGCTCGGAAGCTGGAATACGGCTAATGCGCCAGCGCTCTCTGCGGATAGATATACATCGTCCAATCCGCTCTGGGCGACGACGATCAATCTACCAGCAGGAGCAAGCTTCGAATACAAGTTCATTCGGGTTGAGAGCAGTGGTGCGGTCACATATGAGTCTGGCGCAAATCGTGCGTACACAGTGCCGAGAGGGTGTGAAGGAAAGGTGACGGTCGATACACAATGGAAGTAGTGAAAGTTAATGCTTCAGTATAGGTGCGAAATGAGGATGGTCGATATCGTTCGGTATTTGATGCCTAGTTCTTACTGTACCACGTGATCCTTAGATCATCTACCAACAGTATTGGCAGGAAGGTCAAGACCTTGGTATCGGAAGCTTTCGGTGCTTATGCTTCAGGAGAGTTATACAAGACACTCGCGATATTCAGTATTCATCGAATCGGCGTTTCAGCAATCTTGGAGTTGTGACCTCGATCATGGCCTCAAGGCACAGTAAATGCGGGCGTTATTGGCAACGTCTTTTCACCCGTACGCAGCGAGAGCGTCTCCAGAATTGTTGTTTTTGGTTCATCAGCATTGACCACATTCCCAGCTCTTATGCAAGGATAGACTTTCATCCCTTCACTCAGTGGCGTTATCTCATTTCGGGACCCAGGGCTTGTGCTGACTGGGGGAAACCACGAATCTCCTTGCGCAAAGTCAAAGATGAATTATATGTAAGTTATATAAATACATCCATCATGATTCACGTCGGGGTCGTCGGACGTATTGCAGAATGAATCGAAGAGCAGGCCTTGGCGGAGAAGTTGTCGTGGTACACACGTTATTTTTTGTCGACATTGTTCAAGGTCCTAAAGTGAGAGGGTTTAAAAGCGATGGCTTTTACCTTTGAGATGAGAACAATGTGATGAGCCTGATGGAGAGTGTGGAGAAAAGGTCAAGTTCCAACGCCTGGGCGGCCAAACTGCGGGGAAAGCTAATCTATAATGAGGCTTAGCTCGGCTGACTCAAATCTCCCGCCGCTCAGATAATCATGATCACAACAACGCCTCCGCCGTATACATACGTTACTAACGCGGGCACTGCATCTCACCAACTCGTTCGAGTGACGGTAATTTTCCGGCCTAATCTCTGTGCATTCGGTGGCATTGTGCGATACTGCCCCACTTTGTGTTGCTTTGCCTGTCGGTTGTGAGCATATCGTCGCAATTGTAGTAGACAGGAGCGGCGAGGCTTATTCATGTGAGCATAGCTTTGCGGATAACGGAGACGCAAAATGCATCTCAGCGTCCTTGTTTGGAACCGCTTACCAACAGTAAATCTCGGTGAGATGACGTTTTAACCCCTCACACAAGAAACGCCATGCAAGAGCTATAACCAGAATAGCAGGCCAAGCTTATATCTGCTGGGTATCCTGGTCTTGGACGAAGGATACATAGATTTGATCCGTGTTTCTGGAATGATTCCCTGTCCTTATTCAGGCAAGAATGGGCGTCATTATGCCGAATGCCGCAAGTACAGCATGCTCAGTGATAAGCACTTAGGCGATGATAGTTGTATAAAGCCGTCGTCAAGGGAGACACATCCATTGTCGCACCTTCATTGAGCGTTTCGAGGCGGAAGCGATCATGAGGTTCAAACTCAACTTTCTCTGGCTTTCGCTTGCCGCTGGTGCAACCATTCGCAGCCCAGTTGCAAGCGAACATGATGGATCCAGAGTCTACCGCGTCAAAGCTGGTCGACAGGCAACTTCCGTTCAGAAGAGATTGGCTGGAATAGCATCGAACACATGGGATCAAGCTCATGGTAACCTCGACGTCGTTGTTCCGCGTGATCAGATCGACGCATTTGAGGCTCTCGGATTGAACACCCGCATTATGCATTCTGACCTGGGAGAGTCAATTGCGAAAGAGTCCATGGTGAAGAGGAAGAACTGGAAGCGACAAGCGAACGACTCCCAGGATCCATGGTTTGACAGCTACCATCCATACGACGATGTACGTCTTAGAATTCCGTTCCAGGTCAACGTTGGCTGACTTTGTCGTTCAAACAGCATGTCGAGTGGTGGCGCGAGCTTCAAGCTTCGTTTCCGAACCAATCCAACTGGACAAGCTCTGGAACATCGTATGAGGGCAGGGACATCTTCGGGGTACATTTATGGGGAAAGGACGGACCAGGAAAGCCTGCAGTGCTTTTCCACGGTACCGTACACGCTCGCGAGTGGATCAGCGCACCGTAAGCAGGGCTTGATCTGATACAAAAACATTTCTAACAACATTAGCACCGTTGAATACGTAACGCAGCAGCTCATCCAGGGCTACAAGTCTGGTGACAATGCCACTCAGTCGTTCTTGGACAAATACGACTTTTACATTTTTCCCTTCGTTAACCCTGATGGTAAGAATTGTTATCCACCTAAAACTTTCATTGCGACTCATACCTCTAGGCTTCGTCTACACTCAAACGACGAATCGTTTGTGGCGCAAGAATCGCCAGCCCCCTCCAGCTGACGCAGCCAACCAGACCTGTTTCGGACGAGACATCAACCGAAATTGGGAGGCCTTTTGGGATGCCGACCCACGTGGAGCGTCGCCGGACCCTTGCTCGGAGGTCTACCGTGGAGTTCGACCTCGTGACGCGCCTGAGAACGCTGGCCTTGACGACTTCATGCGCAAGATCCGTGATACTCAGACCATCAAGCTCTACATCGACTGGCACAGCTACTCTCAGCTATTCCTCTTCCCCTTCGGCTCCAAAGAGACGTTGTATGCGCCAGAGCTCGGCAAATGGACGCAGGCCGCTGCGCTCATGAGTGAAGCTATCCGTGCGAATTCTCGAAATGCCACGACATTTACGTTCGGGCCTAGTGGCGCCGTCCTGTATCCAACTACGGGCTTTGCTGTTGATCACATCTACACCATCGGGCGTGCGGAGTGGGCATACACAATTGAGTTACCCGACTATGGCGACTTTGGCTTCGTCTTGCCACCGGAGAGGATCAGGCCGGCTGTGGAGGAACAGTGGGTTGGACAGCAAGTGCTTCTCAGCCTTCTCGACGAAGAATTTTTTACTCAGCCTGGCCCAGGCACTCTTACTCTGTAAGTAGGTATGGACGTTTGCAACCCAACGTCGCTTCGGACCTAGATACATCAACATGCCGCAACATCGCTTCGTTCAGCGTGCAATGGAGACATTGACAACATTAAATTTCTGCAGCTCTCACCTATTGGCGACGTGCTGCGCCTGCCAAGGTAATTTTCTCAGTTTTGGTGAACTTGTCAGGACGCAGGTCCGCACCCGCTACGCCATGCAGCCAAAAAGGAACGTATAATCGATGAACATCGATTATATGTGCGGAACAGTATATATTGTACAGGCCGCAGCCGTCGCACGAGGCTTTTCGCCTTACGTGCGCGCGTACGCCTTACAACAACAAAGTCCGTCGACGCGCTCCACATGAGATGACGCTAAGGCTTCAAATTGCTAGAGCAAACGCGCAGACAAGTGAAGGTGAACGCGACTCTCGTGGCAGCTTGAGGTGGTGAATTGTAGATGGGCGGTAGCATATACTCCGCATCTCGTCCTCACGCTCATCCTCATCGCTCACACGCACCGCTTGATCGGATCAACTAGTGCGGATGATGGGTGAGCTTCAGCAGGAGCAGTATTCGGACCTCATTTATCGTGGACGACGAGCCCTCTCCTTTCCTATCTACGAACCGCTAGACAAACCCGCCAACAACATGGGCCGTTCCTACCGAACGCTGTCGCCGAGACGAGAGCCATACTATGCTGAAGGTAGGTCTACTCTCCATGAGCGTCGTTTTCGAACGTCACTGACAGCAGCGCAGGCGAAGAAATAACCCCGAAGCTCAAGCTAAACCTCCGGCGTCCCATCATGATGGATACTCCGCCAGGCTCACCGAGTGACGGCTTTAACCCATCAGGAACACCGACTAAGCAGACGGTGTCGACGATAAGCACGTTCGGGCTTTTGACGCCTTGCACGCCTAACTTTGGCGACTTTTTCCGTCACACTCCAGCAAGTCCTGCCACTCTAAGCCGGGTTGACGATTCTCCTGTCGGAGAACAGCATGACGGCGACGTCGGCACCAATGTAGACGACGGTTACGATTCGGATGAGCCACTTGCAACTCAGTTTGACAAGCTGCAACAGCAGATTCGAGACGCTGAGCTCGCTGCAAGCCTTAGCGAAGAAGCTATTTCCGGTCGAAGCCGTCGGAGCACGCGCTTGGCACTGAAGGACGTTGTCAAAGGTAAGCTTTCATGTCTGATCTCGAGACTGTATAGTAACGTTTAGCTAGCCGTCCCCACCAAACCCGTCGAGGGCGCTGCAACTATCGAGTCGAAGAAGCCAGCAAGCCCCGTTGCACCGGCTCGAAATGTCTCTTCTCCAGAGTCGAGCTTGGCAGCAGATGCAGTTGTGCATCTTCCACCAGATGTCAATCCTGCCGTTCTCACGTTGGACTGGCAGCTCCAATACCCTCCTGGCGGCAGCACGCATCCCAGTTATCCATACCCGCAGATGGACCCCCGCCTGTTCTTCGATCCCGTGCACGTGCCCATCGTCGACGGTCTACCCAACGTCTTCCGCGTTGCGCCCCTACTCTTGCCGATTGGATGGCGCCATGTCTCATGGTCTGGGTTCTTGCCGATTGTGTTCGATCCGTATCAGCAAGCGTTCAAGCTGACTCCTATCGGACCGCTCCCACTCCCATGCGAAGAAGTTCATCAGGGCGGTTTGGCGAAGTATGTGCCGGGCGGCAAGGAACATCCTGAAGCAGGGCTGCTACCCGATGTCGTACCCCTTAGCGACGGCTTA
The DNA here is from genome assembly GCA_022559985.1 of Parastagonospora avenae f. sp. tritici 18332-5. Taxonomy (NCBI): domain Eukaryota; kingdom Fungi; phylum Ascomycota; class Dothideomycetes; order Pleosporales; family Phaeosphaeriaceae; genus Parastagonospora; species Parastagonospora avenae. The sequence continues at coordinate 52,235 of JAFJTR010000116.1, forward strand.
GATGTGTTGTACAACTTCGAAGGTGTTGATTGGACTTTGCCATGGCCAAAGGGCGGGAACTTCGACGGCTCAAGAGCGGACGGAATGTCTTCGGCTACAAGAGGCTACCCATCACCAACGTCCAGCGCGGGAGCACGGTCAGCAATAGCCAAGCCGGCAATCTTGCACTATGTCGAAGATCGAGACTGTCCAGACAACGTCATCGACATCCATGACGCTTGGCGCTCGATTGCTGAAAAATGCGATGCATCATTCTTCAGGTTTGAACCTACTTCAGGCAAGTCTTGGAAGAACACGGGCATTACAGCCACCACCAAGAAAATGAAGCAACCCATTGCGAGCCTCTTAGCCTCCGCCCTTGCCCAGACCATCGCATCGCCTGCCAATCCCATTGCGAGCTACCTGATCAAGCAGAACAAGAGAGAGTTTTGCCAGTTCAAAAGCGTCTCCCCACCTGTGCACGTCAATATAACGCTTCTCGGAGATATTGAGTTCACCCTGAAAGAGCTACTTTGCTTCTTTCCGTCACACTACATGTGGCGCAAGGGTGGCGACCGTCTCTTCAGGTCAGGTATGCCCAACGGAGACATCGCAGCCATGCTCAACATGACGCGTCAGCTTTCGGGCGATTCGAGCAAAAAGACAGATGCGATCAGCCGCGTTCTCAACTACGAGACAGCATCCGACGGTTCCGGCGAAAAGGTCCGCATTGTGCGCTACAATGATGAAACAGAAGCACACGGGTATACAGCGGAGGGATGGACTTTTGACGCGTGGGAGCTCATCGACTACCCAATCCTTGCTCTAGCACACGGCGTCGTCACTTTGCCTGAAGGTCCTGATGCCGGACCATTGACAGAACTTATCAAGTACTGCGAGGAGAATGGAAAATATAACGTCATGCTTGGTCAAGTGTCAGGTGCGCTTCAAGAGGCGGGCATCTCGTCACTGATCGAGTCGAGTGAAGGAACGTGTCCGGACAAAGAGGTGTTGCACAGGCATGCTGCAATGCTGAAGGAGGACAAGAAGAGGGTCAAGGAGACACTGAAGCGGTCGGCGGAGGAGGCTGGCAGCAAGCCTAAGAGAATGAAGTTCGAGTAGACGGCGACGGTGACGGTGCAGGATGACTAGATTTGGAAGCACCTCGGTGCTTGGCACGATGCGTTTGCAGGTGAGTTTGAAAAGATTTGAACAAATTCGGCACAACTTCACTCGCAAAGTTTGCAGCAGCTAGGTTGCAACATCCGCCATCGATTGGAAACCTTTACCCCATAGTTTTGCAATAAATTCAAATTGATGAAAACCGTGCGACCCCTTTCAATGAGTGTAAGGCATCGCATTAACGACACCAAGTCCGCAGGCCGGCGCAGGTGATGGACATCCACCCTTCGATCCGATATAACATCCAATGGCTGCAGCATGCTTCATTAGACATTTCTGTCGTCTGCGTCAGCATGTTCACACCATCGCAACACAGGTTCCTTACCTCGTTCTCGCTAAGCAAATTCATAGGTACGATCGGCTGCGGGCAATTGCACGGCTCTTTGAACGTCGGTGTGTGCTCATGATGATGATGTTTCGTCCTGTTGCCCCGATGCGTCTTGTTCGGCGGTGCATCCGCAGTCGGCACAAGGCTAGCCGCCGGCGCAGCCCACGGCCAGGGCTTCGCAGCGACAACAGTCGCGGAGACAATCGCAATGATTTCGAAACGCATGCTGATCGCTGATGCTGGACTCAAACGTGGTGGTGCTTGTCAGTGCGAAGAAGAGCCAAGATCACGAACCACAAATGCGGGATCCTACGACTTTTCTACATTTTGACAGTGCGCCACGCGGCTTGCAGGCTGTACGGGTGTCTTGCAGGCCAAGTACGCGGCTCAATATGTTTTGATGAATGTTGCATTTCGCGTTGCAGTAGAGCGGGCCACTGGGGACTAGGCCGGCTAAAGAGGCGCATCTCAATATAGCAATACGTGATCGATGTGCTGGGCCCGATTGGCGGACGGGAGGAATCTGGGGAAGAGCCTGTTCTCGATGCATTGTTAGCAGATGGGGGCGAGTTGTAACGGCAATAACGATACGAGGCTGGGCCTTTCGTAGTTCAGGATTCCGGTTCAGTGAATGCCTTTATTTCGAAGTTTGAAAGACGTCGATTCTTGAGTATAACTCCAGAGGTTCTAGATTGTGCAAGCGCTTTTCGTGGAGACGTTCTGTCGCTGAAAATACAGTCAGTACATTTCTTCTGAGGGCATCGGAAGACACCCTGTTGGCTTCCAGAAGTATGGATGTATCGATTTCCTTGTTTGATGATACGCGTCTCTATTCGCTTGCGCCATGACCTGACACGCGATGGATGGAGAGAAAGAAGCCGTGCATTTCACGTGTCGGTGAACACGCTAGCCTTAACGGCCACCAGATCAAGCTAGTGCATTCCTCGAGTCTCACGGGCATTTCGAGGCTTCAGCGCTTCCATCTCAGCACTCATCACTTATCGATGTAGACACAACATCTCGACTTCACATCTTCTTTCGTCTGCTCCACGATAGCGATCCCTGTCATCATCGGCGAAACCTAAATGTCTAGGGTCACCAATGCTATTGTCGCAGGGCAGCTTCGTCTCTCCAATGCGCACTCGACGTTGTTCTTACCCAGGTATCATGTTCAGTCGCCTAATGGAAATTGTATTTGCTGCTTTGTGTCGGCCATAGGGCTTATTCCTTGGCGCATGAGTGATGACCCAGGTTCCGTTTTCACCTAGGCCTGTTTCGGCCTAGCTCCTTCACCCTCTCTCTTTTGCGTATAGAGGCTCTCTCTCCCATAGCCTAATAGATTATGATTCTCCTCAACCTCTACGCTTGACACTTTGGTACCCCCCATTTTGCGATGTGTAGGGAAAGTATTTTTGCTTTCTTCGCTCCTGTCTAGGACGTTGCCCCTTATGAACGCAGCGCTGAAGCAACACAAGTCGATATGGCGCGAACACAAATACCAGCTTCGACACAATGCACCAATATCAAGAGCAAGGTATTCTCCGAAGCATTGTGCTGGATGCAGCTCTCTTTGTCTTGTGCAACCCTTTGTAGTTTCACCCTACCACCCTTCAGATTTTCACAATGTCTTTCAACCATTTTCAACAACGGTGCTACCTACTCGAGGTACTCATTTCACTTTCGCATGCGCTGTTGCCTTCGTGACAGTACAATGCCACACGCGTTGTGAATTGACATTTCTCTACCAATAATCGAACAATCCTATTCCTACAAAGCTTCCCACAAGAGCATCCCAAGCTCAAATTACATTTCCGCTCTACCAACCGAAAATAAGAGAAAACTTCACCGATCACCTAGCAAAGTTTTTCTATCACTGACCAAATCGAAAACGCTCAGCAACGATGAAATACACTCGTACTGACCGCTTAAGTTACCAGGAGCGTTCCATGTCTCCCGAGGTCTCACCTACACGTCTGGACTTTGCGCATCACGCGGCAGTGGCTTCACGGACTCAACCTGCACTTGCAGTTCTGCCATCACTGAAATTGGTATCTGCCCATGCCGGAACTTCGCAGCTCACACATGCAAATGTCTTGGGCATGCTGAAAGAAGCAAAGGCGGATGCTACGGAACGGTATGCTTCGACTCCCCACCTGCTGGACCTTCTCCAGCTGGCTTATGATGGACGTATCGATGACTGTAGAGCAAAGAGACGTGGGCCTGTTGAGATTCTGCGGTCATGTGCTCTCAATGAGCGTAAATTGTTCAACAGCTATAACATTCATCGCATGGGAGGCCTAGAGAACAAACTGGATCCTGACATCGAGGAAGATCTGGAGTCGTTCCCATTTCGCTGTACAGTCGTAACATGCGGCTTCCATTCACTGGCCGAGGATCTGAAGCCCATTCGTCAGTCAAATGCACATGCGAAGGCCAATGACGTGCAATATCGGAAACACGCTGCGTTTTCTGAGGTCCCACGCGCGGAGCTTACAAAGGACAAGACGGACAAGAACACCTACAACAAGCTGCAAGGTGCACCGCCCGCCAACCTCGCCTTTCCAGCCGGTAACTTCACTATTCCCGAAATTGCGGCATTCCATCCCGAAGCGATCAAGTCCTGGGATATGATTGACCGCTTCTGCGCAAATGGAGGATCGTCAGCCGTCTATACGGCTATGATAAATCACTACCGAATCATGCCTCGCGGCCCGGTGACAAACAACAGCGTCTACCGCATGATGAAGGGCCCCATGCAGAAGCGCGGAACTGTCGATGAGAAGTTCAAGGACTGGACTGTTGGCATTCACAACAATATCGAAGGCCTTGAAGAGGTCGATCCTGAGAGCATCAGCGTCACCGGCTTTCGTACCCCTATGGATGGCAAGAACCCATGCGTAGCCTCGCCAATCCCTATTCGGAATTTCGCCAATGGTATAAAGACGTTCCCCACTGGCCCCGATGCTTTGGATCTGACCCGCGCTGTCCAGTACTGCCAGAATCATCCGGACGAGCAGTGGGTGTACCCGACCGACTATGAGCGTCTTATCAACCTAATAGGTCCAGCCACGGTGAAGCGAGCTCATCTTGATGGTGCAGCTTTTGTTCGTTACACCACAATCAAGTTGGCTGCTGGCGTCAAGAACGTCGTCGGCCGCAAGCGCGATGGACGGGGTCGTCTGCAGAAGGAAGACTCGGAAGAGGAAGACTACCCAGATACTGATTCTGACGACGAATCCGATTCCGATATTGACTTAAACGCCATGGATCAGCGTGGTAACAAGCGCAAGGCTTTCTTCAATGTATCCGATGAATCTGACGAAGGTTATGAGTCTCGCAACACCTCAGGCAAACGTCCAAAGCTCGCGCCGCGACGTCTTAACAAGCAGTCAACACTGCGCATGCTCTCCGATGATGACATCGATTCTGAATCTGATAGCGAGCTCTACCAGGGCCCGAAGAAGATGAAGAAGATTGCAGAAGTTCGCCGCTCGGGACGCGCTACCAAAGTCACACAGTCGTACTTGGTTCATCTGGACGATGTGATGGACGAGGAGGAGTAAGACGATGACTATGCATTTGAACCTGCAGGCTCCGTATGAACCTTCAGGCCTGTGCCTCATTATTATTCCTGTATCACTTCACTATCGCAAAGCAAGTATCGCTGCCTTACGCGCACCACTAATGTGGTGGCCCGGCAATGTAGCATAGCACAATCTCACATGAAAAAGTCGTTAATTTCTTCACTTTATATAATCAAAGTTTACATTCTATACTGTTCTCTCACTCGTTATACGAGGCGGCTGCGGTGTGTCTGTGCATACTAGTATTTGCCTCTTCTGAAAATACCCCGCCTTCACCTTCACTGCTCCCCGTGCCAGGTCTTGGCGGCCGTGTCTATGAGTTTAGCGTTGACCCACGCTTTCTCTCACCACGACCACCGCAACTTTGATTCGCCTCAGCGCACAAAGCATACGTGCTCTAGCAGCACTATGGCATCCAGTAGGGCAAACTATTGTTGGCTCAACGACCGCTACAAGGCACCGGCTACCGCATCGCAACCGAGCCCGGTTTTTGAAGCAGTGCGCAACCATACTTCTGCTCATCGCGGGAACCTCGGAACCTCAGTGAAGCAGGCAATTGACTGTGAGCCGTACTACTCAAGCAAGGTTGACCGAGGTGTCACTAACACGAACAGCCAACGAAGAATCCTCCCGGTCTGCGGTCAACCCGTTCAAAGGAAAAGATCAAGCCAGAACTTGCGGCCCATTCCGATACCGTCAAGACAGAGCTTCAGATCGTCATGCTTGAGGTTTGTTTTTCTGTTAAACCTCATCTGAAACTCTACTGACCTTCCATAGCGCAGCCAAGGTCCGATTCAGCTCGCGGTTACCCTCTTCCGCCTCCACCTCGTGCGTGAAGTGATCAACAGCAAGCTTACGATCGCCTCGATGCCAAGAAGAGAAAGATTAACGAGGACAAGAGACAGATCATGGAAGAGCAGCGTCGCATCCAGATCCGGGCTGGCAAACGCCGAGACCAGCTCAAAGCAGCTCGCGAACTTGTGCGCAGGGCTGAAGCCGAAAAGCAGATTGCGCTTGCCAATGCCCGAAGGTACACTGGAATTCGCGCGATCCGTCCTGGTCGCTAGCTACCTAGGGAACGGCGCCTTTGAACTTTGTGGTGGTTGCTCGAAGTCTTGATTGCAGGTTCTTTGCCATGAATCGAACCCTGGATCGAACGCAGAGCAAGGCACCCGGGGAGCATTACGGCGCACAGCCTTTATGGATGGTCTGATCTTTTCAGCTGTTCTTATCGAACACAGAAGGCGCTGTGCTGGTCTCACCATTGTAGAGTAATTATCGAGATACTATGGTATCAGAGAAAATTGATGCCTTCATCAACTTGCCCCAGTATCTTTATTAAACTTGTGACTCATGATTCTCATATGTAATCAAGCGGACAATCCCAGATTTTTCTACAGTCCGAAACAGGTCATCTTGATCCACTATCGAAAGCAAATCCATACGGCTGATAGCACCATGTGCCCCATTCCCACAGAGTTGGAAGACTTCGTTGTGGACGATGGCATGTGCGATTGCTGGGGCGATGCAGACTACGAGCCAACTGAAGAACTGAAGATTCTAATGAGCCAATGCGAGCGCGAACATCTCCAGGATGAAGAATCAGGTACAAAATTTGAAAGCGATCGTTAGAATTTTGCTGATTGTGACTTCTATAGAGCTGGAAGACTTCGAGATCCCGACACCGCGCAAGGCCAAGTCGTTTCAGCAGCGTCTGGCGGAGAAGAAGACGCGAGAAAAGCGGTTGGCCATGGCAAAGGAAGCTCGTCGCTGGCATATGAATCAAGAACTCTCCGAGATGCAAGTGCCTACAGCTTGGTCACCTTCCACTTCCACTCTCAGGAAGAAGAAGATGGCCCCTCTACCGAAGATCTCCCCGCTGCGATTAAACTCCGCCACTGCATTAAGGCAGAAGCCTGAGGCAATTCAAACGACACGCCGGGGCGTTTTCCTGCAGTATGGGAGCGATCGTAGCGAGGATCCATCGTTGAGCTCGAATAGGTTCAAGACACCCACAAAGAGCAAGGATGCGGACACGATGTCGGTGAGAAGCGTTATGAGTACCGTTACGCGTCAGAGGATGCTCTATGCGCTTGAATGGGACTCGAAATGATACCTGAGAGATGAATTCATGGTCGAAGTTCGGGACGCGAAGCTTTTTGTCGGCGTTTGTCAGTGATTTAGAGTTGCGCAATTAAGAACGAACGATTCCTTCAGGATGGAAATACTACCTTTGCCAGTAGCATTTCGATTGAGCAAACGCCTCTGGCGTAAGGCCTCGGAGGCAAGAGAATTGTAATAGTAATTTTTCAAGGTAGGTGAGGCGACATTTCTGCGAGCGATCGCGTCCTTCACCGCGACTATAGCTCATCAACAGTAGCTCATTGAATCAACATGATAAAACGATACTAATCATTCTGTAGGTGACATGTGTCCGTGTTTACGTCGCCGGGAACTTCTTTTAAGCTTCCTAGAGGTTTTCGCAGTCTCATCATGGAAGCTATGATCGAGAACAGCAACCAAATGGTAGAGATCGCTTGCGACGTGTCATCTAGCAAGCACTGACAATTACCCTTGGTCACATGGTCTACTCGTTGGGTGTGCGGTAGCAAACGGCCGTCACTGAAGTTTGGTACAATGACACTAGGCTTACAAGCTAAGAGGCACAATTACCTGCGGTACCATGGGTGAGACATGGCTAGGCAGTACAGGTCAATAGAAGCATTGAGAAAGATCTTATATGCATATAAAGCGCTCACCCTCACCACTGCAGCTGAGAATCTCCTGGTTTATCGCGCCGACACTGCAGACCTAGCTACTGGGTTGAACAAGCTAAGCACGCCTCCAACAAGACACACAGCATCCGACCGACAAACTTTGCTAAGGATACCGAGTGTAGCAAAGACCGAGAACATAACTTCCACGTCGCTGAAGTCAGCCTGAACAGCATAAGCTTGGCAATATGAGTTATTTTTACAGACCTCACAGAATCCCAATGACTGCAGAGACAAACATGCGGCCTTCCACAGATCGCACGATAGATGCATCCTTCAGACGACAATCTTTTGATCACATTCGAAGGTGCCAAACTCAGCCTGACCACATAGCGGTTGGTGTTCCACATCAGAGCGAGGGAATTGCATCTAGCGATCACCAGGACCACAATGCCGATATTACAAACGACTGGTATCAGGAATGGAGAACAGCATCCAAATACCCGCTCCCTTCAAATATCAGGCCTATAGGTATCTTTAATGAGCCAGCATGGGGTCATCAAAATGCTCCTGAGTGTAGGCCGAACGAAGCCTGGCTCGACCACCACTATCCTGACATGGTGCCGGAAGGGCGCGTGCAGCGAAACTTGAGAGTGGCGCGTGAAGAAAGGCGCTATCTTGAGGAAGATTTACAAAGTGCAGTAAGGCAGACAGAACGCACTATGGGCAGACGGGATGTGACAGAGGCCGCGTGAAGGTCGAATGTGGTCGATTTGACTGGCGACTCACTGGACAAGGGCAGAGATTTCTGGATTATATGTACGGACCGCACACAGATTGAGAGATACAAACTAACATCTTTGACCGGTGACCACGACTTTGGCATGTACTATAGGTCTTTTCACCACGACCCAAGCTCTCGCCAGGATTCACCCGCACAGCATTTCGATCATTACAGTCTCTCGCTTCCTACACACCACAAATCAAGGACCAATTTCACGCGGCATTCTTATAGTATCTGCGCCGATGACATAGTGCATCCGTATCCACGTTTTACGCCAGGGCGACGGTCGCTGTACGACTACAGCCAGCCTGACTCCGTCCATAGGCGCAGTGCAGTGAATCAACCTGGTGACTACGCACCGCAGGAGCCCAATCGATACATGTTCACACAGTGATCAAATCGCCATAGTAAAGAAACAAGGCTTCTATCTGTCACTTCACTATCTCCCGACCCACTAGCGCGTTCCTCAGTATACTAAACCGCTCTGAGAACTCTCCCTCTAGTCTACTATCTCGACCAACATCCCCTCATCACAACTCGACTCTCTCCACCCGCTCGCAGTATCGAACACGTCCACGCGGCATACGCAGAAAAAACCAAAGCGCGTTTCGGTTTTAAGAGGATGGATCCCTCAAATCGACCCCACTCCACGGACCAAGGCCGTTCGAACGGTGTTTGGCCAAAGCAAGAAGAAATTGGAGGTACACATCGTAGCATTCACGGCTCTCTGGGCAATCCAAGCGCCACCGGTGGCCAGCAGATGGCTCTTGATCCCGTATATGGTGGCCATCAAGACTATGTCGTGAACTCCGCACAACCTCAGCCCTTGCGCTTGGATGACACCACTGCCGCATTCAGACTTCAAGATCAGCTTACTTCTGCTGCCGCTGGAAAGATTGAGGGCGAAATTACCAAGGCTCTGCAAAATGCGATCGGTAATCCCTACCTACAGAACCAATCTATGGTCGCCGCGAATCAACCCACGCAAGTCCGAACACCCTTGAGCGAACCTTACCTACAATCTAAGCCGGACTACATATACAACATGCCTGGAGGTACGTTGCTCAACTTCACGCTTGTTGAAGTGATTGCCTTGTTGGTCAACTGGTTCAAGGTGTATCCTGACTTGGCCGAACGCTTCTTGAACAACGGTCTCACTTCGGGAACACACATGATTATCCTGGAGGAGCATCGCAATATCTTCATGCTAGAGAAGGACCGCAACCGTACCAAGGACCTCATCTCTGACGGCTATCGTCGCTCGATGCGCAAGATCAATGAGGCTTGGACTAAAGCTAAGCACAAGAAGCCGCAAGGCTGGGATGGCAACGCTCTGTCGGTGAACCATCTCACTCACGAAAAAGGTGGCAAGGCTAGACCGATCCCTATGAAAGTGCTGATGAACGATATCAAGCATCTTCCACAAGGCCATGACGCCGGAGATCTCACTCGCGCTCTTCAGTATGCCATTAGTAACCAGAAGCGTGGTCCTAACGCGGAATTCCTCGATTGGCTCTTCCCTGATGATCTTCATACCATTCTTGGTCACATCGGTTACACTACGATCACACTGAACCACCTTGATGAAGCCGCCGTCGCGCGATTCGACACGATTTGCAAGCAGAAGGAGCAGCTGGACCGCAAGCGTCGCCGTGAAGCGCAAGGAAAGGGGATGTCTCCACCTCATTCGAAGCGTCAACTCCGTGGTGAGTGTGCTGGTGACAACGACCCAAACCAGTCTATGCCGCAGCCAGCTGTACCTGGACCAGTCTTTCAATCATCTGCGCAGGGTGCTCTGCCTACCCTTCTATCTACTGTGCCAGCTCCATCCGACATCGTGTTTCGGAGCCGCTCGCGCTTGATAGCACCACAGCATGGCGCTCAGATTCCTCAGCCATTATCTCGGCCTACGGGCTATGCTTCAATTGATCCCTCGCTACAGGACGACAATGCAGTAGAAGAGAATGGTGTGCGTCCAAATGCTGCGTTCGCACAACAGGCCGAGAAGGCTACCATCCCGACGCTGAACATGCCTGTTGCATCGGATCTCGCTGCCAAGCAGCACACCTCAATGCAAGAGATCGATACACGTCCAGCTGCTGCGTTTGCTCATCAAGCAGATAAGGCCGCTACCCCGGCGCTGAGCATGCCAGCCGGATTGCGTCTCGCTACCAACGAGCCCAACCCCGACTTGTCCAACTGGCCCAACCAGTCCACTCCGATGGCTCCTCCTCCAAACATCATATCTGTTCAGCCGTCAGCCGCTGGAGATACCTTCATGTTCGCTCAAGAAGATTTCGACATCAGCGTAGAAGAGATCGACGCAATCATAGCCGGGAACCAGACCCACAACTTCGACAACCTGCTTGAAGGTCCGTTCTCTGATTTCCTGCCAGAATCTTTGGCGGAGATCACGCAGGAGTACCCGACTGCGTATCCGCTCGATAAAGTACTGAGCGAATGCGCTGAGGCCGATGATCTCGAGGATGACAGCGTTGTCGCTCGTGCTGCACGTTGGTGCCGGGATCCTACTAATTTCGCTCAGCGTTACACAGTGCGTGATCTAGGCTTTATCGTTACGCTACAGGACCTTGTGGAGGATGCTGTGAACAATGTGTTTGATGGATCTGTGGAGCAGGTAATCCTTTGGGAAGGCACAGGCGAGCCGACGTAGCAACTTTGTGTAAGCGAGTAGTTGCGTAGAATGATATCACTAGGTTGTTCCTGAAGGATTTTCAGGACAATTGTGAATAAAATTGATGGAAATTGTCAAGAGCGTTGCTCATGATACAGTGTTTGTGGTGTGAGATTGTGATGTCTGATGTCGTGATAGTATTCAAACCAGACGAGGATCTAAACGCAATTTTTAGTCTTGCTCAGCTTGACGTTGATAGGTAAGATGGGCTTCTAGTCCACTACCTGCTTGTGGTACCCATCCTCTGGTTCGATTCCACTAACACAATAAGAGTCCGAAATTAGCGCCAATCGGTACTTCGTCAGTGTCCCTGTGCAGAACAACATTCAAAATCCAGAGAAGTATCTAGTTCTCGGATTGCTGTATAAGTACCGCTCACTTACCCAGCTCTTTCCACAACCAGGAACCCCGTCTCTTCATCCCGCTCAGAATTTGGCCGCCACTTTGGCATTTCCATCAGCCTGTTCTACTCTCAGCATCGCCTCATCATCAGCCATGGCAGAGATCGTAGTGATCATGAGAGGCGCCGCCACCGCTCAGAATAGAAAGAGGAAAGTGCAGGAGCAGAGATGTCGTGCGCCTCTAATCGATATCCACACAGCCGTGCCAAGTTCCCAACCTCTTCTCCAACGGCCTCGTACCAGCGGGATCGGTAACATACTCAACGATGCCGACGCTTCTATCATCCAAGGACTCAAATTCTTGAACCAATATCTTAAACTTTTGAGTATCGGGATCGTCCACGTAAAAGGAAAAATTCCAAGGTTCTCGAAGTAGTCAACGCCTCATCATCACGACTACACCAGCTTCCTGTGGAGGTATTCCAGCACCTCGCAGCATTTATGGAACCAGAAGATGCGTTAGTTCTCTCGATTACGTGTCGGTGGTTCGCCGCAGTGCTTCAAAAGCAGGTGGACACGTCGATCGATACCAGATGGGCCCTTAGACGGAGGTGGTTTGCGGAGCGATGGAAAGAGATTGCTGACAATGAGAGGATCCATGTACCTAGCGGCCAGACGATGCAATATTATCGTTGTCTCAGCGCGCACCTCTCCAGGGAGTTCAGTATACAGGAAAGAGGGCGCAGTGCACATGTCCGCTGGTGTCTCTGGGGACCGGAAAAGAGGACGATGTTCAGACGAAGTAGAAACGGCGCTTGAGTGGACACTACCAGCTCGGGTGGTTGCTACTTCCTGGAGCAGCGAGAGACAACTCCCACGCTCTTTCCGTCTCACAAGCCATCGAAGGTTTCCAGGAACTGCCATTCCACCTCCAAAGCTGACCTCTACTTCGACATGGCTGCGGATGGCGTGCGAAATTGCGAGAAACTCTACGCTAGCGCTATTATGCGTCATATGACTGGTATCGAACATGACGTAGTCGCCGTGGTGGCATGGATGGATGAATGCAGCATCATGATTCACTTCGACGGCTTTTGAAGACGCTTGTTGAGAGTTAGGGGCATCGACAGCCCCCACTTCAAGAGCTTTTGAAATGACCTGCCTGCATTCAAGTCGCTGTTGAGTATACCACTGGTCAGTAGCGCGTGGATGAGACCATACAGCCACTCCCATCAAACCGCCATCGCAAAAGCAGCTGAATCAGCCTCAAATCTCCACTTCCCACTCCACACCAGTATCCTCCTCCCACGCCCTCCACTCCTCCCTCGCCCTCTTCGCAAAAACCTCTTCGCCCAAACTTCCTCTCAGAAAGTCCACCAAACTCGTCCGCCTGGTGCACCACTCCCAATACCCACCCCCCTCCCTCTCACTCCCCTCAGCAGCCAGCCACGCCCCCGTCCTCCCGCCCTCATCTGCCTGCACACCGACAAATTTCTCAGTCGCCTTAAGCACCGCGAAGCCTGGATTCGTCAACCACACGCGCCAATCGACGTCGAATTTGCTAAAGATAGGCGAGGCGGTGAAGCCGGGCGTGAATGCGTGGGCGCTGCGCTGGGAGCCGGTGGCGGAGAAGTGGCGCTGCAGGAGCTGCGCGAAGAGGACTTGTTGGGCTTTTGAGTGGACGTAAGATGGCCCAGACGACTTCACGAGGTTGAGCTTCTCAGAAATGAAGGATTTGAGTTTCGTTAGGAGGGATTGGGAGGGGGGTTGCGGGGGTTGCAGGATCAGGTCGGAGGCGAGGTGTCCGGTGCTGGATGTTAGGACGATGCGTGCGGTATCGCTGAGATGCGTTTCGAGTAGTTTGGTCATCAGGAAGGAGCCGAGGAAGTTTGTGACTATGACGAGATCCTTGCCGTCTGGAGTCGTGTTGGAGACGTTTGGGGGTGGAGAAGCGATGCCGGCGTTGTGCACGAGCATGTCGATTTTAGATCCGGATTCCGACCAGCGGGAGCAGAATGCACGCACGGAAGACATGTCGCTCGTGTCGAGTTCCCAGCAATGGAGGTTTCCGGTACAGCTTTCGCCGATGGCGTTGATGATTTCATTGATTGCTCTGTCTCCGCGTTCGAGGCTGCGACATGCGAGATACACTGTTGCGCCTTGCCTTGCTAGTTGCTTTACGATACTAAATCCAATACCGCTATTCCCACCCGTCACGATTGCGATTTGACCACTCAAGTCGCGCTTTGAGATTGGTTGAGGGGTGTACAGCTTGGCGAATACCAAAGCGCTTAACGACTTGAAGAGAGAAGAGTAGAACGATGCGTAAAGACTGAGCGGTGCCATCCTGAATAAAACTGAGAGGAAGTTCGCAACCTTGTTCCACTCTTCGTTTGCGTACGTTCGTCCTAAGTATATTGGGGAATGCGGCGTAGTCGTTGGTGGCCTAACGCCCCGAAGCAGTAGCGACGACGCTAGCGCTAATATGACGTGATGATCCTGAAGCACATTGGCTGCGTCTTCAATAATTAGATGCTTCGTGTAGAAACTCAAACTAAATTCGCATTCGCAAGCCTCGCATGGCTAGCTGAATATAGCTAGTCGTTCTCTACACAATCCTCATCCCGTCTTTCTCCATTCCTCCGACCGTGGGGTGCATGAAATACTGCCGACGACTGCAGCAACCCCCTATGCATCATACGGGTTCCATTCCCTATCGAAAAATGCTTCATCCCCCTCTAAATTCCTCTCAAACTCTCCTTCCCACCTGCGATACTCCACCAAAGACTTCCACGGCTCCACCGGCCTCCTAGAACGCGACCTGGGCACGGTCAACAACATAGTGTAAGGATTGGTGATGCTCCGGTCCACGTCTCCATGATGCCCTTGAGCAACGGCCTCCACACGACGTCTGGCGTAATCGAGTGTCTGACTGTGGTTCAGACGGTCCAAGGCTTCTAAGTTCCTGGTCGCCCGTGCGATGGAGTAGAGGCGGTTGGAACGCGCAGTGAGGAGGGCAAGGGAGTCGCGGGCGGTAATGTAGTGAATTTCGAAGCAGAGTCATGCGTGGGCGAGATTTGAGGGGGAGGCGTTCGTCATGACGGATTGGACCATGATGATAGATGGGTGGGGTCGATGGCATTGGGCGAGAGCATGGTGGGCGTTTCTTATGTCAAGGGATGCGCAATGTGAGATGTGCTGTCGCGCTGCGCTGTTGGTGATGATCCAAGTTCAAACGAATGACGGTGTACATTTTTCGTCATGCCCCGGCGGATAGAGAGAAAGGCATCAGAAGATCATGGCTGCCGGATGAGGTTGCGTTGATATCGTGTGACCCAGATAGCTCGTCGCTGTTTTTCACAGCCTGTGTTTTGGTTCGCAGTGTTCAGTCACACCGACCCCGTCTTCACACATCGCTATTTCGTTTGCAAGCCACCAAACTGACAATCCGATCCGCGTGTTTTACCCATCTCACACACTACTCTTCTTCCACAGCAGCCAGCACAAATCCAAGTTAGCGCTCTCCACACCATGCCGACAGATGAATACGGTCAGACGCACGCTGGCACCATCGGCCTCTTCGACGACGCCGACGAACACGCTGCCACCACCCTGCGCGCCGAGCGCCGCGAGCGTCAAGACCTTGAGTCACAAATCCGCCATTTCGAGCGTCGCGCCGGGCGACAACATCACAAAGAAGTCCGAGCCGCAGAAGGGAAATCGAAGCTACCTTTATGGCTGGCGAAGATATTTCGTACCGACAAGAAACCAAGTGATGGCGGCGACAGAGCGATAACAATTACAGAGGAGTGGATTGTGGTGCGCAGGCCAGTGACACCGGAGCCCGAGTATACGGCGCAGGACATCGATCCAGTGGATTCGTTGTGGCTGAGGGAGTGTGGAATGGTGCGGGTGAAGTCGGACGATGCGGGTGGATGCCATATCGTGCCGAAGAGCAGTGTCCAGAAGAGTGACTGAGTCAAGGCGTCCAAAAGTCCTGCTGCTGCTTACATTTCCTTTTGTTGTGCGTCTCGCGTTGACCGATTTCTTGTTCCAGGCAGCCAGGATTCCGTATGCGCATGTAATTTTTGAATCGGCCGGAGTGCTTCGTAATGTCCATTTCATGATCGCATGGGTATCTCAAGAATGTAAAGCCCGCAAAGAGTCGAGTTCATCATGCATTTCCAGCTCTTGTAAGGTCGCGAATTACTCCAGGACCCCTCAACGCGACCTCCCCACACTCATAATCTTGTCCTCGACCTTCTTCAGCAACAACTCCTTATCCTTCACCGCCTGCGCCCGCTCATCCTCCAGCCCCTCCAACTCCTTCTCCAGCTCCTTCATGCGCGCAACCTGCTGTTCCTCGCTAATGTTCAGCCCGGGCAAACTCGCAATCAGCAGCTCCACTTGCTGCTGCTTGAGCACAATGTCCCGGGAAAATTCCTTGAGGTCTTGGTTGAACTGCTCGGGCGAGATCTTCTCGGGCACTGGAGGCTCAGCGGGTTGTTGTGGGTTGGACTGCGGGTTCTCGGAGGCGGTCTTGCCTTTGATCTCGGGCATGGTGTCGACGCGGTATTGGCCGGGAGGGACACTGGGTGGGGCTTGGAGTACAATGTGTGCGATTTGACGTTGCATCATGTTTAGGAGCTGGCTGGGTCAGCTGGTGTTGTGAGTTTGAGTGCATCGGGGCGCATACAGCGTCGAGCTCATCTTGGATCTGGGTGAGTTTGTCGCTCATCTTGGGGGTGTATTTTACGGTATTCGTAGTATTACTGAGTATGGTACGTAGATGTTGGCGTAAGAACGGAGTCGTGTCAGATTCAGCGCAATGTTAGGACGAAAGACGTGGAATGCCGAGATATGGCGGAGCTCTCTATACCGTAGGGCTGAGCTAAGCTAGCGCGTTACCGAAAAGTTACGCGACTTCATCTCTCTCTACTGTGATTCAATACCACCAGTGCGTCACTCACTGCGCCCTGCACCGCGTCTTCAATTCACAGTAATTATGTCACGAATACGTTCTCGCAATTTGATACCGTAATGCGACCCTCTCTCCGCCCGCCATGGCCCATCAAAACACAGCTCCTCCGCTGGCACCCCCGTGCTCCGCAAAGCATCCCGCGGCGCATCGCAACCACTTCTGCTGCCAATGCCGCCCCGATTGACATCCCTAGTCTGATCCTCTCACCTGGATCCAAGCACCACAACTCGCTCTCTTCATTTGTCGAATATGCAAAGCAGCGGAAACTTAGCGAGGCCAGCACAGTCTATGTCGGCACCCACTACGAATACACGGCCGCCTTGTCGCTCCTTCGCCTGGGCTTTTCTCTGCTGCGCGTCGGTGCCAAATCAGATGCCGGGATAGACCTCATAGGCCACTGGATCCTGGCTCCCCTCCACGAGCCTCTGCGCGTTATCATCCAATGCAAAGCCCGCACCATGTCCGTCAGCCCCTGCCACGTGCGTGACCTTGAAGGTTCCTTCCCCGGCGTTCCCCCCTCGTGGCAAAACCAAGACGTCCTGGGCCTACTCATCACCACGCAAAAAGCCACAAAGGGCACCCTCAAAGCCCTCGGCGAATCCCGCCGTCCTATGGGCTTCATCATGATCTCGCACGACGGGCGAATCCAGCAGTTCGTCTGGAACCGCGCCGCCGCCGAGCGCGGGCTGGAAGGTGTAGGCGTCACGCTTCGACACACGCCTCACGTTCATTCCCCACAGACCGATCCACCTCCCCAGAAACCCTCAAGAACCCCACCGAAATCAAAACCTGCAGGCACCCACAAGGACATCCAGCTCACCTGGCTCGGCACGCCCATCTTCCCGGAGCGTGAAACCCTCGACGCCGACACGCTCGCCCTCATGCGCCAAATCCACCCCAAACCGCCTTTCCAATATTATCAAAATCTCGAAACAAGAAGCTTGTCCTCGTTTGTCAAAACCGCCCTGCGCGATCCCGAGCCGCGCGGCGGCATGGTCAACCTGGAGCCAGAGCCGGTGAAGAAGGTTACGAGACGAAGGAAGCCCAAGGGGAGTGATATTGAGCCCAAGGTCACGCGGTTGGCAAGGCCGAAAGGTAGGCCGAAGGGGAGCAAGGATGGGCTCGAGGCTGACAGAAGGCGGAGGGGGAGGCCCAAGGTGAAGAAGGATGGGCCTGTGGCTACGCCACGGGTGACGGGGAGGCCGAAGGGGAGGAAGGATGGGCCTGAGGTTAACAAAGGGGGGAGAGGGAGGCCAAGAGTGAGGAAAGATGAGCCTGAGGTTACGAGACGGGGAGTGGGGAGGCCCAAGGGGAGTAAGAATAAACCGAGAGGGCAGATGGCTAAGGCGTGAGGTGCAGTACTTATGGACGACCAGTGCCCCAAATCAGTTGTAGAGGCGGCATTTTGAGTTGGAGAGGGACGCATGAAATGGGGTGGAGAGCGTATATATACTCGTGAGATTTGATACCCAGGACCAACCATCCAAAACACTATTCAGCACGAAAGCAGAAGAGACGGCTAGCGATAGATCAGCACAAGGACATGCTGCACAATAAAGACTTTGAACATTCAAGACATTCTATAAATACATGCTTCAAAACCACGCGTACTTGTACACAAGTCCCATCCATCATATAAACACCTCCCTCCTCCAACGCCCCTCAAGAAACCACCAGCTCCACTCCACCCCATCCTAATAATCAAACCGATCCGGCAACACCAACGGCGCGACCAGACTCCACGTATAAATCCCATAGCATACCCACGCGCTAATGATCTTGGCCCAACTCGCCCAATAGGTTCGTCCCACAGGCACAAAGCTCTCCTGAACGTCCTTTTCGTCAAAGTTCGTCGTGAGGAGGGTGGCCACCCACGTGGTACTGAGGAAGAAGATGATGTGGAAGAGCGTGTAGTTGTACTGCGTAGCGTTGCGCTCGTCGTCGCGCGGATTCTTGACGGGGCCTTCGTCTTCGTCGTCTGAGTCGGAGTCGTCGAGGGCGGAGGCGGGGAGCGAGCCGGATTCGACGGCGGCGCGGAGGGCAGCTTGGCGCATGTCGCGGCGGGATTCGGGCTGTTGGGTTACGAGGCCATGCTCGTAGTCGTCGGTGCCGACTTGGTTGTAGCCGTTGCCGTGCGGGTTGCCTTGGGAGCCAAGTGCGAGACCGTATGTGGCCGCGCGGGTGGTGGTATAGGCGACGGTGACGAAGGTAACGATGGCGCCGATGATGATGGTGGCTTTGCGGGTGCCGCGGGCGCGGATGAGGGGGTTACATTGGTGGTCGTCGGGCTCCATACCCACAGCGGAGAGGGTCAGGTATGTGCAGTAGACGGCGACGATGGCGGACTGAGCGAGTCCAGCGCGGGGGTTGACGTTCTGGACTTCGGGGTGGATTGAGACGATTGACGAGACCAGGAGGAGAATCAAGTTGATCTAGACATGTTAGTATATTTGCATGTCTGCGAGCAGTCGACTTACAGTAATGGCTGCCTGGTTCATACCACATCCGCTCCGGGCAAAGAAGATGTACATGACAATGGTCATGGCGAACGAGGCCAGGTACATGGTCAGGGCAGATCCGACCAGCATGCCCGTCCACACCCTCGATTCGGTGACCTCAATCTTCTCCTGGCAGTATTCGGCCCAGTTGTGTGCTAGATCCACTAGCAAAATGAGACCAATGAGCAGAAACAGGCACGCGCCGATCATGGCAAAGTAGTTGCCCCATACGATGAAGAATGTGTTCGGAATGAAGAAGGTCAGGACAATCATGCCAATCCAGCCGAGTATCTTTGGCGCCCAGAATCCGTTCTGGATGGGCGCGCGACCGTCCTTGGAAGACCGTACTCCGATGAGCATGAGCGCCATGAGGACATGGAAGAAGCCGAGGGCGAAGTTGATGCGCTGCACCGCAACATATCCGTAGCACTGCTCGCCGTGGCATTTGATGTCGACGTAGTCCAGAGTGAGGTGGGCCAGTTTCTTCATGGCCCAATCTGTGAGCATGATCCAGGATACGATCGAGTTGATGAGGAGGATGAGCGCGTAGGCGATACGAGTGGCGATGCTTCACGTTGTCAGTGTGTGTACTTCATTACCAGATATTCCACACACCTGTTCCCGCACTTCCCTCCGCAAGAGCCCATAACGGCGCTGCATGTCGCAGCACCGCAGCAGGAGGCGGCAACGCTCCATACCTGTCGCCATCAGTATCGCGCAGTCACGTGCGTTCATCCTACATACCGTCCCCATGGCGGGCATAGCCAGAAAAGGCAGTGACAACAATGCGCCCATAATCGCGATGTCGTGTGTCGTGTGGTGGTGTTGAGGCGTGGGTTGTGCATGCGCATGACGTTCCCAGCACCTGCGCGCCTCGGCGGCTCTTCTCGCCAAGCCCGGCACTGTTATCTCCGATCAGACGCCGTGATCGTCCCAACTCCACCAGGATGCCCACCATGTGTCGTCCATGTGTCGCTTGAGCCTCTCCCTGTGACTGCTCGACGATAAGCTAGATAGACGTTCCTTTTTGCCCGCTGCCCTGCTTTGTTCCTCTCCTGCGCTCGCACTGCCCATCTACCTCCCGGAACCTCGTCCCGACATAGTTGCGACTTGCGCGAATTTATAGCTTCGATACTCGATGATCTCGCAATTGCGATAACACAATATCCCTGATGATCACCATGGTCGCCCAGGAGGAAGTCACCACCCACAAGAAGACGCGTATCATATCGGTCGTTGCTGCAACAACGATTGCGCTTGCTTGCGGGACGAATGTATGTCACTCCAGTGAAGAAGACGATAGTAAGCTCATGTTTGATAGTATGCCTACTCAGCATGGGCTCCTCAATTCGCCGACAAGCTTCAGCTATCTGCTACCCAAAGCAACATCATCGTACGGACACTCGAACCTCTGCCAACTTCCATCATCTCACGTTCAGTAGGGCACGGCTGCGAATCTCGGCATGTATGCTTCGGGCATACCCATGGGCATCATAACGGACAAGAGAGGACCACGTCCTGCGGCAATTATTGGCATGGTCACGCTGCTGGTCGGCTACTATCCCATCAAGCTCGGTAGGATGAAATACTTCCAACTGTGTTATGGCGCTGACTGTTGGTAGCATACGATGAGGGTCCGGGGGGCATGAGCGTGGGATTGATATCATTCTGCTCCTTCCTCAGCGGCGTTGGCAGTTGTTCGGCATTCCAAGCCTCACTTAAGACGGCAACCCTCAACTGGCCGACACACCGTGGAACAGCCACAGCATGCCCGTTAGCTGCCTTTGGTCTCAGCGCTTTCTTCTACACTGTCATTGCTGGTTTCGCGTTTCCTGGCGACACTTCCGGACTGCTCATGTTGCTATCTCTTGCAACATCGCTTCTCGTCCTCGTTTCGATACCCTTTTTGATCGTCGTGGACCACCAGAAAGGGGCCGGCTATGCCGCCCTACCCTCCAGCGAGCATGGTCGACGAAACTCAAACCTGCTCCACCGAGCAAAGTCGCATGGTACTCGGTACAAGGCATCTGCTGTACCAGAACCTGAGAATAGTAAGCTCTATCTTGTTATTGCACATACCCCTTCCCCCGTCACCTGCCAACCACATCCGCAGACGAAGACGACCCGAGCGGTCCCTCCACTGAAACATCATCCCTACTATCAGTCCCTGGAGACATTGTCGATGAAGACGATGCGGCAAGTAAGAAGTCGGCTCACTCACACTATATAGATGTCACAGGACTAGCGTTGCTTTACAAGCCAGACTTTTGGCAGCTTTGGGTTTTGCTGGGCTTGCTCACTGGTGTGGGACTAATGACGATCAAGTGAGTGAATACGGAGGCGTTCCGCATGCAACTTACTAACCCTGGCAGTAACATTGGCCACGATGTCCAAGCACTCTGGAGCCACTGGGACCCATCCGTCGGCAAGAAATTTGTCGCAGATCGCCAGCTATGGCACGTCTCGATATTGTCTGTCTGTTCCTTTCTCGGACGCCTCTCATCTGGCATCGGCTCCGACTTCATCGTCAAGCGCCTCCACCACTCTCGCTTTTGGTGCGCCGCCATCTCAGCTACCATATTCTCCTTCGCTCAATTCTGCGCTATCCGCATCGAAGACCCAAACTTCCTTTGGGCTGTGTCAGGACTTACTGGTCTTGCATATGGCGTGCTGTTTGGCGTTTTCCCTGCTCTTGTGGTGGATGCATTTGGTGCGGATGGCTTCGCTGTGAACTGGGGCTTCATGACCATCGCGCCGGTTGTTAGTGGCAACATCTACAACCTCTTCTACGGCGCGGCTTACGATTCCAACTCAATCATCGAGCCAGATGGCCAGCGCGGATGCGAATTGGGCCTGAAGTGCTACCGCACCGCATACTACGTTACGCTGGTCTCTAGTATCTTAGGTATCTTCGCGTGTTTTTGGGGTATCTATACAGAACACAGGAGGAAGGAACGAGTATTGGAAGAACACGAAACTCACCGCGATGCATAGTCCGTCTGGCCTCAGCAGTCACATGTAGATTCCCTACAAATAGCCTGGTAGCCTGATCACGTCGCCTTGGCCTGTGAAGCACCCCCATTTCAAATTCCCTCAACCCTCAACCCCCTCCATCTCTGCCAACAACCTCTCCAGTCCCTCAATCCCGCTCCTGACCCGCTCTTCAAAATCCTCACTCAGCCCATCTTCGCGCTCCCGCCATTCTTGCTCTACCCCTTCGAATTCTAGCGCGGCTGCGGAGAGCAGGCGGGACCAGTGCTCGGAGCGCTCTAGGGGGTGTTAGATTGGGGGATGGGGATGGAAATGGCAGGGGAGGGGAAGGGAAGGCGGAGGCGAGCTGGGGAGAGAGAGGAGTGTGTAGGACACGAGAAGGCAAATGGATAGCTCGAAGGGCGATAGCTTCAGTTTAAGTATGTAGATGATCGTGTTGAGGGTTGTTGCGAGTGCGTAGGAGACATTGAGGACGGGCTTACCATATGGAGGTCCGTGAATGACGTTCCGATAACGGTTGTGTTGCAAATGATGATGCACGATTGTGCGTTTTTGGTCGGCGCGCAGGTTGAGGGCGAAGTATGTGCGCAGGAGGGGGAGGAGATGGTCGTGGGTCTGCGAGACTTTGGTGGGGATTGGTTGGGAGGGTGCGATTGCCGTCATTATCGGAGTCGAGGTATACAGATAGTACACTTGTAGGTCGTTTTCGATGTTTGACTTGTTTGCGATGTCTGGGGTCGTGTGTGGAGAGTACATAGATATACCAACGTCCACCTGATGTTGGTGAATTCACCCGGTCACGCCACTTAGTCACGCCACGTCAGCTGCGTGCTACATCACTACCAATTTACGTCGCATACACGAGAGTGAGCATTACCAGAATATACAAAGTATAGTCGCTACTCCGCGCCCAGCACTACTGCGCTCTCACCACTTACCCACTTCGTGCCGTCTTCAAGCTCACTAATGAGATATCTCACTCTCACCAATAGCACCGCGCCATCCATCCACCCGCCCAGAGACCTCGCATAATCAATCTTCACATTGTGTTCTTGGGCTACAGCATGTGTCAGCCGCGCGATGTCGTGTTCGATGTCTTCATAGGTCGTGTTGAATTCGGCGGCTAGGGCTTGGGATTGGGATATCAGGGTGCGGATGTGCGGGAGAGTTAAGCGTACGAGGGCGTGGTAGTGGTGGAAGGTGTTTAAGAGGGTGGGTGCTGTGTCGGGAGGAGTTTGAGGGAAGGTTGAGGGAGTTGGGGGTGAGGTTGGGGATGATATTTAGGGTGGTGGGAAGGGTGAAAGATAAGATAGGAGGGTAAAGGGTGAGATTGGAGGTCGAGATATAGGTGTAGGGCTGGGTGCTTTGTGAAATGCTTTTTGTTGGCGTGGAGTAATGATGTAGGGGGATGGGGTTGCGGACAACACTGTAATATGTTATCAGGGGCGACTAGCGATGTTCGTTGGTGCCGTGGGGTTACTAGTCGTGTTGGCGGTTGTCACGAGAGGTGATCTGGTTGAAAGCGAGATTTGTGAAAGTGCCTACAGTGCTGTTCGTAAACCTTTGAATCTTGAGTTAGTGGATTTGAGGGTGATGTGGATTAAGGCAGTGCGCAATGGTTCATTGATGCCGAAGTCATTAATTCCAAGCGCAACAAAATCAAGTCTCGGAATGTGCCTACGTAGACTAGTGTTAGGCAGCAGTGAATGAGGTATGCACATTTGCTACAAACATGTAATTTTTGACACTTTACCAATATCACCCTCCTCTTTCACGTCAACATAATCGCTCCTGTGTCCATCGAGCTTATTGTTAGCATGAGCCTTGCGTAATAATACCACATCGTGTAGGACCAACATTCGTTTCTGGAACTTATCGCCCTTCTTACTTTTGTACTCAAGTAAGGCTGACAATGGTGTTGGAGATGACCGAGCAGCGACAAAAAAGGTCAGAAAATACGGGGGTATAGCGGCGATTGACCGGACAGGGTTGGCATGCACGAAATACTACGGATGGGCAAAGATAAGACCTGTGAAGGGTTTTGTGGGCCTTGTGATGTGTTTCCGGCTCCGCCCTGCCAGTGAAACAGACTACCCATTTGCCGCAGAAGAACCTAACGCGATGGCGATGTCAGTGGGGCCGCGTTCTCGATCATTGTGGACATTGCGCATGAATTCTCTAGCAACAGAGTCCACCTCCGTACACTTGGTGCCAAATTCCCAGGACCCTCTATGACACGTTCTTGAACCCTGGCGCTGCGACTAACATTAATCCTCCTCGCGAGATGTTGTGGATACTGCCTGCAATAAGACACACGTCATATATGGACCTGACTTCTGCATCATGCGGTATCCTTTATGCATGTGCAAGACGATCAGTAGGATTGTTTGTGTATCATGCCGGCACACTCACATTTCGAATTGAACATTTGAAAAGTGAGCAGGTCTTCTTCTGAGTTCCAGGCTCTTAGGTATCGAAGACTCTCGCGCAAGATAACAAGTCATGGGGCAAAATCAACGTCGTGGCTGCTGAGTCGACTCCCGAGGCCCCTGCCATCAAATCGGACCGATGTCGAATATTGATCAGATACCCTGTTCACAGCCCGCAAAATAACCTTTCGGAGCACGTCCCCACGCGGGATATGGCGCAATTTTAGATTCTGAATCCCAAGATACATGCCGTTTAGCCTCGTTATTTCACGAGCTTACTTAGGTACTTATGGTGTGGTACAGATAAAGACTCGATATGTTCATCCTCTTCACAAACAGGCGGCCGGCACCAGAGCCTCTAGCTGAAGTCTCCTATCCCCATACGCACAAGTGGCAAGTGCTGCAGCGCTGCTTTAATGATCGACTGCCCACCTGTCGTGAACTGGGCCTTTCGAAGTTGTGGACATGACGATGCCCAGTCGGTGGATACACACTTCCGAACAATCTTATCAATCAAAGTTACGACTCACGACACCTAGCCAGAACAACAGTCGCAGCAGATGTGCATTCTAAGAGTGGTCGCGGATCTCCGCACGCAGCTCGATAAGAATTTTGATTGGCTACCCACCTCGGAGAAGGACGATGTGGCAGCCGTTAGGCCCACATATAACGGTTATAGTTATACTCCGAACATTCACGCACTTCGCGACTCACGTTTTTGCCTGAAGGCAAAAAGGTATTTCGGTAAGTGGAGAACCACGCTTCCGATCTGCACAAGTTGCTGCGAATTCAGCACCAACACCGTTCCTGCGCATAGCGACCTGCGCGAACTCTCTCCATAGCACCAAACTTCCTCAAGGTAAGCTCTCCGAAACTCTATCGCACTGTAACTTCTCTCAACTCCATGCGTTTTGCACGCGCATGTCCCTTCGGCTAACGTGAATCACAGGAAAAGTGCAGTGGTAACAGAAATAGCTACCTAAAGTAAGTAATAGGGGCTTCGAGCTCAAACTCAGGTACCACGTACTGAATCCCGGGCGGCAGCGCAAGCTTAGGAGAACATTTTGTTCTGCAGGAAAGTCTGCTGTTAGCAACTGGCAATGAATTTCTACCTCTGTGTATGACGCTCGTGCCGGATTTAAAACTCGGGATCGCAGTGATCGCCATAATCCCAAACACGGCTCGGTACCTACACTGGCGTTCGCCAATCAGGCAGGTTACCCGGCCGTGAAGAACTCGCGTGCCCCTGCAGTGTGAACTCCTGCTGCATAATGTTGCCCAACTCGCAAGCACCAAGTTAAAACAATTACTCGCTTGCGAGTCAAGTCTTCTTGTCGCGGCTGAAAGTAAGCGGCTCAAGAAAGATGATAGGTGTGTGATTAAGTATAAGGTGCCCAAGGTTACCATTCTTTTTCTGTCTCCCGTTTGAGTGAAGTGCTTGCTATCACCCGCAGCGTGACAGGATGCTCGTTTAACAACATCATGGACCCGAATGCCGTGAACAATATCCCACCCTCGGTCCTAGCCGATCTGGCACGAGAGGACCAGGGACCTAAGACAATCGGACTGGTCGCAACGTTTCTGGCTCTGGCATTCATCGCCGTGTGTCTTCGTTTTGTTGCGCGCATTCGTCTTGGCATTCCTATTGGCTGGGAAGACTATTTCATCTTAGTATCTATGGTGAGTTTACATGACACTGCGCGGTCGAGTCGGGACATTTGGCTGATCACAACGCCTCAGATATGCTCGATCCTCGCCTCAGTATGCCAGATAATGCAAGTCCACCATGGCTTCGGCAAACATCAAGTCTTTGTTGACTTACCATCTACCATCATAGCTCTCAAAGTGCGATAACTCCTGGATTACCTTGTATTGTGTTAACGTTTTATTTCAGTACCTTTATTTCGGTATCCTGTGCTTCGGCATTAGCTTTACCTTTATCAAGATCTCCATCCTGACCCAGTACGAGCGCATCTTCTCGATCCAAGCAACGCGCATCCCCATCTATGTCGTCATGGCTATAAGCGTAGCGGGCGGCATCGCAGCTCTTTTCACGTTCATGTTCGCCTGCGTGCCAGTTGATGCTTTCTGGAATGTCTTAAAGCAACCAGAGGCCAGATGTATAGACTTAGAGAAGTAAATCATGTGCCAGGCACTTCGACGAGAATGTGCTGATCCTTCATCAGAGCCGAATATGGCCTCGGTACCTTGAACACAGTCACGGACCTCATGATCGCCGTCCTTCCTGTACGAGCGATATTGCGCCTTCACATCGTGCGCAGCCAGAAAATTGCCCTAATCATGATCCTCTCTCTTGGATGGTTGTAAGTCAATCACCCTCCCGATTTCTCTCCAGATCCACCATCCCAAAAAAGCTCTCGCTCACTGCCCCAAACAGCGTCTCCATCGTCTCCGTCTTCCGAATCACCTCCCTCGCCGAACTCGCGCACAACCCCAACGACCAATCTTTCTATTCCGCAGCACCAATCTACTGGGCATCTATCGAGATGAATCTCGCAATGGTATGCGCATGCGCACCAAGTTTGAAACCGCTTATCGCGCGGATCGTACCAGGCTTTGCGTCCAGAGATATGACAGGCGAAAGTGGTCAGCGCTCAAGAACGAGGGGATCGAGACTTAGCAGTGTTGGGAGGAGTTTCCAAAAATTGAGTGGCAGAGACGGAAGCAAAGGTGGAAGTAATTCATCGCGAGTTACCGGGGATACGCAAGAGCCGGGAACGGAGATGAATGTTGTCACCGCCTTGTCGCCTACGCAACGGGGCGAGGAGGAACATATTGGTACAGGCCGGATCATCATCACGAATGAGATCGATCAGCGTTCGGATCGGCGAATGAGTGACGGTTCGAGTAGAAGGATCCTGCCGGGGCAATCGGAGACGGTTTAATGGAAACGAGGAATAATGATTATAAAGTTTATTGTTAATGCATGTGGAGTGGTAGTAGTCAACGGACAAGAGAATGTGTTGTCAGGAGCAACCAACGTTGTACTTTGTACTGGTGTATGCTCTTCCTCGTACTAATGTCATTGTTCCATGCCCAAATATACATTCACCGCTGTTAGTTTTAGAGCTGATCTGGCTTTATTGATGAAGAGTAAAGAAGGTGTCAAGGTTCATGTCATAGCTCTTTGGAGGTTGTGATTCGGAACAGTTTCGGAGAGAGGATATTCAGAACACTGTCTTCCTTCAGATGAACGAATCTTCAATAAGTCTGCGCACAGTCGAAGTACCCCTGTTTTACTTCGATATCAGAGCCTCTTACATTCATCACGAACTTTTTCCGGCCCTAGAGTACCGCTATCCAGAGCTTTGCCGTTTCTTTTTCATGGTAAAATCGTGAGCTCAACGTGTTACAACGGACTACACGAGCAAGATTCTGCTGGGGGCGCCGCGAATTAAACTTTTTGAGCTTGGCATCTTCCACTCAACTTAGTGAACCAGCCTTTTTGATACCAGGACGATATGTGCGGTGCACTGACGTGTGTTTTTGAGATTGATCTCTTTGAGAAGGATCTAGCAGCTCCACCCCCTCTGTAGCTATCATACCATTAATCAATCTATGCTCTGACAATATGTCACAATGGAAACCACGTATTTTGAACCGCTCGCGAGACTGAGTCTGTGCCACTAGCCTGTCCAGAGGGATCAGTGCCTCGCATTTGGGCACCCAAAAAGTTCGAACAATCGTAAGTCCTACCAAGATTCTTGGACCCCTGTGACCACCGCAGCTCTCGAAATGGCAAAGACTCATTGGAGAAGTCCGTGTGAGATCGTTGCCTATCCTTAACTCTTTCCTTATCTTTACATGAGGATGTAAGGCCTCGGAAGATGAATGCTATAGGAACGTGTCCGCTGGGACCCTAATTCACAATCTCTTCTCACAATAATTGCTCCTGGATGGGATCCACGAGCATGAGTTCCCCTTCTACAATATCTTCGACTATTCTTACCCTTTCCGTACCTATTTGTCTCAAACCAAACCAAGTTCTACGTCGATCCTCCTCTGTTACAAATCAGCACATCTACCAGTATTCTTTTCATGGTCCCTTTTGTCGGTCCAGGGGAGATCATGATTGGTTCATATGAGATTTTAGCTCCGAGGCCGCCTCCGGCCTCCCACAGTCAATATCTTTTTCGACCCGCCTAGACTGTGTGAACCTGTCGATTGCTTGACTTTGTCTCCAAATAACCGCAATTTACGGTATTCTCGGTAAGAATGTCGTAAAGGGGTGTCCAAATAAGTAACCTGTTAGACTCGTTTATTAGTCAATTTACATATTCCAGCGCTGACTATGGTTTACCCAGGAGACCATGGACAAAGAGAAAATCGAGACCGACGATGGTAGTCGAAGAGAAAAAAAGAAACCTAGCCTCTGGCGAACGTGTCGAAATCGAAGGCCCTGTCCCAGCAACACCCACAGGACACGTGAAAGCCAAAAAATGAATTGACTGTCCGTACATAGCAATCCTCATTATCACGTGAGCTGCTGATACACAGGCCTGCAGGCCTGTGCGCAGCCGAATTGTATATGAACGCGTTCGTACGATAGATAGAACATCGTCAATCTGCAACAATATACACTCGTAACTTGATCAACCCCATCGTACAATATTGTACACTGTTGAATGGGCTCCCTGCTAGCTAGCAAATGCTATCAGCACTTACGCGCGAGGCAGAAAGGTTTGCACGGTGTAGACATCGCACGAAGGGGGGGGGGGGGGGGGGGGGGGGGGGGGGGGTAATGTGTGTGTATTCTTTTGTTTTTTAAAGGGGGCGGGGAGAAAGAAATT